>ONZH01017471.1:0-29613 GCA_900303285.1 Rhinella marina
TTATTGAAAATAATTAATAGAAGGTATTGGAGAGGGAGAGTCCAGAGAAGGTGCAGTGAGACTGCATTGTCATGTGCATCACATTCTAGTGTACTCACATTCAGAGTTAATCCATTATTTCAGTCATACAGTTAGTGTGCCTCAGTATTAGGCTACTTTCACGCTAGCGTTTTATAATTCCGGTATTGAGTTCCCTTATAGGGGCTTAATACCGGAATAAAATGCTTCAGTTTTGTCCCCATTCATTGTCAATGGGGACAAAACTAAACTCAAGACAACGGAATGCTCCTAAAAACATTCCGTTCCGTCTTCAGACCGGAGAGCAAACCGCATCATGCTGCGGTTTGCTCTCCGGTCCAGGTATCCGCACCAAGATGGATCCGTCCCCATTGACTTTCATTGGGGGTCATGACGGATCCGTCTTGGTGCGGATGCCTGGACCGGAGAGCAAACCGCAGCATGCGGTGTGACACAATGGTGAACGTATCCGTCCTCCATTGACTTTCAATGGAGTTCATGACGGATCCGTCACCTGCACACATACAGACATACACATAAACATACACAGACATATACACTTACAAATACACATACATACTTACATGCTCCCGGCAGGTCTCCACAGCACAGGAGGAGCAGGACAGCAGAGGGCGCTGTGGGGAATCCTCCTATGTGCGTGCCGTCCTGCTCCTCCTGCGTTGTCGAGACCTGCCGGGAGCATGTAAGTGTTTATGTGTATTTGTATGTGTCTATGTCTGTGTGTCTGTATGTACTGTGTGACATGTGTGGGGCCAGAGCGCGGTTCCGGCCCGACACATGTCCCTGCGGCAGCACGGATCCGGCGGCACCCTTCACCTGCCGTATCCGTGCTGCCACTAGTGTGAAAGAGGCCTTAAGGTGCATTCACATAACCGTATGTGTTTTGCAGTCCACAAAACACGTATCCACAAAAAAAAACAGATTTCGTCCGTGTGACATCCATGTTGCATCCATTTTTTTGGTGGATCCATTGTAACAATGCCTATTCCTGTCCACAGGATAGGACAAGAACAGAACATGTTCTATCTTTTTTTGCGGGGCTATGGAACAGACATACAGATTTTTTGCAGACCCATTGAAATGGATGGGCATCCTATCAGCAAAAAATGCTGATTGGATGCGGAACACAAATACAGTTGTGTGAATGGGGCCTTTAAGGCATGTGTCATATATTGCTGTGCACATCATGTTCTAGTGCACCGATATTCAGAGTTGCGGCTCATGCTCATGCGCAAATTGCGGTCTGCAATGCACAGGCACCGACCATTTGTTGATGATGTTCGGTGACTGTTACTTTACTTAATCTTTTCTTTGTATATCTTTGTATATATCTTTTATCATAGTTTAGTATACTCTTTATGCCCCTAAATCGTGTTAAGTCTATTTTCCCGAACTTCTGATCTCACGATAATACAACAACGTACATTCATCAGATTTTTATTTCTATTTTGCAATGGATTCAGTACAATTCAGTATATTGTAATGTAGTGCTGCCACCTGCAGGCCTACATTGGAAAATACCTGTGAAAGGCCTGGCAATCTCCAGCAAGCTCACTCCTTTCTCCAAGAAAAACATGAGGTACTCACCATTAAAAGCATATCCTTTTAACCAGTGAAAAACAGCAAGGACAAGAGTTTTAATGGCCGGTGATGGCTATTTCACATTGGTACATGCTTCTTAGTGGCTTCATGAATATCCCAGATATATTCGGCTAACTCACTATATTGCTTCACTGGGATATTCTATTTATTCATTGATGGTGATTTAGTATTCCTGCATACCATTCATGCAGAAGTAGTGTTCTATTGCATGTGTAGGAGGGAGCTCAGTTCGAGTGGAGAGAGATAGCGGATGGCCAAAAGCTATTGAATAAGTGCAGTGTGCCACAGGGGAGGAGAGGAGGAGGATAGGAGTGATAGTAACAATAATAATTGCAGTGTCCCACTCCATATCAGTATTGGGGCCCTGTATACATATGGGTATTTGCAGCCTGATATGTCATGATTTGTATGTATATTCCTGTAATTCGTTCTAACAGGCTGTTTACACTTTGCACATCATTACATCCATACACCCCTAGGTGGTGCTGGCACCACATTCATATATGTAGAGCAGGTGGATAGGAAAGTTAGTAAGTAAGTGTGTGAAGTGCAGCAGCAGTGAGAGAAATGCAGCAAGGGCAGCACAAGTTTAGCCCATTGCTGAGGAAGGCTATATCCAGCATCAGACCCACAGTAGTAAGACACCATAGCCAAACTGAAAGGAACAGATAAAGGAAGTGGAGGGCTACAGCTGTACCTTTGAATCTAGAGGGGGAAAAAAGCAGACTGGTTTGAGAGTAGCACTTATACAAGCAGAGAAACAACGCGAGTTTGTAAGCGTTCGCGTGTTTGATTTTTAAATGCGTGTTTGAATTACGTGTGTGACTTTAGATTACGTGACTTCAGATTCAGGAACTTAAGGAGGGAACTACAGTAAGTCGGTTTCATATCACTGTTTGTATTTTTTTCTCTTTTTTTGCGTAATCCCCATTAGTATGTGTTCCATTATTGACATGGGAAGGAATAATGCAAGTCACCAGTACATACTAAATGGTAAAACACTGGGTAACACTGACATGGAAAAGGACTTAGGTATGTTAGTGAACAGCAAACTAAGTTGCAGAAACCAGTGTCACACAGCTGCTGCCAAGGGTTGCATCAAAAGAGGCATAGATGCCCGTGATAAGAACATAGTCCTGCCACTTTACAAATCACTAGTCAGACCACACATGGAGTACTGTGTACAGGGCAGACATAGCAGAGCTGAAGAGGGTTCAGAGGAGGGCAACTAAAGTAATAACTGGAATGGGTGGACTACAGTACCCAGAAAGATTATCAAAATTAGGGTTATTTACTTTAGAAAAAAGACGACTGAGGGAAGATCTAATAACTATGTATAAATATATCAGGGGTCAGTACAGAGATCTCTCCCGTGATCTATTTATCCCCAGGACTGTAACTGTGACAAGGGGATATCCTCTGCGTCTGGAGGAAAGAAGGTTTGTACACAAACATAGAAGAGGATTCGTTACGGTAAGAGCAGTGAGACTAAGGAACACTCTGCCTGAGGTGGTGGTGATGGTAAGTGCAGTAAAAGAGTTCAAGAGGGGCCTGGATGTATTTCTGGAGTGTAATAATATTACAGGTCGTAGTTACTAGAGATGGGTCGTTGATCCAGTTATTCTGATTGCCTGATTGGAGTCGGGAAGGAATTTTTTTCCCCTAAAGTGGGGAAAATTGGCTTCTACCTCACCGGGTTTTTTTTGCCTTCCGCTGGATCAACTTGTAGGCTAACAGGTCGAACTGGATGGACAGATGTCTTTTTTGGCCTTATATGTTAGGGCTCGTTCACATCAGCGTTATGCTTTCCGTTTGTGTTTTCCGTTATAACATGGTTATAACGGAAAATAACGGAAACCATAACACGGAAGTCAAAACGGAAGCCTTTAGAGGCTTCCGTTTTGATCCGTCATAATAGAAGCCTATGAGAATCATAACGGATCCGTCTGAGTTCCGTTATGCTGAACGGAAAACAAAGTCCTGTCGACAGGACTTTGTTTTCCGTTTTGCATAACGGGAACCAAATGGATCCGTTATGATTCTCATAGGCTTCTATTATGACGGATTAAAACTGAATGCCTCTAAAGGCTTCCGTTTTGACTTCCGTCTTATGGTTTCCGTTATTTTCCGTTATAACCATGTTATAACGGAAAACACAAACGGAAAGCATAACGCTGATGTGAACGAGCCCTTACTATGTTACCTGCTGTACCTGGAAGAGCTGACATTTATCTAAGCTGTGTGCAGACCAAGGGTAGGCCTCAAGAGAGGAATAATAGAAACCCAGTGTGACCAGAGAGTATAAGGAGAGACTAGTGGAAGTGATAGTGTTGCCTCAGCCTATAGACCCCATTAGCAACCATTGTGAGACAGGAATTAGGATACGGTGCCTGTTTACAGTCTGCAGTGAAGTACAAGCTGTATTCAGAGCTGCATTCCTCTATGGATAGTGTGGACATTTATGGAAATTGTGAATAAGCCAGGAAGGCAAAACATATGTATAATGGTCATGTGAAGCAGTTTATTGATGTATACTCCACACCTGGAAGATAGTCAGCCAGATTTTACCACAGCTTGAGTGTGATCAAAATCTATACCTCACCAAGAGCCTTTTACCAGGATTGAAGCCACAGCTAACTGTGATGTACTTTGTATGAATTATAATACAACTACCTCTTTCATGTCAATGAACCTGTACATATACCTCAAGGCAACTGATTAGGCTGAGTTATTTGGTCAGTTATGCAACATGCCGCCCGCCATGGTCACTCTTTTCCCAGGTTTTTAGGAATGCTAAGTGGTGATGCAGCTCTAGTAGTTTTGTGTGTGTCACGGTTCTCCTCCTTGGATATCGTCACTCCCCAGGGTTAGGCTTTGTAGCAATAAAAAGGAGAGTGAAAGTTCGTGGAGTAAAAGTCCAGACTTAGTAAAAGTTCAACAGCTTTACTTGAATATACTTACATCCAGACAAGAAGTGACTGATCTTTCTCTTGACTCCAGCAGGTTTGGGGGGAGACTGGCAGGCAAACTAGAATCCCTTGCTTTAAAAAGAGGACCTTTCACCGCTCCTGACATGCCTGTTTTAATAGCTTCATGCATTACCCATGTAATAACAATTCTGGAACATCTATTCTTATGTCTCTATGTTGTACCATTCCTTTATTATTACTACTAGAACTTATGAATGAATTGCTATTTGGCTTCAGTAAGGGAACAGAGGGGAGGTAACCAGTTTGGGGTGTGTATCTGCACAGTCTGAATATGGCTACACTGATTGGATAGAGTCGGTCTGTGCAGGGACACACCCCCAACTGGTTAACTCCCCTCTGTTCCCTTACTGAAGGCAAATAGCAATTCATTCATAACTTCTAGTGCAAATAATAAAGGAATGGCACAACATAGAGCCATAAGAATAGATGTTCCAGAATTGTTAGTACGTGGGGAATGCATGAAGCTATTACAATAGGCATGTCAGGAGTGGTGAAAGGTCCTTTTTAACTTTCTCTGTTGTGCTGATCTCTGGATTCGGTCTGATTACTGGACTCTGTAGTGGTTCTGGTACTTTTGGAGTGGGGTGCCTTTGACTTTTGACCCCCTTATAATACTCTGTCTATAAGGAATCAGCTTAATTCCCATCTCCTTCAAACTCTCGATTTCACTCTCAAATCTAGACTCAACTATATCTTCCTGCAATATCTTCCTTGGTAGGAAACAGGACTAGCCCACTTCTGTCCAAAATGGGGAGAATGGAATGGTAAAGATCTCTCTGCCAGATACCCTGCCACCTGATGGTGAACCGGGAACAATACATGAACATGAATAGTTACATATAGGCCTCACTACTGGTTTTGGCTCAAAATAACTGATGGAAATAACCGATCAAATAACTGAAGTGTGAACTCAGCCTCACCAATAAATGTTCCAGTTATTTATATGAACTGACTCCTCTTTATTTCCAAACCTCATCACGAACCTCAGGGTCCCTGCCTTCCCTGCACCTAAAACCCTATACCATCAAGGGCATCTCAACCAAAATAGGGCAGGAGATCCCTCAACACCAGAGTGTGCCCCGAAGGAATCCAGTGCTATCCTTCCCTATCCTTCCTGTCACTGCACGATGACTCATGGAGCTGCAGAAATGTGAGTGCCAACTACTACTCCCATCAGGCCACCGCACTCACACATTGCTCCCTGCAGTCCTGGTCGCTGCATAATTGTAGTGGTACTCATTCACCATGCTCCACTAGGTCGTGCATTGATGGGAACGGTGGACTATTCTTTCCTTTAGGAAACACTCTGATTCTGCAGTTATCCTAACTGATGTCAGTTGAGGTACCCTTGATTTTGAAGTTTTTGAGGTACAAGACAGGGTTCTTTGGGAAGCTGCAGATGTTGGTGCAGCGTGCTTGTGCAGGAAGGAATGATGTGGCAGTTGTACAGCAGAACAGTTCTTTACTGAAGAATTCAAATGTGAGCATATCCACTGCTCGTATCCTGGGGTTACATCTGTAGTGTCCCACTAAAGTGTGTACAAGGGGACACTCCAAAATGTTTAAATAGCCATGTCATATCTTATATATGATGCCATTTTATTGTTATATATTTGTGAATTAATATGAATGTGCTGTGAAACCTTTTTGGCTGGGAGAGGTAGTTGTATTTTTTACACCACTAAATGGTGCTGGTCTGCCTTCTATATAAGGCCCAGTAACCAGTTAGAACCAGTTGGAGTGAGCGTGTGAGGAGAACAAGTCAGAAGAGAGAAGCAAGGAGGAAGAGAGGACAGTGTGGTAGTTAAGAGGAATCAAGAAATTCTACAGGAGGAGAGTGGAAGAATCCCTTATTGAGGCTGTCGATACCCTATGACATTGGCCACGTCAGGATATCTAGTTGAAAGCTACAAATCAAGCCACTTGCACCCTGAGCATTAACTGGAAAGCAAGACTGACAGAGGTGATTAGCCTTCTCCAGGTTTTATGGACTCTGCCAGCACACATGTGGTCGAGAGAAGCCTCCGGCATCTGACTACTGATTTAGCAACCCAGTTACTAAGTTGTTTTCGGCCTACATCTTGTGTCCCTCCGGGAGGTGTAGCCAACACTTATATTCAGGAGCCTGCTGGAGCAGATGTAGTGATTCCTGCCCTTCAGAGTATCCTATATACAAGAATAGTCTTATAAAAGTGACTTGTTATTATCCAGAGCCAGGGCTAGCTACAGAGGATCCCACTAGGAGAAAGAGTAACAGGATCTAAGCCATAGAACCTAACTAACCGCCACTGTGCCTTCATAATACCATCCAAAAAGGTTGACTTACAGCAACTTAATATAGCAGCACTTTATGAACTTGTATCATCAGTTCAAGGCAATAAGTAAAAGTCACCTTTGTTCAATTTTACAACTGCCTCCTCATCATTTACCAACTAAAGGTGTGTCTACCTACCTAAAAAGACACTGGCATCACGACGAACCAGGACCCTGCTGACCGACACGGTAAAAATCACCATCAAGGGCACCTCGCCTCACCATCCAGCGGAGTCCTGTGTAAAGAGAGTGCCCCGAGGGAAATCGTGTCCACCCTACACACAACTGCACACTGCCCAGGGAAGATTCGACTAACCGTGAGTAGAACCACCGGCTACGCCGTGTACACTGTGACAACATATCGACCATCTCACTCACATATCCCTGCGGCTGGTGGCTGCACATCCACCCTGCAATCCAGCAGAGGTGGCCATGCTTGCACACTATAGGAAAAGGCACCGCCTTCTCTGGTGGCTGGGACTACAAAAGTATGAACAGGTGTTGTTTCCTATAGTCTGCTGGATTGCAGGGTAGACGTAACCCCAGGATATGAGCATTGTATAATGTGATCGGAAAATGAGTTAAGCCAGCAAAGGAAGCAATATGGACAATCACAATACATTAGTAGGTGTCTTGTATCAACTTTCTCTACATGATAAATGCCATTTTCTGAAGCGAGACAAACCCTTTAATAGGCCAAAGTGTCTGTTTAGACCAATCTTCCTTACCCTGCACTTCTCTAACTGACTTGTACTTAAATGGGTTATCCAACCCTTATAATGCCCTCCAAAATGCATAGGCCCCTCATACTGGTCATACTTACCCTCTCTTCAACACCCGAGTTGCCTTGGATGCCGGCACAACCGCCACTGCATCTCCCCACCTGCTATTGGCTACCCCTGTTAAACAAGCCCCCTCTCCCCCCGCCACAGCACCAAATGTTTTGATCTGCATGAGAGGAGATGCAGCGGCGGCCATGCAGGCATGAGAAACTATGCGGTCACCAGGTAGCGGTAGGGGTATGTATGACCAGTATGAGGGGACGGGGCACATTAGGTGAGGCATTGGGCTTTAGGTATCCTGGCATGGGGTGTCCACTTTTCTATAGGTAAGATGATCTCAGGTTGAACCTTAAATGTCAGACTATACTATGCACCTTTTTTTTTTAAAGATTGCCATATGCTTTCACAGTATCCTCTGTGGGATGTGGATTTTTCTATGCAGGTGATTGAGCTGTTGAATAAGTATGTCCAGGGCCGGAAGCCTTTACACAACTGGACAATAGGGCTGTAGAGTCTATGAGTTATTTGCAATGCAATTCACCTCTACAGAATCTCTACTCTGCACCTCTACATGTCGTAGTTTTGGTCCGGCCGCCTCTCGGCAAGTTTGCCGTGCTGCGGCCAGATCTGCGGCCCGCCCCCATTATAGTGAATGGGGCCGGAGCGTAGTTCCGGCCCCACACGTGCACCAGCGGAAGCACGGATCCGGCAGGCTTAATTCTGGACGTTGAAGCAAAGAGGATCCTAGTTCTTGCACCCTTTACATTATTATAATGCATATTTGGTGCATTCAGGACTACATAAGTTTCCAGTCCAAAGAGGTCCTGACAAGTGAATGGTACAGGTGCCATTCCAAAAAGCAAATCAATACTGTCTGTCAGGCAAAGGCCATGTTTGCTCACCTCTGAAGTGGATTTTTTCACTGTCTGTGTTTATTCAGCAAACAGCTTTTCCTCTCAATGAGACCTTGGGAGAGTATTTTCTTGGCTTTGATGCAAAAAAGACAATTGCTAAGAGATGTACTGTATAATGAAAAAATTCTTTCTTATTTTGAAGTGAAGCTTACCTTCAATGAACCTTGATTTCGATATTAGGAAATTGCAGGGAAGCTATTTGGGTAATAGGTTAAAGCAGGTTTGGAGAAATCAAACTCCCTATGTCAGGTTTTTCAATGCCATTGGCAAACTCCAAAAGTCAATTCAGTGTGCTGACATGCTGTCGGCCCCTCTGCCCTTCCTGTCCAAAGAACACCATGTGTGCCACCATTGCAATATAGAGTCAGTCCACACTGCACAAAACTTGTCATACATACGCAGCAAATTGACTTAAAGGGGCTGTCTCACTTCAGAAAATAACATTTTTTTTATATAGAGGAAGTTAATAAAAGCCACTTACTAATGTATTTTGATTGTCCACGTTGCTTCCTTTGCTAGATGGATTCATTTTTTCCATCACATTATACACTGCTCATTTTCATGGTTATGACCACCCTGCAGTCCAGCAGTGGTCGCCTTGCTTGTGCTCTATAGAAAAAAGCACTAGCCTGTGTGTGTTCCCACAGTCCCGGCCACCAGAGAAGCTGGCGCTTTTTCCTTTATACAGTATGGAAATCATACCAGTCAGTTGGAGTGAGTAGCGGTAGAGTTCTCTGCATTTCCTCCTCTATGAGCTAGAACTTTGAATTCCTCTGTAGAACATGGAACTGCCCAATTCACATATACTGCTAAATTTGTCCTGATGTAGACAGTGGAGTCGATTTGGGTGTTAAAAGGGTTTGTGCCAAGTTATCATCTACACAAAGCAGAGTGGATAATTTACTGGTCAGTGGTGGTCCAACCACTGGGACCCCAACCATCCTGAGATCCCTCAGTACTGATAGAGCAGTAGACCAATCATGAGCTTTGATGCTGGAAATAGCCAAGCGCTGTATTTGGCATTCTCTGGCAGTCCCATAGATAATGAATGGAGCGAGCAGGAGCATACATGACATGCTGCACCCACAGGACAAAGGGAACAGGAGCCCCATTCTTGGGGTCAGTGGTGTCCCAGTGGTAAGACTCCAACCAATCAGTTAGTTATCACCTTTTCTGTGGATCGGGGATAATTTGAAAACTTGGCACATACCCCTTTAAAAGTGGCTTCTACCAATCAACAGCAGTTCTAGAGGCATGACCAACACCTATTAGCCTGCTCAGTGGCGTAGCATGGGGGGGGCCAGGGGGACTGTTGTCACTACTTTTAATTCTGCTGTGTTGATAAAGCGCTGACTGCACTGTGCAGCCAGTCAGTTGGAGTGAGTAGCGGTATGAGCAGATGATAAATCACTAGGGTGCGCACGGAAGTGCCGGCACTCCAGTCCTGACTTGTCACTGATAGGCTCCAGCGCCGCCCCCACCTCCCCCTTCCAGGCGGGAAAGACACTGCAGAGCAAGAAGAAGAAGATGGCTGCCGCTTCAGGACTCAAGTGTCTGAGTGTAAGTGATAGAGTAACTGAAATGTCACTGACTAAGTTCAAATCCCCCTGAGGCTTAGGGCCTGAGCAGCTAAGGCACAATTTCAATAAAGTAAAGTACTGTGCCTGCGCAGCTCAGACCAGTTAGGAAGGGGAGTGCACTGCTGGTACTGCTCAGAGAGGTATTTCTTCAGTTAAGGCTTCTTTCACACGAACGTTGAAGAGTTGGACATGTTCTATATTTTTTCGCAGAGCCGCGGCTCTCCTCGATGTGAGGCTGCCCATTGAAATGAATGGGGCCGCCTCTATTCCGCAAACTTGCGGAATAGCTGCAGCTCCATTCACACGGTCGTGTGAATGGGCACTTATTATTGACCATGTTGGCCATGTATTCTGTAATATGTACTTTATCGTGTTTTATTATGTACATGATTAACATCTGCGCCATTTTATACTGTGTATGTATATAGCTGTAACTTCCTATTAACAGGCTAGTAAACAACCACTTCACATTAGTCACGACTGGAAGGTGCTGGTACATTCCCCTATGAAAAGAACAGGCTAGACCAGAGGTCAGCAACCTTTGGCACTCCAGCTGTTGTGAAACTACAATTCCCAGCATGCTCTATTCATTTTTATGAGAGTTCTTAGAAGAGCAGAGCCAGTGTGCATGCTGGGAGTTGTAGTTTTACAACAGCTAGAGTGGCGGAGGTTGCCTACCACTGGGCTAGACACAGTAAAGACAAGTTGAGACAGAATTGTGAGAGATGAAGTGTTAGTGAGGAGAATCAGATGAAAGTCCACTATGTAGTTACCACTTTAGCCCCCTTGGCAGTGGCCAGGCTGAGGGAAGTTGGAGGAGGAATCATCAGAAGCTACCCAGCAAAGACCAGGGTAGACTTGGGTATAGAGCAAATCTAGTGGAGATAGCAGCAGTCTTTAGCTTATGGACTCCACAGCACCCAGTGACCGGGGAGAAGCCTCAAGCATCTGGACATAGCATTACAACTACGTAAGCGCAAAGTTGTGTTTTACCACGTTCCTCTATGGACCGTGTAGGAACCATTTCTGTTGTTAACCAGTACGAAGAATGGAGCAGAAGTCGTATAACTGCTGTTAGGGAGAACCACCCTGTAGGTTGCAGAAAGGAAGAGAGACATAGAAAATTTTATTATATCCAGTACCTGGTAGTTAGACAGTGGACCTATTGCCCAGTGAGCACAGATAAGGGACAATTATACCAGCAAAAGGAAGCATAATAGTGTTATCGGCACATTAAAGCCTGTTAGTACCATAGCTGAGCCTGTTACCTTGAATTACAGCACAAGTAGGGCTGAAGTATATGTGAATACCTCCATCATCACTGAACCTGTACATCTACCTCAAGGCAAGTGATTCACAGTAAATGTTCCAGTTATTTATTTAAACAGACTCTTCTTTATTTCTATTGCCAGCTTTGCACCCAAGGGTGCTGACGTCACGAGCCTCGGGGACCCTGCCTGCCCTGCACCTAAAAAACCAGACCATCAAGGGCACCTCAACCAACAATCGGCAGGAGGTCCCTCAACCCCAGAGTGTGCCCCAAAGGAATCTGGTGCCTTTCTTCTGCACACCGACCCAGGGAGCTGCAGAAAAGTGAGTACCAACTACAACACCCATCAGACCACCACACTGACACATTGCCCCTGTGTCCCCAGTCACTGCACTAGTGCAAATGCTACGCTCATTATATAAATGTGAGATTCCTGGCAAATACATTTTGTACAAAATCATTTGTGCCTGTCTGCCAACGACAAGGCGATCTCTTAGGGACAGGAACCTACGATAAATACCACCTCTTTTAGTGCCATAATGCTTCCATTAAATTTAGAGAATGCAGGTTCCACATGCTTTCTGAGCCCACTCTGTATTTTACCTCTTCTGGGTCCATGTGGTTTCCAATGAATACAGGGAGAGCAGGTTACAGCTTTAGGCCTCATGCACACGAACGCGTGCCAGCCGTGCCCGTGCTGCGGGCCGCAAACTGCGGTCCGCAATGCACGGGCACTGACCGTGAGGCCACCGCATGTGGATCGCGGACCCATTCACTTGAATGGGGTCCAGGATCCACATCTGAGGGTCCGCACTGCAAAAAAGTAGTGCATGCGCTACTTTTCTGCGGTGCGGAGGCACGGCCAGAAACACTACAGAAGCACACCGTAGTGCTTCCGTGGTGTTCCGATCCGTGCCTCTGCTCCGCATCTCCCGGATCGCGGACCCATTGAAGTGATCGCGATCCATGATGCGGGCTGCACACGGCTGGTGCCCGTTTATTGCGGACCCGCCGTATGTGGCCTGCAGCACGGGCACGGCCGGCACACGTTCATGTGCATGAGGCCTTAGGCTTCATTCACACGTCCGTATGTGTTTTCCGTTCCTTTTTTGCGGATCCGCAATATACAGATGACATTCCGTATGTCATCCGTGTTTCTGTTTTTTGCGGATCCATTGTAACAATGCCTATCCTTGTCAGCAAAATGGAGAAGAATAGGACATGTTTTATCTTTTTTTCAGAACGGAAATATGGACATACGGAAACGGAATGCATACAGAGTACCTTCCGTTTTTTTTTGCGGACCCATTGAAATGGGTCCACTTACGGTCCACAAAAAAAAACGGAACGGACAAGAAAACAAAATACGGACGTGTGAATGAAGCCTTAGGCCCCATTCACACGACCGTATGTATTCAGTGATCCATATAAAAACGGAACGGAAGACATACGGAAAGTCTTCAGTAGTGTTCCGCATTTTTGCGGACCCATTGACTGTATTGGGGCTACGGACGTGATTTTGCGGCCAAGTATAGGACATGTTTCATTTTTTTTGCGGGAGAACTTCCATAATATACAGATGCGGAATGCACATGGTGTGCATTCCACATTTTTTTTTCTCCTATGGAAAAATGAATGGGTCCGTATGGTTCCACATCTTATCCGCAAAAATGCGGATAAGATGCGGAAATGTACATACGGTCGTGTGAATGGGTCCTTATACTTGCATTAATTAAAATCAGCCTGTGGTGCAGACAGGTTAGTCATGGAGACATGCGAAACGCACATCACAGACATTTAACCCCTCAGATGCCATGGAAGAAGCAATCTAATGATTGCATATTAAAGTCTCCTAGGGGGGCTTAAAAAAGAGAGAGAGAAAAAGTTATTTAATAATATACATAAATAAAAAATATTAATATTTAAATTTCCCCATAATAAAAATAAACAAAAGTGTATCATTTTTGCACTGCCATTTCCCAAAATGCCTGTACTATTAAATATGTAATTGTGTTTATCCCATATGGCGAATGTCAAAAAGAAAAAAAACAATGAAAATGGACAATTCTCCTTTCTTTTGTCTCACCTCCCAAAAATTGAATAAACAGTCCAATAAAATGTTGCTTTCGCCCCTGGAGAAAAAGGACTCCACAATTAGTTACCCATTTTCTCCTGAATATGGCAACACCCCTTATGTGGCCGGAAACTGCTGTTTAGGCACACCGTAGGGTTCATAAGAGAAAGAGCACCATGTACATTTGAGGCCTCATTTGATGATTTATACAGCACTAGCCTACAACTGCAGAGGTTCTGAGGTTAAACAACAAATGAAAACCCCAAGAAGTGACACATCCCTGTCAGAATTTACCAAGAGGTGTGAGAATTTTCACCCCACAAGTGTTTGCCAAAAATGAATTCACAGCAGATGGTGCAAAAGGAAAATTGCAATTTTTATAGAGATATACATTTCAGTACCCAATTTGTTGTGTCCAGCGTATGCCAGTGCAAGTCTTCTTGTTACTAAGCTGTGCTTCCTGGTTTTATAAATGCCCTACAGGTGGCCCCAGTCTTTTGCCTGGACATACAACAGGGCTCATGAGTTTAAGAGCACCCTCGGAAATTTGAAGCTCAGTGTGGTGATTTACGCATCTACAACTATAGAGACTCTCAGTTGAAATCATAAATGGAAACACCAAAATGTGACCCCCTTTGGAAACTCTGCTCATCAAGGTGTTAAGGGGTGGAGTTAGCATTTTGATGGAATAGGTATTTTGCAGAAATGAATATCCCACAGAAAATGAAAATTGCAAGTTTTCCACATATGATGCATTTCAATGCCCAATATGTTCTGCCTAGCTGGTGCCATCTGAGACTCACACTACACTACTTGAATTCATAGGTGAGTTCTACTGGGTGTGAAAATGCCACAAATGTGGGCGTAAGCTGCTGTATGGGCACATGGCAGGATTCAGAAGGCAACAAGCACCATTAGGGTTTTGGAGCATGAATTTTGCTTGAATAGTTTTTGGGTGCTACATCGCATTTACAGAGCACCTGAGGTACCTGTACACTGTAAATGCAGTGATCCCAGGAGAAGCCACAGCTGAGAATGGTAGTAATAGTAGCTCTGGCTATAACAGTCAATCACAGTGGCTTTCCTTACATTGTTGCTCCCTAGGGCCATGCAGTGGAAGGAGGATGCAGCAACCCCCTGAGGAGCCAGTGTAGAGAATGGGAAGCGGTAGTGGCCCTGTTGAAGAGCTGTGTCGCAGTATACTCCCTCAGGCCATTGTTTCCTGGGGATCAGTGCAGTGGAAATGCAGTACCCAAGAATGCGGCCAGACTTAAACGTAACAAAGTGTATTTTGGAACTTTAAATACATTCAGTAGCAGCAAGTTTTAAGTGGAATACTTTTCTCTGGCACCAGTAAGGATATAGAGGCAGGTTGGTTGATGGCAATTCAGAACTTAGTCTGTCAGTAGTCTGCTGATGGGTGTCTGGGCTGTAATCTCTCCTGCCAGCAGTGTCTTCAAAGCTGCTGTTAGAAGTTCACTCTGCTGTCTGGAGTCTCAAGATTTTACTTCAGGAAAACTGGAATTGTTCTCTATGGAGAATCTGTATCAGGAGCAGGAGCTCTGCAATTTTCTTCCTTTCTCTTCTTTCTCTGGACAGGAGCTCCTGCTCTTGGCAGGAAGCAGGTCCAACCTACTCATACCATGAAGGGAGGAAAAGGGTGGTTAGCCCTGTTCCTTGCCAACCTTTGGCAGTCATTCCTTGCTGGTAACTGTTTGCAGAAGCAAACAATAAAATACATAACAATGCAAACTATATAAAATTATAGTATCCCTGTTATCCAGGGGGAAACCATAGTTCTGGGGCTCCTGACTTATGGTAGTCGGGGTACCCATTAAGTGTTTATATGGATGCAAGGCAGGGCATGTAGGGTGAAATAGCCGGTGTATGGTGTAGAAGTCAGTAACCAGGTCAGAGGTGGCAGAATAATTGTCTCTGTTTACTTAAGTGCAACATGGGATTTGTAATACATCCAACAATAGCAAAAACATAGTTCCCACAATATGCAGTGTGAATCTCCCCAGGTGGTTTTGTATGGATTTGAGCAAGGGTGGAAATTATTACACTCTCTACCTTTCTCAAGTCTCTTCCTGCAAAATCTATAGCTGGCATTCTCGCTTTTCCAATTGTGCCTGTAATTTATACCTGAGGCATACTGTTAAGATATGATTGGCCAATTCATCTCAAAGTGTGAAGGGTGTCTTAACAGTATTACCCTCACTGCAGTGAAGTCTAAATAGCTTGTGGTAGCAGGATACCTTACTGATATCTAGCCATGTAGATTTCTGAACTTTCTTGTCTCTTTCTCTCTTCTTCCTTTCTGTAGATCATCAAGAGTTTGGTGAGTCTCTGTAGCTTTAGTCCAGTCCTGGGGGGAATGGAGTTGCTCCCTTTAACCTTCCTCTACTTGCTGAAGCTCTAGACTGGATTCACACCCAAGCTTCCTGTAGCAGCCTGTGCCAGAGCTGATTAACTCTGTTACTTCTAGACATTACCGTAATGGGTATACAGAGCATAAAATTACATTATAGGGGTTATCCAGTTTTTTTTTTTTTTTTTATCTCGACACGCACACAGTGTTGAGTCTTACAAGAATTGCATTATGATGAATTACCAGGTAAGCTCTGTGCTCCTTGGTATAATTATGTTGCAAACACGACCCTACCTTTCAATTATTTAAAACTTAACTTTTAATATATATAATTATTAGAGATGAGCGAGTAGTGTTCGATCGAGCTGGTATTCGATCGAATACTACGATATTCGGCGTACTCGATTTAATTCGAGTATAACGGCGATGGCGCACCTAGAATTCGTTTCCCCTCCCACCTTCCCTGGCGCTCTTTTTCCACCAATCACCATGCAGGGGGGGTATGACAGGCACGCTGAGCACGCTGGCAGCGCGAAAACGGCGTCTACATGCATTGGCTGGAAAAACCATGTGACCTCGAATATTAAAAACTCAGCTCTTCCTGCTCGTACGCATATGCTGCGTGAACTTAGTCAGGGACAGAGGCTGGAGAAGGGAGAGACAGATTTTAGCTGTTGGACAGGCAGGAGCGTGATTAAAAGCCCTTATCAGGGCTACTACAGTGGACTTCAGTGATAGCTTACTACAATATAGACTTTACAGAGAACGGCTGCTGTATTCAGGGATAGCTGCTGGAGTAGGGACAGAGAGAGGCATTAGTGGTGTATTAGGTGCTCTGCTACATACCAAACTATATTTGGCACTACTGCTGTGTACCTTGAAAAATACAATATATAGGCCTTATAACTGGCAACTGTACTGTGCGTTCTCTTGCCAAAGTAATTTCTCATAACTGGTGTTCATACACACCGTCTGATCACTTAGTACACGGCTGTGTACCTTGAAAAATACAATATATAGGCCTTATAACTGGCAACTGTACTGTGCGTTCTCTTGCAAAGTAATTTCTCATAACTGTTGTTCATACACACCGTCTGATCACTTAGTACACGGCTGTGTACCTTGAAAAATACAATATATAGGCCTTAACTGGCAACTGTACTGTGCGTTCTCTTGCAAAGTAATTTCTCATAACTGGTGTTCATACACACCGTCTGATCACTTAGTACACGGCTGTGTACCTTGAAAAATACAATATATAGGCCTTATAACTGGCAACTGTACTGTGCGTTCTCTTGCAAAGTAATTTCTCATAACTGTTGTTCATACACACCGTCTGATCACTTAGTACACGGCTGTGTACCTTGAAAATACAATATATAGGCCTTAACTGGCAACTGTACTGTGCGTTCTCTTGCAAAGTAATTTCTCATAACTGGTGTTCATACACACCGTCTGATCACATAGTACACGGCTGTGTACCTTGAATAATACAATATATAGGCCTTATAACTGGCAACTGTACTGTGCGTTCTCTTGCAAAGTAATTTCTCATAACTGTTGTTCATACACACCGTCTGATCACTTAGTACACGGCTGTGTACCTTGAAAAATACAATATATAGGCCTTATAACTGGCAACTGTACTGTGCGTTCTCTTGCAAAGTAATTTCTCATAACTGTTGTTCATACACACCGTCTGATCACTTAGTACACGGCTGTGTACCTTGAAAAATACAATATATAGGCCTTATAACTGGCAACTGTACTCTGTGTTCTCTTGCAAAGTAATTTCTCATAACTGTTGTTCATACACACCGTCTGATCACTTAGTACACGGCTGTGTACCTTGAAAAATACAATATATAGGCCTTAACTGGCAACTGTACTGTGCGTTCTCTTGCAAAGTAATTTCTCATAACTGTTGTTCATACACACCGTCTGATCACTTAGTACACGGCTGTGTACCTTGAAAAATACAATATATAGGCCTTATAACTGGCAACTGTACTGTGTGTTCTCTTGCAAAGTAATTTCTCATAACTGTTGTTCATACACACCGTTCTGATCACTTAGTACACGGCTGTGTACCTTGAAAAATACAATATATAGGCCTTAACTGGCAACTGTACTGTGCGTTCTCTTGCAAAGTAATTTCTCATAACTGGTGTTCATACACACCGTCTGATCACTTAGTACACGGCTGTGTACCTTGAATAATACAATATATAGGCCTTATAACTGACAACTGTACTGTGCGTTCTCTTGCAAAGTAATTTCTCATAACTGTTGTTCATACGCACCGTCTGATCACTTAGTACACGGCTGTGTACCTTGAAAAATACAATATATAGGCCTTAACTGGCAATTGTACTGTGCGTTCTCTTGCAAAGTAATTTCTCATAACTGGTGTTCATACACACCGTCTGATCACTTAGTACACGGCTGTGTACCTTGAAAAATACAATATATAGGCCTTATAACTGGCAACTGTACTGTGCGTTCTCTTGCAAAGTAATTTCTCATAACTGGTGTTCATACACACCGTCTGATCACTTAGTACACGGCTGTGTACCTTGAAAAATACAATATATAGGCCTTATAACTGGCAACTGTACTGTGCGTTCTCTTGCAAAGTAATTTCTCATAACTGTTGTTCATACACACCGTCTGATCACTTAGTACACGGCTGTGTACCTTGAAAAATACAATATATAGGCCTTATAACTGGCAACTGTACTGTGTGTTCTCTTGCAAAGTAATTTCTCATAACTGTTGTTCATACACACCGTCTGATCACTTAGTACACGGCTGTGTACCTTGAAAAATACAATATATAGGCCTTAACTGGCAACTGTACTGTGCGTTCTCTTGCAAAGTAATTTCTCATAACTGTTGTTCATACACACCGTCTGATCACTTAGTACACGGCTGTGTACCTTTGAAAAATACAATATATAGGCCTTATAACTGGCAACTGTACTGTGTGTTCTCTTGCAAAGTAATTTCTCATAACTGTTGTTCATACACACCGTCTGATCACTTAGTACACGGCTGTGTACCTTGAAAAATACAATATATAGGCCTTAACTGGCAACTGTACTGTGCGTTCTCTTGCAAAGTAATTTCTCATAACTGTTGTTCATACACACCGTCTGATCACTTAGTACACGGCTGTGTACCTTGAAAAATACAATATATAGGCCTTATAACTGGCAACTGTACTGTGTGTTCTCTTGCAAAGTAATTTCTCATAACTGTTGTTCATACACACCGTCTGATCACTTAGTACACGGCTGTGTACCTTGAAAAATACAATATATAGGCCTTAACTGGCAACTGTACTGTGCGTTCTCTTGCAAAGTAATTTCTCATAACTGGTGTTCATACACACCGTCTGATCACTTAGTACACGGCTGTGTACCTTGAATAATACAATATATAGGCCTTATAACTGGCAACTGTACTGTGCGTTCTCTTGCAAAGTAATTTCTCATAACTGTTGTTCATACACACCGTCTGATCACTTAGTACACGGCTGTGTACCTTGAAAAATACAATATATAGGCCTTAACTGGCAACTGTACTGTGCGTTCTCTTGCAAAGTAATTTCTCATAACTGGTGTTCATACACACCGTCTGATCACTTAGTACACGGCTGTGTACCTTGAAAATACAATATATAGGCCTTATAACTGGCAACTGTACTGTGTGTTCTCTTGCAAAGTAATTTCTCATAACTGTTGTTCATACACACCGTCTGATCACTTAGTACACGGCTGTGTACCTTGAAAAATACAATATATAGGCCTTAACTGGCAACTGTACTGTGCGTTCTCTTGCAAAGTAATTTCTCATAACTGGTGTTCATACACACTGTCTGATCACTTAGTACACGGCTGTGTACCTTGAATAATACAATATATAGGCCTTATAACTGGCAACTGTACTGTGCGTTCTCTTGCAAAGTAATTTCTCATAACTGTTGTTCATACACACCGTCTGATCACTTAGAACACGGCTGTGTACCTTGAAATATACAATATATACAATATATAGGCCTTTCAATTGGCAACTGTACTGTGCGTTCTCTTGCAAACTAATTTCACGGCTGTGAAGGCAAAATATTGTAAAAAAAAAAAAAATGCGGCGGGGGGGCTAGCGGAATAGGACGTGGACCGAGGACGGGGGCGCGGGAAATGCTGTTGGGGGCCTTGTTGAAGCCAGTGGGGATACAATGCGTGCTGGTGAGGGTCAGCCAGGATCCCGCTCATCCAGAATCCCTGCCTTTATGGGACAGTTAAGCAGGGGGCGGGTTACACCGCTGTTGAGGCCTGAGCAGGTTGAACAGGTGGTTGCAATGGATAGCCGATAGCGCTTCCACACAGTTGTCCACCAGCCAGTCATCCACACAGTCTCACTCTGACCCTCCTTCCTCCACACCTGGCCAACAGAGTCATCCCACCCTTGACCCCTCCCAGGAGCTCTTTTCGGGTCCTTTTTCAGATGTGCCGGAAGAATCCCAGGAGCTAGGAGAGGAATTTGTTTGTAGTGATGCCCAAACCCTTGAGTTTTCGCCATCTCCTGCTGATGTGGACCCTGAACCAGCATCTGTTATCATGAGCGATGATGATGATGAGACGCAGTTGCCATCAAGGGAGGCTGTTGGAATGTCCAGTGGGCAGGAGGAGGAGCAGAGTGAGGAAGAGGAGGTGGTGGATGACGAAATGACCGACCCCACTTGGCCAGGGGTGATGTCCAGCGGGGAAAGCAGTGGAGAGGTGGTGGTCTGCGCAGCACCGAAAAAGGCAGCAAGAGGCAGAGGGATGTCCAGAGGCAGAGGGATGTCCACAGGCAGAGGGATGTCCACAGGCAGAGGGATGTCCAGAGGCAGAGGACAGTCCAGACAAAGTAGTGAGGCCACAGCCAGCACGGCCGAAGCTGTTCCCGGCAGCGGGCAGTCGCGCGAAGCTCCCCCATCGAGGCCTCGTACTTCTGTGGTGTGGAGATTTTTTAATGTTTGTGCGGATGACAAACTGAGCGCGGTTTGCACACTCTGCCACTCAAAACTGAGTAGGGGCTCTGAGAAGAGCAATCTGACCACCTCAGGCATGCGGCGTCACTTGGAAGTCAAGCACTGGGCTGAGTGGGAGAGAGCAAACGCAATACAAACTGCGCCCGGTCCTGCTGCCACTGCCTTCTTCCCCTTTGTTGTGTGCTGCCACTGCGGTCCAGACCTCCAGCCAGGACACCTCCACATCTGCCTCTGCCTCGGCTACTTTGGGGCCTTCTCCTTCAGCCTCCCCTTCCCCCGCCTCTTCGCCTGCACCCTCACACTCCTCGTCCCAACAACTGTCCATCTCGCAGGCGTTCGACCGCAGGCGGAAGTACGCCTCGAGTCACCCCCAAGCCCAAGCCTTAAACTGCCACATCTCCAAACTGCTGGCCCTGGAGATGTTGCCGTTTAGGCTTGTGGAGACGCAGGCCTTCCGCGACCTGATGGCGGCTGCCGCACCTCGCTATTCCGTCCCCAGCCGCCACTACTTTTCCCGGAGTGCCGTCCCCGCCCTGCACCAGCACGTGTCGCGTAACATCAGGCGGGCCCTGAGGTACGCAGTCAGCGCAAAGGTTCCACTTGACCACCGACTCGTGGACAAGCGCTTGCGGCCAGGGACGCTACATCTCTTTGACGGCACACTGGGTGAATGTAGTGGAAGCGGGGACGGGGTTGCAAACAGAGACGGCCTACCTACCACCCCCGCCCAAGATTGCCAGCATGGGTTCTGATAAACCCCCCTCCTCCTCCTCCTCCTCCTGTGCCTTAACATCTCCCTCAGCCGCTAGCTGGAAGCGTTGCAGCACTGGCGCGGGGAGACGTCAGCAGGCGGTGCTAAAGCTCATCAGCTTGGGCGACAGGAAGCACAGCGCCCCAGAGGTGAGGGACGCCATATTGCAGCAGACGGAGATGTGGCTGTCGCCGCTGCAGCTAGGACCAGGCATGGTCGTGTGCGATAACGGCCTTAACCTGGTGGCGGCTCTGGAGCTTGCCGAACTCAATCACGTACCATGCCTGGCCCACGTTTTTAATCTGGTAGTCCAAAAATTTCTGAAGACTTACCCCAACCTGGCAGAGCTACTGGTGAAAGTGCGGCGCTTGTGCGCTCACTTTCGGAAGTCAACTGTAGCTGCTGCTAGCTTAAAAAAACTCCAGCAACGCCTCCATTTGCCTGAACATCGGCTGTTGTGCGACCTGCCCACTCGCTGGAATTCCACCTATTTCATGTTGGCCAGGGTGTGTGAGCAGCAGAGAGCATTGATGGAGTACCAGATTATGAATCCACGCGTGCCTCCAACTCAGCTCCCTCAGTTTGCCAACCACGAGTGGCCATGGATGGCAGACATATGCGATGTACTGCGTATCTTTGAGGAGTCCACCAAGAAGGTCAGCAGCGAGGACGCTATAGTGAGCGTAACCATCCCGCTCCTAGGCGTCCTTAAAGAATCGCTCATCGCAATAAGGGAGAACGCATTGCACGCAGAGGAGACTGGGGTAGGAGGAGACGCAACGGAGCTACACAGTCAGACCACACTTTTGTCTGCTTCACGGTGGCAGTTGCAGGAGGAGGAGGATGAGGAGGAGGACGACGTGGAGGTGGCTGTGGAAGAGGAGGAGGATGCTGGCGGCGAGGGTAGCAGTCAGGCTGTGTGCGTCCCATTGGTTCAGCGCGGATGGGGCGGAGAGGAGGCGGAAGAGGAAGAGGAGGAAATGGCAAGTGATCCTTCTGGTGGGGGCAGTGAGGTCATGCCTATTCAGAGTCTGGCACACATGGCTGACTTCATGCTGGGCTGCTTTTCCCGGGACACACGTGTTGTCCGGATAGTGGAGAACAAACTGTACTGGGTCTTCGCACTCCTGGACCCCCGGTATAAAGATAACGTCTCCTCTTTTATTCCGGTAGAGGAGAGGACGAATCGATTGCTGGAATACCAGAGGGAACTCGTGCAGAACATGATGGAGATTTTCCCACCCACCATCGCTGGCGGCAGAGAGGAGAGGGTCTCCCAGAGTCCCACAACATCCATCAGGCCCACAGCCACCAGGGGAACACTCTCCAAGGTGTGGGACACGTTCATGGCACCCCCTCGTGCAACTTCCATCACTGCGGGGCCCGCTATCAGCAGGAGGGACAAGTATCGGCGGATGTTGCGGGAGTACCTGGCAGACCGTACCCCTGTCCTCCCCGATCCCTCGGCGTCCTACACTTACTGGGTCTCCAAGTTGGGACACGTGGCTGGAACTGTCCCTGTACGCCTTGGAGGTGCTTGCCTGCCCTGCCGCCAGCGTGCTATCAGAAAGGGTGTTCAGCGCAGCCGGGGGCATTATAACCGATAAGCGCAGCCGCCTGTCAACCGACAGTGCCGACAGGCTGACGCTAATCAAAATGAACAGCAAGTGGATTGACCCGGACTTTGCTTCTCCAACCGTGGAAAGCAGCCAAAAGTGAAGTGCCATCTGTATGAAGTGCCATTTCCTCCTCCACCTCCTCCTCCTCCTTAACCGCCGTAGAATTGCTCCGTAAATAAGAAAAATTTATATGTTTATGGCTCACCTCTTGGGCCTCCACAAAATGTTTAAGAGGTCTCACCTCTTGGGCCTCCTCATAATTTTTAACCGGTCTCACCTCTTGGGCCTCCACATAATTTTTAACCGGTCTCACCTCTTGGGCCTGCACAAAAAGTTTAAGAGGTTTCAACCTCTTGGGCCCCCACAAAATGTTTAAGAGGTCTCACCTCTTGGGCCTCCTCATAATTTTTAACAGGTCTCACCTCTTGGGCCTCCACATAATTTTTAAGAGGTCTCACCTCTTGGGCCTCCTCATAATTTTTAACAGGTCTCACCTCTTGGGCCTCCACATAATTTTTAACCGGTCTCACCTCTTGGGCCTCCACAAAATGTTTAAGAGGTGTCACCTCTTGGGCCTCCACATAATTTTTAACAGGTCTCACCTCTTGGGCCTCCACAAAATGTTTAACAGGTCTCACCTCTTGGGCCTCCACAAAATGTTTAAGAGGTCTCACCTCTTGGGCCTCCACAAAATGTTTAACAGGTCTCACCTCTTGGGCCTCCACATAATTTTTAACACGTCTCACCTCTTGGGCCTGCACAAAATGTTTAAGAGGTCTCACCTATTGGGCCTCCACATAATTTTTAACGGGTCTCACCTCTTGGGCCTCCACAAAATGTTTAACAGGTCTCACCTCTTGGGCCTCCACAAAATGTTTAACAGGTCTCACCTCTTGGGCCTCCACAAAATGTTTAACAGGTCTCATCTCTTGGGCCTCCACAAAATGTTTAACAGGTCTCACCTCTTGGGCCTCCACATAATTTTTAACAGGTCTCACCTTTTGGGCCTCCACAAAAGGTTTAAGAGGTTAACAGTGGGAAAGCAGCCAAAAGTGAAGTGCCATCTGTATGAAGTGCCATTTCCTCCTCCACCTCCTCCTCCTCCTCCTCCTTAACCGCCGTAGAATTGCTCCGTAAATAAGAAAAATGTATATATTTATGGCTCACCTCTTGGGCCTCCACATAATTTTTAACAGGTCTCACCTCTTGGGCCTCCACAAAATGTTTAAGAGGTCTCACCTCTTGGGCCTCCACATAATTTTTAACAGGTCTCACCTCTTGGGCCTCCACAAAATGTTTAACAGGTCTCACCTCTTGGGCCTCCACAAAATGTTTAAGAGGTCTCACCTCTTGGGCCTCCACAAAATGTTTAACAGGTCTCACCTCTTGGGCCTCCACATAATTTTTTAACACGTCTCACCTCTTGGGCCTGCACAAAATGTTTAAGAGGTCTCACCTATTGGGCCTCCACATAATTTTTAACAGGTCTCACCTCTTGGGCCTCCACAAAATGTTTAACAGGTCTCACCTCTTGGGCCTCCACAAAATGTTTAACAGGTCTCACCTCTTGGGCCTCCACAAAATGTTTAACAGGTCTCACCTCTTGGGCCTCCACATTATTTTTAACAGGTCTCAACTTTTGGGCCTCCACAAAAGGTTTAAGAGGTTAACAGTGGAAAGCAGCCAAAAGTGAAGTGCCATCTGTATGAAGTGCCATTTCCTCCTCCACCTCCTCCTCCTCCTCCTTAACCGCCGTAGAATTGCTCCGTAAATAAGAAAAATGTATATATTTATGGCTCACCTCTTGGGCCTCCACATAATTTTTAACAAGTCTCACCTCTTGGGCCTCCACAAAAGGTTTAAGAGGTTAACAGTGGAAAGCAGCCAAAAGTGAAGTGCCATCTGTATGAAGTGCCATTTCCTCCTCCACCTCCTCCTCCTCCTCCTTAACCGCCGTAGAATTGCTCCGTAAATAAGAAAAATGTATATATTTATTGCTCACCTCTTGGGCCTCCACATAACTTTTTAACAGGTCTCACCTCTTGGGCCTCCACAAAAGGTTTAACAGGTCTCACCTCTTGGGCCTCCACATAATTTTTAACAGGTCTCACCTCTTGGGCCTCCACATAATTTTTAACACGTCTCTCCTCTTGGGCCTCCACATAATTTTTAATACGTCTCACCTCTTGGGCCTCCACATAATTTTTAAGAGGTCTTACCTCTTGGGCCTACACAAAATGTTTAAGAGGTTTCACCTCTTGGGCCTCCACATAATTTTTAAGAGGTCTCACCTCTTGGGCCTCCACATAATTTTTAAGAGGTCTCACCTCTTGGGCCTCCACATAATTTTTAAGAGGTCTCACCTCTTGGGCCTGTACAAAATGTTTAAGAGGTCTCACCTCTTGGGCCTCCACAAAATGTTTAAGCGGTCTCACCTCTTGGGCCTCCACATAATTTTTAAGAGGTCTCACCTCTTGGGCCTCCACATAATTTTTAAGAGGTCTCACCTCTTGGGGCTCTACAAAATGTTTAAGAGGTCTCACCTCTTTAGCCTCCACACAATTTTTAAGACGTCTCACCTCTTGGGCCTCCACAAAATTTCCATGAGCCTCTGGCCAGCCCACGGCCTCTTCCTGCCTTTTGCGGTCCTATGCATCCCTCAACATCCCCACTGCTTTACCTGCTAGACATGACACTGGGCCAGGTCGGGTCACTGACATCTCAAGCGCCAACAATTTGGGCATTTTAAGGCTTCTGCATGTGTTTTTGAGTTGTTTTTACATTTTAAAGAAGACATGTCTGACCACATCTCACACACACACACAATGACAATTAGGGGTGGGGTCTATTTGCTTTCCCCCTTGCCTATGCCATCTGTGGTTGTCATAGGCAACGTGATTTTAAGGGGTGCAGAATTTCATCTTCTTTTTTGTCTAGTTTGGCTTGGGGTCCATGGCAATGTAGAGGAAAGAAGGTTTCCTTGTATGGTCTCACTTTACAGAGAGGTTATATTGTGTTTGGAGTGTATTGTTGAGAGGCTGTGATAGTGGCGTAATAGTGCGACTTGGGCGCGTTATATGCACCCAGACATGCTTCCCCTGCTGTCCTAGTTGCATTCCAGCAGTGTTGGCATCCTTTTCTGAGGTTCCAGGGTGGACTTGGTGGCCTCCAAGTGGTCGAATTGAGATTTCCAAGTGGCGAGCATTTTTTCCCCATAGACTTTAATGGGATTCGATATCTGGTCGAATAGTCGAATTTCGCGGTCTATTCGAATCGAATTTCGAAATTTCGAATATTTCACTACTCGCTCATCTCTAATAATTATGAAAAAAAACCTTCTTAAAATAATAATAGATAGCCTTACTATCAGCCAATATTCATCACTAGGTACATATTCATGGAACAGGGCAAGCTTAATTGTATCTCTGTCTTCAGGGGACATATGATAGATAATCTAAAGGGAGAAAGAAAAACATATAAAAACAAACTGTTTCTTGACTCTAAATGGCCAAATAGTAAAGAAAGCATGGTATCAATATAAAGGATAAGCTTACCAAAAAGTGATGTTTAGTTAACCCTACAATGAGGGGAGACTAGTGTAGCCAAGATGTGGGCTGGTGTTGATGTACAAGGCGTCTGAACTACTTTGTATCTGGCGCCTTATAAAGGGAACTCCCAGGAAATACCTCCCATCACTTCCTGTATATTCTGCCAGTATTATTGTTGTATAAAAAAAGTCTAATGTAGGTCCTTTTTTCGAAACCAACATCTATATTTCACCCAGTGTCCAGGTAAAGTTAGGATGATAGATATCCCCCCTAGATCACACGCCACTGTGGAATGCAAATGCGCTCCACAGTGCCAGAAATGGGTGGCATTACACG
Source organism: Rhinella marina (assembly GCA_900303285.1). Lineage (NCBI taxonomy): Eukaryota > Metazoa > Chordata > Amphibia > Anura > Bufonidae > Rhinella > Rhinella marina. The sequence continues at coordinate 27,225 of ONZH01017471.1, forward strand.
TGGAACACATATGCGTTCCACCCACCCTGAAGACGGGAGTAATGATACTCAAATAAAGTTAATATATCTAGAGAACAATTTTGATAATTCCCCGTATATTTGTTACACCCAGTGGCCCAAGCGCCAATGACTGCGCGTTGAAGATTTTCCCTGTATCAATATACCGTAGTGGAACTCATTGTGCTCCACCCTCCCCAGAAACCGGAAGCGGTAATACCGAAACCGGAAGTACTGGGGGACATATGGATGGAACGCAACTGCGTTTCAAGGGCCATAGGTTACATCAGGGGTAAGTATGATAACATAAAAGATATACTAAAGATATAAATAATGAGGGTTATGAGACCACAATGAGGTTTCACATACTCTAAGATTTATTAATAAATACAGAATAATAACGAGTATATATACTGCCAATTTGTAAGCAAACAAAGAAGGGGTGGCCCCATATATTTGAGTAGGGTACGTATAAATAACGTCTCACCACTCAAAAAAGTAATAAAGATAATAATTAGAGATGAGCGAGCACTAAAATGCTAGGGTGCTCGTTATTCGAGACAAACTTTTCCCGATGCTCGGGTGCTCGTTTCTGGTAACGAACCCCATTGAAGTCAATGGGAGACTCGAGCATTTATTGCAGGGGACCAAGGCTCTGCCTAGAGAAGGCTGGGTGAAAACCTTGAAACCTCAGAAAATGATGGAAACACCACGGAAATGGACAGGAAACAGCAGGGGGAGCATGCATGGATGCCTCTGAGGCTGCCTAATCCCACCATTACCCCAAATTCTCCTGCAACAGCCTGGTGGTTACCCTCATAGCAATTGTGCTCACCCAGACCAAGAAAGGCGAGGCACATGCCCATCACATGTTAGGGAAGCACCCAACTAGGTGCAACGAAGGTCCATCACCCATGCCCATGCTGGCACTGCTCTCCTATCCCCAGCCACACGATGCAGGCATAAGCCTGACACAGCATGGCAGTGACACCAAGAAGTGACCAAGTTAGATGAGGTAGCAGGTGAGCCACCCAAAAATTTAGCCTGACGCAGCATGGCGGTGACAACAGAGTGACCGAGTTAGACTGAGGTAGCAGGAGGTGAAGCACGGATGGTAATTCGAAGGAGGAGGGGTTGGAGGAAGAGGCATAGTAAGTCTGAGAAACCGTGACCGAGGTAGGCCCCGCAATCCTCCAAGTGGGCAGTACATGAGCGGCCCCAGGGTCAGACTCGGTCAGAGTGACTGAGCTACATGATGGTAGCAGGTAGAGCACATAAAAAATTTAGCGTGGCCCTGTATGTGGACGTTGAGGGCTTGTGCATGTAGGTGGGCTGAACTTTTTTCTGCTTGCGCTCCAACGTCTGCTGTAATGACAGCTGAACGTTGCGCAGGGACACATTGGTGGACAGTGTGGAGGATCATGAAGGCGAAGGGGTGGTTTTCCAGCGGGAGGCGCTCGTGCCGGGGTCCTGGGATGGGAGTTGACTCGCAGAGGCAGCGAGACAGAGGGAAGGAGGGGAAGGAGCAGTGGTGGGACCCGCATGAGGGGAACGGACGGCCTTGGTTCCATAGTGTTTAGCACTCGTATACCTGCGCATGCTGGTGGTGGTTAGGCTAGTAGTGGTGGCACCCCTGCTGATCCTGGTGTGGCACAGGTTGCACACCACAGTCCATCGGTCATCCTCACTTTCTTTAAAGAACCTCCAGACTTGTGAACATCTAGGCCTCACCACGGGAGCTTCACTACGTGAAACAGTTGCTGCTGATGCACCAGCTCTGGCCCTGCTTCTCCGGCCTTGGTTCCATAGTGTTTAGCACTCGTATACCTGCGCATGCTGGTGGTGGTTAGGCTGGTAGTGGTGGAACCCCCACTTAAAAATTTGGCATCAACTGGTACGGCTGTCAACATTGAGCTTGAACTAGTGGGGCATGTGTGGTATCGATTCTTCTCAGTTTAAAATCGTATACGTCCCCTATCTTGGGACCATATATTTCATGGATTTTTCGAACATGGAAAAGGAAAAAGAGCTTGCTCTGGCCAGGGGAGTGTCTTTTCTACTGCAGCTAAGGGGACGTGTCCATGCTCTGCCTATCACAGGTCAGGAGCCAATTAAAAGAAGAACCAAAAAAAATCAGTATAAAATCTAATATGTCCCCTATCCGGGTAAATTGTTTGGAGAGAGGGCCTGTAGGTGGGGGGCAGGCTGGGGGGAAGGAGGTTGAGCTGGAAGAGCCAGAGGAGTGCCCCCTTGGCTAGCGTGTGTGGTGGTGACAACAGCCGGATGGAGTTTGAATGATGACGCAGGACCCCAACTTAAAAATTTAGCATCAACCAGTACGGTTGTCAACTCTGAAATTTGTCAAGTGGGGATGAGTTGTAGCATTCTTTTT
>ONZH01017473.1:0-28454 GCA_900303285.1 Rhinella marina
ATGTATGTATAAACGTTTAAAATGTATAAAAACCATAATTAGAAACCAAAAAATAAAAACTACTGTAATAGGAGGGAAGGGGAATTGATCACTCAGTTTTGTGACTTTTTATATGCCATTGCAACTTTTTATTTGCAACTGGCATTTTTATGTGACCCTCGTCAGGTTTCAGAAAAGGGGACATGGAGAGGGCAGGGTGTGGGCTGGGCCATTTGTTCCAGAACATTTATCATTATTTACAGCAGAAACTGCCACAAATAATAAGCGAAATGAACGGCATTTAAGAGCTGCCGTAGATTTTTGTCTGGCACACAGATGGAGGCATGTAATTTATGATGAGGCCTACTCTTAATCATTCATTAAAGGGGTTTGTCCCATGAAAAATATTCTACAGTTTTCAAACCAGCACCTGGATCTGAATCTTTTTGTAATTGCATGTAATTAATAATTTAGCTACTGAGTTATTCAATAAAATGTATCTGTATGGCACCACCTGCTGTTTGTTTGTTTTCTTATTTCTTTGTCCTACTCACTGAGATGGCCGCACATGCTCAGTTTCATCCTTCAATTGCCTCCTGAGTTGTGATAGGGAGAGCTGAGACACGCCCCCTTAGCTGCAGCAGAAAAGACACTCCCCTTGAGCTGCCACTTGATGTAGATATAGCAGAGCAATTAATATGGAGATCTCTGGGTCCATTTGAAATACAGGACTGGTTCTAGCTTTGTTAGAAAGAGGTTGTCATGTACTATATAATCGCTGATTTTTATTTTTTATATTACTCATGGGATAACCTCTTTAAATCCCTCCTCCAGTAGCACAGAGCCCATCAAGACAGGTATATCACATGCCCGTCTTGAAACAGGACCTAACCTTCTAATATGTGTTATTTATTCTGTTCCATTAGGCTTTCTGGTATTTTTTAATAGTTACTGTTCTTGCTGTAAAAAATACTGGTATCCAGATGGACCCCATTAAGGTCAATGGAGCCTGTCAGTGATTGAAAGTGTAAATGGCATTGCTGTCTTGGCTCCATTATAAACTAAAGCATTGCACTAACAAATCTTTTGTTTGGCCCTTGTTCCCTGATTTCCTGCCTGGTACTGTTCTCGCTTGTTTATTCAAATTATTTTTCCTATAGATTGCTGGATAGTCAATTCATATATCAAATCAAATATTCTTTCATGGTAATAGGTGACATTCAAGCTGAAATTACTGTGCCGCCTCCATAACAATATATTCCAATACTTTATTGACTTTGTAGACTGGAGCTAAAATGCAGTTGACAAACAGAACATCAAACCCTCATTTTTATCTGAAGTGAAAAATAAATTCCACTAGAAATGGTTCAGCCAAGAGAGATTTACATTTGTATCTACTGGTTTATATGAGGGTCATTGCTACCAAACAAAGTACAACTAAATAAAGTACAACTGTAGATGCATTAAGGGATATTCCAACTAAAGACATGTGGCCAAAGCAGACAGTGATGACCACATATGCAAATGAAGAGCTGTCTGCCACTCCCTATAAAGAAGTCTAAGGGAGATGTGGAGGCAGGGACATTGTAAGTCAGCTCTCCACTTCATCTACCAATAAATGCAGCCCTCTACTCTGAAATAGGGGTCAGAGGTAGGAAAACAGCTCCCAAGTGCCCAGCTGAAAGTGAAAGTAAAACAGCTTTCACTCCTGACTTGAATTCTAACAGCTATATCTTCTGATATAGTGGATATAATGCTATGATTTTGTGCTATGATGATTCTGGCATTGTTTGAAAGGGTGGAATGCCAGCTTTCAAACAAGGTCAGGTTCATATTCCTAGTGGCTACCAATCCCAAGATATGAGCAACTAAAGCAGCCCTCCCCTCTTCAGTTTGGTTTGCTTTGGGCACATGCAGCAGCAGAGCTGGGCACTTGGAAGCTGTTTTCCAGCAGAATAAAAGTGCTTTTCCTGGACTTGTAATACAGACAAAGTGCACACAGGTATGTCTGGGATGTGTATGCAATCGTCTATTGGGCAGTGCTCTTAGTCATATTGGTGAAAAACAGGTGACAGACTCCCTTTACCACAGGTGAGGCCAGTTACCGGCATAAGTCCAACATAATTAGCACAATGCCAAGTTATGGATTAGGTCCAGTACTTCTTTGATAAATATTCATCAGTATGAATTTTTATACATTTTTATATTCTGCAGGTTAAGGTATCCTCAGCCCGACCTTTAGAACAGCTTCACCAGGTCTAGGGGGTTTTGAGAACTCTCAGATGCCAGCAACAGGTTTTAGGAGGGAGTACCTCTTATCTGTGTGAAATTGTTCTGCTTCCCTGGTTTTGTTTAGACAGATCTTGTATACTGTTTTTTGGAATTAGACATTGGCGATTTTATGGCTAGCCACAAGAATGTCAGGGGGGTTTCTACTATTCTGCTATCTAAAAATCATTTTGATATCTATACCACCACACTAAGGATAGGATACTAGTGTTAAAGTCTTGGAGAACCCCCTAATTCTTATTTCCTTTTATGTACGTACAAGAATGAGAAAATGTCAGCACCCTGACCTAATTGCTTGCAGTATAGAATATTCGAGGGATTACCCAAAAAAAAAAAGAAAAGTGGAAAAAGTATAATCATTGGTGGTCCCACCATTTGGATCCCACTAATCATTAGAATCAGGGTCCTGAGACCCCCATTTCTTCTCCCTGCATGACCACAGTGAGGAGCAGTTTTAATGGAGCCATGATTGACTGTCTACTGCTTCTCCATTCTGGGTTTACGCTGCTGGGTGAAATAGTACTTGGTTATTTCCAGCAGCCCCATACTCCTCGAATGAAGCAGGTAGGAACATGAGTAACTACTGCTCAATTCACACTGGACAACTGCAGTGAGAAAGAAAGGGGGCTTGGAAACCTTGGTCTTTGGGAGTCCAAGAAGAAGACCTTGAGTAATCATATGTAGATAGACAATAAATGTTTTTCATGGATAACTTCTTTTAATGGGTTTTATTTTTCACGTTCTTTGGTAATTGGTTACTGTACTATATATAGTTTACCCGGATTAAATGGAGTTGGACAGAGACAAATATGGTATGTATTAAATATAAGCCCAAAAAGTTGGAAAGTCACAGTACTATTGTGCAGATTTTCCGGATGCTGCTGTGAGATGGTGATGCTGGGAGCATTGCCCAAAGTTTTACAACAGTTATAAAAGAATCGGTTTCATTTGCAGTACACGACACCTTGTTTTTCAACAGAGTGTATGTTCCAATATGCTGAATAAACCATCTGTCAGTATACACTAAAAATTCTCATAAAGGAAGGATGGAATTAATAGTGACATCACTGTCTTAAGGGCAAGCACGCCCTAGACATGATCTGGCTATGGATTATGCTTGGTTCATCTGCCCTGAATTGTTCTCGGTTTTGTTAAATGTCTGTAAAAGATTCAAAACCAGTGCACAGTAAAGTAATAAGCTTTGACCAGAGTTTCACACTGCGGAGATACAGCAACAGCACAGCAGAAAGCTGGAAACACACAGTATTGAGATTGAGGCCCTGCTCCCCTTCATGAGCCTGGCTTACCTCAAATGAACCTAGCGGAAACACTACTCAAGGGGGTTTAATCTGTCACAGGATATATATATGCTAACTCAATAAGATACTGCAAGATAAAAAAGACTGTACTGTAACATATATATGGCAAGCAGCATTGCTATTACTGGACTGCTGCCTGTTAGTGCACAGCATTTCATGAGATTCGCCTTCAATGTGTTTGTGATGTCATAAAAGTGCAATTCTTGAAAATCAAAGAATCGTTTCTATACAAATGTCCAGTTGTAGTATGACAACCATTTAACTGCATCCCCCTCCCCAAGCACTTCTGCACATTGGGGCACGTTTACTAAGACTGGCTTTTACACTGGTCTTAGTCCCCATTGCACTGCATCTAAGAATCGTCTAAATTATGACGAGGCATGTGCATCATCATAAATTAGGCACATATAAGGCAGTCCTTGTGCCTTGTGGAAAAACTACTCCAGTCACTGACTGCCATAGTTTTTCGCCAATATTTACATCTGTTTCCAGAAGTAAATGTTAGCAAATTAGCTAGCGCCAGCTGGCACGGCCCCAACGTATCCCCTTCCAGCTCAACTGTGTGAAACCGGCCGTGCAACTAATTATTGTCACATGGTTGCTAAAAAAGGGACTTTCGATTATAATAGTGAAAAGTCTCTTAATATTTTTTTTATACACACTTATATAGTTCTGACATATTCTGCAGCACTTTACCCACATTAGCATTACACTGTCCCCAGTGGAGCTTACAATCTAAGTTCCCTTTTGGGTTTCCTCCCTCCTCCTGGAGTACCCAGAGGAAACCCAATACAAACTCCATGCAGATGTTTTACTTGGTTGGATTTGAACCCAGGACCACAGCACAGCAGGGCAACAGTGCTAAACACTGAGCCACCATGCTGCCTATTAGTGAATAACAACCATTGTTCTCACAGAAATCTGTTGACATAAGACACAGAACATGGTTATCAAACCTCATCCCTGCCACCTCTGAACTATGTATTTTCCACTTGATTTATAGTTGTATGGTCAATGGTTGACTATTTAAGGGTGCCTTCACATGCTGCTGATTTTCTTGTAGAAAGTTCCATGACTGAAAATCAGTTCCATTCGTGTGATGTGGCAGCAAGCAAAGAGTTCTGTAAGCCCCATTCAGGTGAATGAAACCAATTTTCAGTTGTGGAAATTTCAAGAAATCTGCCTAACTCATACTTGCCAACTGTCTTGGAATATCTGGGTGACTCCGGGAAAAGAGGGGATACTCATGGACTACCAAAAGAGCTGGCAAATCTCCCAGGCTCCGTGTGAAGGGCTATTTTCCTGGAAAGCAACTGTCCATGAATTTTATCAGTATGTGGTGTGGGAAACTGAGTCATCAGACTCAGCCTTGGTGCCAAGTAGCGTACTTCTAATGGAGAAAGACCACGCAGCTGCTATGGGGGCTTATAGGGGACTGGGGCCCGCAGTGGAGGATAGGTCTCACGCACTGGTCACACTTATATAGTTACCTGTGAGAAGAGAATATAGGCCGTGGAGAAGGACCTTTGGTGATGTCATCATCACCATGTGACCAGTGCAGGAAGCCAAGTCATAGCAAAGCGGCAAAGACTGAAGGACCATTGGTGATGTCATCATGATGTGACCAGTGCAGAAAACTGGTGAAAGACATGTGGGATGTCAATGTGAGGGAGTGGATCTTCTGTGATGTGCCTGCTGGAGAGGTTAGTGGTGTCCTATTATAACCCATATAACATCTTAGAAAAACTGAGAATGGTAGTTCTGTCCTACTATACATCTCTTCTTTGTTGTTTGTTCTCTCCTCTTAGTTGTAGTTCTCTCCTCTTATATCCCTCTCCCTGTAATGTATGCTGATGTCCCTTAATAAGTCTGGATATACTGGGGGTTATAGTTCTTTCCTTTTAAAGCTCTCACCTAGTAAAACTGGATGATGCCCTATAATAATCTGGGCATGCTGGGAGTTGTAGTTCTCTTCTCTTAGGCTGGGTTCACATCACTGTTTAGTTTTGTTTAGTTTTCGGTTCTTCGAATCCTTCTGATCCATCAGAACAGAAAAATAAAGAAACAAATGGGTCCTGTATTTTAAGTATCCATTATGCTCAGTTATGCACATTTGGCATCTGTTTTGCATGCAAGACTTTTATTTCCATCTAAAATAATGGATCTCGGGCAGAAATGGCTCAAACAGATGCAAATGGATAATATAATGGATGCTTAAAATACAGGACCCATTTTTTCTTTATTTTTCTGTTCTTCTGACGGAACAGAAGAATGGAAAACTAAACAGTGATGTGAACCCGGCCTTATACTCTCTCTGTGTAATATCCAATAATGACAGCTTAGTTCTATCCACTTTTACCCCTCCCTGTGTTGCCAATAATAACAATCAGTATTATAATGTTCTGCAGCAGCTGAGGTGTGTATTATGATTTTCTGCAGCAGATGATGTGTTTAGTCTGTGGTTCTGCAGCAGCTGATATGTGCATTATGATGTTCTGCAGCAGCTAATATGTGCATTATGAGGTTCTGCAGCAGCTGTGATGTGTATAAGAAGGTTTTGCAGCAGCTGAGGTGTGTATTAGGAGGTTCTGCAGCAGTTGAGGTGTGTATTAGGAGGTTCTGCAGCACCTGAGGTGTGTATTAGGAGGTTCTGCAGCAGCGGAGGTGTGTATTAGGAGGTTCTGCAGCAGCTAAAGTTTGAAATTAGGAGGTTCTGCAGCAGCTGATGTGTGTATTAGGAGGTTCTGCAGCACCTGAGGTGTGTATTAGGAGGTTCTGCAGCACCTGAGGTGTGTATTAGGAGGTTCTGCGGCAGTCAAAGAAGACCTGATCCAGTAGCGTCACCTGTCCAGACTCCAGTCCAGCTCCGTGAAGATCAGACCCAGGCCCTGACTGCACTCTGCCAGCTGCACAAACAGTAAGTCAGCATTGGGGGGGGAGTGAAACATCAGCAGGCACAGTTAATGGAGGAGTATGGCCTACTATATAAAAAGTAGCAGCAGCGGGCACAGTTCATCGGGTAAGGCTAGGTACTCTCTTGCGATCAGATTTCGGTATTCTGTTCCAGCATAGCAGCAGAATACTAGAATCACCAGATCCAGGATATGCTGGCACCTGCAGGATCCCATTCACAGTAATGGTCAGTTGAGATCCAGCATGCAGCAGTGTTTTGCCATTGTTCTTGCCAGAATCTGCGACGGAGGCTTCTACTGGAACCTCTGCAGCAGATGTGCATGTAGCCTAAGGGGTGCTATGGGTCGCTTAAAGTGAAGTGAACATCAACCACTTGACAGTTTTTGGTACGTTTTGGTCGAAAACTATACCAGCTTCAAGGTTGTATAAAATGTGGTGCTCAATACTGATGGTATAAATCCCTATGGGGCGTAATGTTGCAAATATGGATTTTCGTGGTGCAGTTGTGTAACATCTTGCCTTCATCACTTTTTAAAGCTACATTACAGATTTAGGGATCATGCACATGAACATATTTTTTCATCATCCGATCCACATTTTATACATACGGCTGGATACAGACCCATTCACTTCAATGGGTCCGCAAAAGATGCGGAAAGCACACCATGTGCCATCCGTATCCATATGTCCGTTCCGTGGCACCTGCAAAAAGATAGAACACGACCTATTCTTGTTCATTTTACGGACACAGATGGGACTGTTCTACAGAGGCCCGGATGTTCCGTAAAATGTGGAACCCACATGGCCGGTTTCCGTGTTTAGCGGATCCGCAATTTGCGGAACGCAAAACAGGTTACGGTCGTGTGCAAGAGATACATTTAACAATGCAAATCATACATTTGGGGCAAACTAAAAATGGTACAGGCATAATATTCTGGCAAAAAATAACCAGCTACTTCTGGGGCAGAACACCCTGGTTGATTGTTTACCAGACATGATGCTCTTTTAACATTTTATCAATGTGTCTTGCACAGTGGCATAACTAGAAATGGCTGGACCTCACAGCTAATTTTTTAACCCCACCCCCTCAACTTCTTCCCAATCCCCGACTCCCATGCAACCCCCACTCCTGTGGCTAGTCAACATTACTCTCTCAGACGAGGCTCTGCAGCTGATACGTCTGTTTCCTACAGTGTCTGTATATAAATTCATTGTATAATACCATTGATGGGCGCTGACAATAAATGGGGTCATTTATCAAACTGCTTAAAGGCTAATTTCACACTAGTGGCAGCCTTCTCCCGCAGGCTGTTCTGGCGGATGAACAGCCTGCCGGATCCGTGCTGCTGCTAATGCACGCGTGCTGCCAGAACTGTGCTCTTCTGGCCCCATTCCCTATAATGGGGGCAGGCCGGAGTTCCGGCCGCAGCACAGCAAACATGCCGAGAGGTGGCCAGAATAAAACTACGACATTATAAGGAATGGGGCCGGAACAGAGTTCCGGTGGCACAAATGCATTAGCAGCAGCCTATTGCAACCAATCAGAAACCTTTCATTTTTTACATGTCCTTTGGAAAATGAAAGGTGGAATCTGGTTGCTATGGGCAACTAAGCCAGTTCTCTTTACACCAGTTTGATAAATGACCCCAAAAGTGTTTTATTCCTCCTCTTGGGTGGTCTCCTTCTACGTTTGGGCCTCAAAGCTTCGCCTATAGCTACGGCCTTGGTCTTGCTCAAGCATTATGTTTGTGAGAAAATATAACCCCATTTTACCTAATTCTGGTGTGATATACTTTACCATTGGAAACTTGTTATATTATCTAGATTCCTGGACACGACTCCTCTGATTGCTGCTGCATCTAGGACCTGGGAAGAGGAGGAAGAGTCTGTGGAACCACAGGTACCAGCCAGTACTTTGCATCAGTGCACAAACGATGTGTGCTACTTGCCTTTACCTCAAGTGAAGATCAGTGACTTGTTCTAAAGTGTTTGAAAAATGCGTAATTTTTTGGGACTGGTTTTTGTGTTTAATATTTGTACACTAGTGTTGAGTGGTGATATTTAATGAAGTTGTATATGGATAAAGTGTGACTCTGACCGTCAGTGTATACACCCATACTGAGTGCCTATAGTTTGTTATCTTATGTATACATTTATACTACATGATTATTGTCCAACCAGAATAGTTGGCGTTCAAATTAAATGTGCCTTAAAGGGGTATTCCGGTTATATTAAAGAGTATTCTGGTCATAACAAGCTATCTACAGGATAGAGCAGGGATCAGCAACCATCGGCACTCCAGCTGTTATGAAACTACAATTTCCAGCATGCTATATTCATTTCTATGGGAGTTCGCAGAGGAGCACAGTTAGTATGCATGCTGGTAGTTGTAGTTTCACAACAGCTGGAGTGCCGGAGGTTGCCTACCCCTGGGATAGAGGATAACTATCAGATTGGTTGGGGTTCTACCGCTGGGACCTATCAAGATAACAGGGTCCCCACACACTGTGGAGCCCCCCTCAAATGAACAGAGTGGCCAGTCAGGCATGCACTCAGTAGCTTCATTCATTTCTATGGGATTTCCAGGGAGTACAGTGCTCGGCCATCTCCTAAACTCCCACTGAAATGAATGTAGTGGCCAAGTGTATTCCTTGTCAGCTGCCACATTCATATTGGGGGGCTTCGTGGGATACGGGGCCCGGTTCTCATGATTTGTCGGGGTCCCAATAGTAGGACCCACACTGTTGTAATAGTTATCCACTCTCCTGTGGATAGGGGATAACTTAATATAACCAGAATACCCCTTTAAGTTTGCGTAAAGGGACAAACCCTTTAATCCGCAGTTAAAAAAAAACAAAACAAAAAAAAACACATTTATTTGTCAGAACCACGGTCACACACCTATCGGCAGAAATAAGAGCACATTTCCATCCTGACTGATTGTCTGCCTTCCTCTATAAGTACAGCAGGAGAAGATCTGTATCAGGCTTGTAAATCAGCAGGGTGATGTTTGTCTAGTCAGTGCCTTGTACACAATGCTGCATTCTCGCTGGCATAGGACTGCCTGGTGGTCTGTGATGATGACTTGGCACCCCCTTCTTTCCCAGGTCCCATAGTTTGGCTGGGAGGAGCCTGCTGCCGCCCCCCTTCCAGCTGCCTATTTCCCTCATTACACAGCACACTTCAGTCATTCTCTCAGCTGCTGCTTCTCTAGGAGAGGACAATGCCTTGGGGCTGTATTCAGTCGCATCTCTTTGTATTACTATCCAGTTATCTAATTCTGATATCTCAGCTTTCCAGAGCCGCTGACACAGTCATTCCTGCAGGTAAGTCCCTAGAAAGCCTATGTCCAAGCTGCTCTTACAGATTTACAAGGTCACTGTGCTGGCTGGATCTCAGGCAGCTGCCTGCAGAGTCCTATTCCAGGAGCAGAACTTCTCACATGGAGGGGATACGGTTAAATATTAGGCACAGTGAGGTGCGGAACTGATTGTTAATCTGAGCTAAGATGGTGCAGTATGTTTACCTGCAGTCCTATGTAAAATCCCAGATAACACACTCTGTAAATGACTTTCTTCATTGTGTGTCATCTGGAGGCAGTATAGCGGTATAGGAGAGGGGCATGGCTGGGGTGCAGTACAATTGGAGACTTGTTAGGTTTCTAGGTAAGGTGTTACAGACAGTGATTCATTCAGCCGGATGGTCCCAGACACAGGGCTGTTTATTTAACACATTCCCCTGCACGTCAACACATTCTGCTCTGCTCCATCAGCTCAGATTCATGTAACATGTAGTACTTCCATCCAGTTCAGTACATAAGGCATATTTGTATTCCCCAAAGCAAGATTATCTATTTTAGAAAATATTTTTTAGACACACCCTTCCAAAATTGCTGTGTCGTATGTTCTTGTAGTACTCTGAATGTGCTGCAGAGAAATCTGCCTTTTATCTATCACGTCGCCTCTCTAAATGATGTTATCAAATGTAAATGTGTCTAGATACAATGTAATCCTATACTGAAGTGCAACAGGGTGGGTCACCATGATTCCTTTTTTGCCTTCTGGACCTCCAACAAATTATTAGCAACAATTACAGATGGCAGAACATGATTTAATCATTTAACGATACTTCTCCAGAATAACTCACGTTAAGTCAGCCATACATCTACGGATTAGTGTCGCCCCAATGTGAACAGTCTATCAGTATGCCAGACTAAGGGCTCATGCACACAAAAGTATGTTCTTTGAATGTCTTTCTGGGTTTTTTTTTGCGGACCATATGCGGAACCAGTCATTTCAATGGGTGTGCAAAAAACCCCCCAAAAGTTACTCAGTGTACATTCCATTTCCGTATGTCTGCATGTCCGTTCCGCAAAAAAATAGCATTATTGTCAGCATTACAGACAAGGATTGGACTGTTCTATAAGGGGCCATCCGTTCCGTTCCGCAAAATACGGAATGCACACAGACACCATATGTATTTTCTGCAGATCCGTGTTTTGCGGACCACAAGACCACAAAATGCATACAGTCGTGTGCATGAGCCCTAAAGGCTCTTTTTTTGCAGCCTGTATGCAGATCCCTTCAATTTAATGGGTCTGCATAAAAAACGGAATATACTCTGTTTCTGTATATCCACATGGCCGTCCCACAAAAAAAATACAATATGTCCATGTTACGGACAATTATAGGGCAGTTCAATTATAGGACAGATGTACCGTTCCGTAAAATTTACACGGCAGGTATTTGTGTTTTGCAGACTGCAAAACAGGCAACAATCATGTGCATGAGCCCTAAGGGAGCCTTCACATGTTGCAGAAAGTTCTGTCAGAAAATCTGCAACATCAAGACTTCCACCATGTTATCCTATGGGAAACTGATTCTGCAGTGGAAAAAGCCGCAGAAAAATCTGCAACAAATTCCATGTGGATTTTGTTTCAGATTTTTCCGCGACATTTTCTACTGCAGAATCAGTTTGCCATTGAATTGAATGGAGAGATTCTTATACAAGAAATCTGTACCATACTTCACACCGCGACAATCCTGCAAATTTTCTGACAGAATTTTCCACCACCCGTGTAGCCGCCCTAACCAGCCAGATCAGGGAGACATTTGGGTGTGGCTTGTGTCAAGCGTTCATCTGTAATCGGCCAATCATGCCGACAAAATCCAACCTGGCATCACATGCTTGGCGGACACTCGTTTGCAGTTTGCCATTATGAATGATAGTGTCATTTTCAAACAATGGTCAGATGAAGCCGTCAAACTTGGCCATTTCAGCTGACTTATCTTATGTGTATGGCCAGTCTTAGGGCCCTTGCACACAACCGTATGCCCTCCGAGACATACGGTGCGTGAACATGCCATATGTCCAGGAGCGGCATCGATTGTTTGCAAGGGAGTGCACAGCATCATTGATTACAATGATGCTGTGCACGTCGGGCCGCCCGCGAGACTATTGTCCTGTACTCATATGATCTTGTAATTGCGGGACAATAGTCCCGCAGGCGGCCTGATGTATACACCATCATTGTAATCTATGATGCTGTGCGCTCCCGTGCGCACGATCAATGCCGCTCCAGGACATATGGCCCACTCCTGGACTGTATGTCTCAGAGGGCATACAGTTGTGTGCAAGGGCCCTTAGGGTAAGCATACACATTAGGAGGGTTCACATCACAGTTTTTGTTTCCCTCCTTCTGATCCTCAAAGGAACAGAAAACAAATCGTTATTTTGAGGATCTGTTGTGCCAATTTGCATCCATTTGCACCCATTTTTGTCAGTTCTGTCAGAGATACATTATCTTAGATGGTAGAAAAAGTCCTGCATGCAGGACTTTTTCTTCCTTCTAAAATTAAGGGTCTCTGTCAGAACTGACAAAAATGGATGTAAAATGAGCGGAATGGATGGTAAAAATAAAAGATTTGGTTTATTTTATTTTTTTCTGTTCTTCTAATCGATCAGAAGAACGGAAAACAAAACAGTGATTTGAACCCAGCCTAAGGCCTCATGCACACGAACGTGTGCCGGCCGTGCCCATTCTGCGGGCCGCATACGGCGGTGCGGACCCTCGGATGCGGATCCCGGACCCCATTCAAGTGAATGGGTCCGCGATCCGCATGCGGTGGCCTCACGGTCAGTGCCCGTGCATTGCGGACCGCAGTTTGCAGCCCGCAGCACGGGCACGGCCGGCACACGTTCGTGTGCATGAGCCCTAACATAAATGTCAGCTAGAACTGCTACTTTTGGCAAAACTGAGTGACTAATGTGTATAGGGGAAGGAGGATCAGGCATAGGGGAGTATGTATGAGGTGAAGTAACTCTCTCCCTGTTGAGGACACATGCTCTCTTGGCTGAGCGTGTGGCAGTGTTGGACTGGCCTACCAGAGTAGCAGAGAATCATCCGGTGTGCCCAGGCCCCAAAAGAGAAAAAAAAAAGCTGCCTTTAAGTGCCCTCACAGGATGTGCAAGAGTCCACAACAAAATCCACAGTTGCAGATTATACAAAGTTGCGGGTTTTGTGGTGGATTATGCTGCAGATTTTGATGCAACTTTGTTCCACAACGGAATAAGATGGGTATTACCTTTGTGCATGATGTTGCAGATTTCTGTATGGATTACATCTCCATGGAAATTAATGGAGCTACAGGAAATCCTCAACAAAATATTATTTGCGTTCCGTTCCACTGCAGAATTAATGTCCCACCACAGAACAGAACAAATATTGGCACTTCTCGAAAATTCCACCATGTGTGAGGACACCCTTTGGAGACAAAAAGTTGCCACTAGGGTCACTTGTGCTCCAGTCCAGCCCTGTGTGTATAGGGGAGTCGGAAGGAATAGCCGCCAGCCAGTCTAAGGGCTCATACACATGAACGTATTTTCTTTCCGTGTCCGTTCCATTTGGTTTGCGGACCGTATGTGGAACCATTCATTTCAATGGGTCCGCAAAAAGAACTGAAGTTACGCAGTGCGTATTCCGTTTCCGTATGTCTGTTCCACAAAATAGTAGAACATGTACTATTATTGTCCACATTACGGACAAGGATAGGACTGTTCTATTAGGGGCCAGCTGTTTTGTACCTCAAAATACAGAATGCACACGGGCGCCTTCCTTATAAATATGGTTGTGTGCATGAACTCTAAGGGTTCCTTCATACGTTGCAGATTACAAACCACAACATAGTACCAGCAAAGTGTATGAGATTAAACAAATATTGTCCACCCTTTGCTTTTTTCTTCCATGCGGATATTGACCCACTATGTAGATAATAAAATTTGCAGCATGACAATTGTATGTGCTTTTTTTTGTGTGCAAATTTCACCCATTGCCAAGCAAAGGTAAGATCTGTGATAAAACCACATCAAATCCGCAACAAAAACCACAATTAAAGGGGTATTCCCATCTCACAAATTTTGTATAATTAGATATGTCCACATGTGCAGGAAACGCAGTGGAAAAGTCTTCAGCCTGTTTGGATGTAGTTACGCAGCAATAAACTCAACTACTGCATGTGGTTTTTGCTGCAGAAAAAAAACTGCAGACTTTACCCTCTCCTTTGAAAAGGGTGAAATCCGCTGGGGGGGTATTCCCATCTCACAAATGTAGTTTGTATAATTAGATATAGCCATACCAATATTATTACTAATAGAGTGTATTTATAAAAAATTTACCATTTAGAAGATTTGCCTATTAGTATATCCATTGTCCCACACACATCAGTCAGGCCATTGCCCCTAGTTATGACCACTGTGGCCATGTAGTAGTGGTTGCTGGCTTATTCTTGTTCAAATCGGCTCTGAGATAACTGCTGTATTGTGAATGTACATTGCATGCGGAGACACATCTTAGGGTTGTAGCATTTTTGTCTGCGCTTCCAAAACGCAGAGAAACAGATCCTGTTCCAAGATCAATTCATCTCTATGGAGCAGGATCCGTTTATAAAGTCTGCATTTTGGACGGATCCTGACCATTGCATTTTGGACTGGTAGCGTCCAAAACGCAGATGTGAAAGTACCCTAAGATGTGTCTGCGCATGTTCATGCAATGTGTGTTCACAATACAGCAGTTACCTGAGAGCGGGTTTGAAATGGAGCAAGCCGGCCACCACTACTACATGGCCGCGGTGACCGTAACCAGGGGCAACGACCTGACTGATGTGTGTGGGACAATGGATATACAAATAGGGAAATCTTCTAAACGGTGCATTTTATATAAATACATTCTATTAGTAATAATATTGGTATGGCTATATCTAACTATACAAACTACATCTGTGAGATGGGAATACCCCTTTAACACATGAACACACAGAAATCTGCGTCAATTTTCTATTTAGAAGGTGGCAGGTAGCCTTAGGCTATGTTCACACCTCACTGATTAGCTGTGGATTTTTGCGCAGCATTGTTAGTACTAGCAAGTAGATGAGATTTTAACAAACCCCATCCACACACTGCAAATCTGCGGCATGTAAATTTATGCTGTGGATCTCCCCAGCGGATTTCACCCTTTTCAATGGAGAGGGTAAAGTCTGCAGTTTTTTTCTGCAGCAAAAACCACATGCAGTAGTTTGTGTTTCTTGCGCGTAACTACATTCAAACAGCTGAATTTCTGCACATGTGGACATATCTTAGGGCTTATGTACACGTCAGTGAATCAAGGACAGCACACGTCTTCATTTTAGTATTTCCACACCCTTGTATTTCCACTAACCTTAATAAGTCATCATAATATCACAAGAAACCATGACAAACTCAGCTCTTGCTACAGTACATCTCTGTGATATATACAATATTCTAAAGGAATATATTTTGTAATCATTTAATAAGCAATAATCTTTGGCGATCTGTCTTAGATAAGTGGTAATGTAAGGGTTAATGCAGTGCCATTGTCTCACCCGCTAAATGTTAGTTTACATTCTGAACAAACCTGATGTGCACAATAAAGAAGCCGGCACACGGTGCGGACTACGAGCAATTTTTTTCCAGGTGGATTTTTGTACTGAAAAACCGCAGTGTCATACAGTAGCAGCAAAGTGTTTAGGATTCGCCAAATCTCACGTACGCTTAGCTTTTTCTTAATTGCAGAAACTGACCTACCGTGCAGGTCTTAAAATCTGCAGCGTGACAATAGTTGTGTTTTTCTGATGCGGATTTCACCCCTTTCAATGGATCTGTGAAAAATCTGCAACAAAAACCACATTTCTGCATGAAAATCTGTACCATGTGCAGGCACCCAGAACGAAGCTGAAACATGACTGTGTGCAGAGCATAGGTCAGTACGGGAGATTGCATTTAATACTAATACAACTGGGGTCTGCAGATAACTTTACCACTTTTTCTTTTAATGTACGGCCAGTCTGTCTGGGTTTCGATTGAAACAAAGTCAATTTTGTCTGTGTTAATGTTTTTAAAACAGTTAAAAATGATTTCTGAATAAAGATCCTTGTGGGAAATATAAACAGTAAATTGCGGAAATGCATAAGAAGCTGGCTCAGCCATGGACTCTGCCTGTGATACAGTGTCGGCTTTGTCAGAGGACAGGACGCCTGGCACTAACTATCTTTGTAGCGCAGGGGTACAGTATGAATTGAGGGTCTATATTGAATGGAGAATTTGATTCTAAGTGGACTCTTTCTGTAACTAGAAGCTGACTTGGCCTCATACCCTTTCTTTGTTTCTCTTGCCTGGAGTGTTCCCTTTGAATTCCAGATAATCGTAGTAGAGTGTAATTCTGATCAGGGCTGACTGTTCAGTTCACCCTGCCCTAGGCACTAAGCCTAAATACACCCCATTTAAAGGTCTAACACCTTTATCTCTCAGCCATTGTGATGATAATTGGCCACGGTCAGTGTTGGCAAAGGAGAAGATCAGCAATAGTTAAATTATCATCAATTCTCATACTGTAAAAATTAATGTTATTGCGGCCACGATTGACATATGTTACTACTGCTTGCTGGGATATTTAGGAAAGATTAAGACTAAGATAAACTGAAAAAAAAAAAATGTCTCAAAGACTTGAAAGCTGTGACTTATTAATGTGTGTAATATACACACCAGCTGGAGAAGCTAAAGGAGTCCAGCACAGTAATGCATGACCTGCAGCACTATAAATCAGAAATGACCATAAGGCTACCTGAACACGTCATCAGGAGTTATACCCCAGTGACTCTGTTCTGCTCTTCTGCCAATGCCCAGAAGAAGAGGCCAAGCAGATGAGGTGAGGTGCTCCTAGGGTCAGGGCCATAAATTACTGACTGAACTTTCACACGTGTGCATTGCTGGAATTTCTGCTTGTGCAGTAGGATATTTCTGGTGTGATGGATAGATTAGCCCAGGGGTAAAGAGTAAACCTGGATGGGACCCTTCTGACTCTCGCTCCTTCACTTTGATGGTGTCCAGGGCCAAAGTGCTTTTCTGCTGCTGCTGGACTAAAGTCCAGACTCTGTCAGGACCTGACAGAATCAAGACATTGTTTGTCTGAGCCGCCCTATAGCTATGGCTGCACTTCTGCTTCTGTGTATGAAAGTTTCTTCCAAGGCCCTGCCCCCCCCCCCTGATCTTCAAACAGTTGTCTAGCAGCAGCACTAATGCTTAAGACCACGTTCACATTTCAAAGTCTGTTTCATGTCCGTGAAAAAAATCAGTCTGTTACATCCGTGAAGATGTCTGTGAAGCATGCGTGTTTGTTCTGGGTGTCCGTTTTTTATCCTCTGTGTGTTATCTGTATTCCATGGATGATGATCAGCTGAAAATTAATTTCCAGAGCATCTCTTATCACTGGTCAGTGAAAAATGTACGCAACAGATGCTTGTGCTGTGTCTGTGATTTTCATTGACCCATAGAATTCAATGAATGTGTTTGGTCCATATCACGGATCAAAGTAGTGCACATCTGTTATTTTTTTCACTGACCCACAATCGGTAAAATGATACTGATGTTAACCCATCTTCCCATACCTGCAATTCTGTCCCCACACGCAGGTACAGGCACATGGCACAGGCAGTGGGGTTCTTAGCTGTGATCTGCACTCCTGCCACCAGCATCTCCCTCCTGGCTCTGAGCAGAGCTTGCACTCTGGTTTAGAATTCCTTCTGGGTATTTAGGGTGTGTCACTCCTCCTTATGTGAGGCAGCATGTGCACGCCTCCTATCTTCCCCAGCCTATGGCTGGTCTGCAGGAGATATTTAAAGGAGCCTCCCTCTACAGGAAGGCACCTGAGCAACTTAAGTTCCTAGCTTCCTGTTTGAGTGAAGGTGGTCTGTTGGTTCTTGTAATTATGTGTAGTGAACTTTGGATTGCATATTACTGACTTTGCCTGATTGCCACCTGGCCTTACCTTGATCTACGTTTAAGGGGTTTGTCTGACTGCTCCCGGCCCTGACTTCTGCCTTTGTATGCTGACTATGCCTCTATCTGATCAGCTTCTGGCCTCCCAGCATTCACTGGGTGTAGTTTGTAACTTGGCGGTCAGTCCAGTGGTTTCATACTCTGGTCCCAATTGCCTCGTGTTCCAATTCTCTTCTCAGCACCTGGTACCCCCCCCCCCCACGGGACAGTCTCTCCTCCCCATCAGAGGTATTGTGTGAAGAACAAGGTGTGTGCTCAGACATTGCCCTCGGAGGGAGTTGCTCACATTGGGCAATGGGTTTCCACCAGCTGGTCATAACAACTGATATGTGAACAGACATAATGAAATAAATGAGTATGTGTACTGTTCATGGAAAATGCATGCAAAAAATACAGCACTCACTATCTCTATTGCAACTTTCTGTTTGATATTGCAGCTCAGCTTTTATTCAATCGAATGAGCTGCAATACCTTTTATAACAAGGGCATGTGCATGAGGGCATGTGCCTAGGGGGTCAGGAAGGATGGGGAGGTGGCAGTTCACAGAGAAAAAGAATAAACATAAATCATTCATTCACCTTAAGCCTCATTCACACATCAGTGTTTTGGTCAGTGATTTCCATCAGTGATTGTGAGCCTAAGGGCTCCTGCACATGAATGGATCACTGCCAGACCTCATTGCAGTCAATAGGGATCTGATGGTGTAGTACAGTATCCAGTAGGCTGCTGTGTGTCGGAACAGCCTACTGGATCTCCGTATGGAGATGTGAATGAAGCCTAAGTGCCTTGTATTAACTTTGTCTATCTGATAAATGTAATTTGCTGAAGTGAGACAAGCTCTTTGAGCTTCACTGGCCCAGAAGATTACCTTAGAAATGCCTGATTTGGTATCTAGTAAAGTAGATATCCTAATATCTACATGATGTTTAGAGCCATTGGCCCAATCTCCTGGCATGATGTTTCTTTATCGAATCTCTCCAAAAATTCTGTGTGGTTTTATATTATTATGTATCTTCATAGAGTAGCATTGATTTACCATGCTCAGCTGGAAATTAATATGTTCAGTAGGGATGGGGAATAAGCTGCTGTCACATGCTTCTGGTGGCAGATTCTTTCCGTGTGATAAAGTATTGGGCATGTTGAAATCCAGCAGCTTGACTCTTCTTTCCCCTGATGTTGGGAAGAGCTAGGACAGTCCATATATGTTAGATGATTGGCAGGTTTGGACATGTGTGTAGCCACCTTTAAGTTAAAATAATACATTTCAAGCTGCCTGCAGACACTTTTGGGGGAGCCTAGTGTCTTCAGTGAATTCCTCCTAGAATGGCTGCAGGGCGCTGGGATTTTTTCATTTAAAGTACACGTTCGTGTTTCCTGTGATTTGTTACATGACCATTAGAACTCTTTGTCTGGAAGTGTATTTTCCAGGCTGTTTATCCTTGTAGCTGGTACCCTTTAATCCCTTGCTGTCCGTGGGCTGTACTGTATAGAGTAAATACCTCAATGAATAGGCATGTTATGTGCCTTCCCATAAATCTACTTCATCTACTTTAAATGCACTGCCAAGTAGTTATAGGAACATGAAATGTTACAGATTTTCATTTCTACTCAATTTTTTAAGATCTTCCAAGCCTGCTTAAAAGAATGGTGTTTAATATCTTTACATTTTTGGGAAAGGCCATTTAAGGTTCTAAGCCAATGCCTCATGTTTCCAAAGGCACCATACAATACATTCCAGATGGACGAGGTCACGTGTGCTGCTGCCGCCAATGACTGGCATTCTGCAATGGTGAGTCCCCAGGCAACCAGTCACCAAGCAGTAATGCGCCGCTTCATGACACATCACTGCTGAGGCCCAGTCATTGGCTTCAGAGGAACATAGTGACCACCCTCCATCTGGAAGTTTACAGACATGTACCAGAAGCGCGAAGAAAGGGAGCACATGAGTACTTCCATGACAGATGTTCTCTTGCTACTGCTGTGTTTGAGATATTTTTGATGGTGCTTTGTATCATGATAGTAGGATAACTTTGAGTAGAGCATGGAGGTCTCATTTATTTCTTCCATGCTCTTCTTCTTGGAGCTTTGTGTGCAGATTTCCACTCCACAAAATCAGACCCCCATTATGTGCATTCACACAACAGCAGATTATTTCCAGGCAGATCTCCAGACTGTTCTAGAAGGGACATATCCCGTTTTGCCATGAAACTGCCATTAACAATGAATTACAATATTGAATTGCAATATGTCCATTCTTTAGTTCTCACAGGAGATAATCTAATACCATAATGTCTGGCAATGGCTTATTCCCCTCTTCCCAGTGGCATGTGACCATTGAGGTCATGCACTGTTGGAGACACATCACTGCTGAGGCCAGTGTAGAAACTGCAGCACTTTGCATGATGATTAGAGATGAGCGAATGTGCTCGTAACGAGCACTGTACCGCTTGGCTCCCCTGCGCTCGCATGGGCGCAGCAGCCGCTTCCATCGGGTGAGGAGGATGGAAACGGCTGCCTGTGCCATGCGAGCGCAGGGGAGCCGAGCGGTACAGTGCTCATTACGAGCATGTTCGCTCATCTCTAATGATGATAGATGGGATATCACACTTCCATTCTATCAGAGACTTGAAGGAGGGCAAACGGAAGCCTCACCGCGGCTTAATAGGTAAGTGGCTCTTTTTTTTTTTCCGTTTTTGTTTTAGTTAAAGACTCTTCCAGCCCTCATAAAAAATTATTTGGGGGGAGAGACAACTCTTTTAAAGGGGATGTCCAGTCTCATAAGGAAACTAGACAACACAGAGATTTAACCTGTAATAAAGAATCGATGATTACTTACCTGACAGATCCTGCATCATCACTCCACTTCTCCTGGCCAAACTCCTTTCCTTGCTGCAGTGGTGACATAATGTCAACAAGATGTGACTGCTGCAGGCAATCGCTGGCCTTAGCTATGCACTGAAGAGGCCATGGATTGACTGTAACTTTCACATGTTGTTGACATGACTTTACTGCTGCAATGAGGTAAACGGAGACCTTCCAGGAGTACTGAAGCGGAGACACAGGATTTGTTTGGTAATTAATCATGTTTTCTTTGTTACAGGTTGATCCCCCTGAGTTGTCCGGTTTCCTCATGAAACCAAACAACATATTTAAGCTAGTTTTTATTTCTTGGGTGGGAGAGAGGGTCCTTAAGGTGGATTTATACAGTAGAATTGGTGGGCAGGTTATCAGGAGCAACCGTTACAATGAACGCTCATTCCCAATAATCTGCTGATGTAAAGGTGCTGCCAGTCTTTCATACAGCACATTAGGCCTCTTTCACACGAGCGTCGCGGATTTGTTCAGGATGCGTTGCGGATGCATTGCGTTAAAAACGCGCGGATTGCATGCGGATGCATTGCGTTGTGTTGCGTGTGTTTTTATTTCTTGGGTGGGAGAGAGGTCCTTAAGGTGGATTTATACAGTAGAAATTGGTGGGCAGGTGTATCAGGATGCAACCGTTACAATGAACGCTCATTCCCAATAATCTGCTGATGTAAAGGTGGCTGCCAGTCTTTCATACAGCACATTAGGCCTCTTTCACACGAGCGTCGCGGATTTGTTCAGGATGCGTTGCGGATGCATTGCGTTAAAAACGCGCGGATTGCATGCGGATGCATTGCGTTGTGTTGCGTTTTTAACGCACCCCCATTCATTTCTATGGAGCCAGGGTTGCGTGAAAAACGCAGAATATAGAACATGCTGCGTTTTTCACGCAACGCAGAAGTGATGCGTGAAAAAAACGCTCATGTGAAAAGCCCCATTAAAATGAATGGGTCAGGATTCAGTGCGGGTGCAATGCGTTCGCGCATTGCACCCGCGCGGAAATCTCGCCCATGTGAAAGGAGCCTTAAAGGGAACCTGTCAGCTCCGAAACACCCCCTGAACTAGAGTAAGAGATGTATAGTGTAAAAGTGGTGCTGAATCCGATTATGTAAGTGTTATCTTCATACTCACTTCCATTCCGACATTGTGCTCCCACAAACCGGCTGTAAAATGCATTGAGTGGACTCTTCTTTGAGTCCTCTCCATATGTGAGTGAGCACTAGAGTCCACTGATGGATTTTACTGCTGGTTTGTCAGAGCACAGAGTCAGAATGCAAGTGAGTATGAAGATAAAAATTACATAACCGGACTCAACGTCACTTACACTATACACCACTTACTCTAGTTTGGATGGTGTTTCAGAGCTGACAGGTTCCCTTTAAAGAATAATTTCTAGGCAACAGATCATGCTGTCTGAACAGTGATCTGCTGCCCAGAAACAATGAATGAGGACAAGTGATGGCATTAACTATCATTCATCTCCATACAGTGGAGGTGATTGCTGTATGCAGTGGAATTGCAGCTCCTCCTCCACTGACAAGCAGGCAATTATCAGGAAGGAACGGTGCTCCATCACAATGCCTGTTTCCCAAATACTGTAACCAAGGACACACATTGTTATCTAAATTCCGTTCCCTTTATTCCTTTATATGCTCTTCAGGGAATGATACCTTATCATGACTTGTCATGGTCCTGCTAATTATACTTTGAAATATAAACAGGGATCTATCTCCATTATGTTCCTGTCTAAACAGAACTGTAGTATCTAACCACTTCAGAAATTGACTAGAAATGTGGGTGTACCAGAGTTTACGAAACACTCAAGCAATTAGATCCATTAAAGTGAAAGCTTTTTTGTCTGTAGTGTATTAAATAGATATGCCATTCATATGTACTTTTCTGATGGAAGCTTTTTCCAGGTAACTCAAATCACATTTCAGCTTTTTGGCCATGCAATGAAGAATATATTTATTCCTATCCTGCATTCCATCCACAACTAACTTTCTATATGTAATATCCTGGGCATTTTGGCCTACTAAGAAGTTGGCGGTAGAGATACAACATAGCATGTAATAAATAAGTCTGCAATGTGAATTATTTAAAAAAAAGTCCCAGAAGGCTGGGAGGATGCTCTAGTAAATACCTGGAAGTATGATAAAATCACAGTACCTGGGGTAAAATGGTAAACTTACATATTTCTAAATCTGATTTCTTTATTCATGAAGTGAACATCGTTTATATGTCTTAGAACTTATACATCAAACACTTAAAATTTTGGCAAACACCCATAAGTATAGCCATAGTAGCACAAGATTTTGATAACTTTCTTTAAATTTGTGGGTTAAATTACTAGATACTAGTATACTAGCTACCCTTTCACAGGGAGTAGCCTTCAAGGGAAAAATTTAAACAGCACTCCGTCAGTGTATGCTACTGTGTATTACATGATAATCCAAAAAAAAAATTGAAGGGTGTACAGTACATGGATGTCGTCTTTTTTATATATATTTATTTTTCCTTTCCTTATTTTTCTAAGACTAGAAACTAGAATATAGATTTCTTCAAATAAAATGTGCTAATATGAGATTGTCAATGAAATGTATTTTTTTTTTTTTTGGGAACCAAATTATGAGACTGCAACACAATTCTTCCTCTATCCTAAAAGTAGGGAATAAGTGTATAATTGGCAGGGAACTGACTGCAAGGGACCCCACCAACCTCAAATACAAGGTCCCGGGCTCCCTTGTTTGAAAAGAGTTGTGATCGTGCATGCTTACTACTACTCCTTTAACCTCTGTGGGGCTCTGGTAGTCCCTTAGAGTTGAATATTCTGCCCCTATTCTTCTGATTAACGGGGGTCCATGCCTTGAATTTATTAGTTGTTGAAGGGGTTGTCTGGGCTTGGAAATAAATGGGAATGGCTGGGCATTGGGTGTGTGTGGGGGGGGGGGGGACATTCATTTGCTCTGGTTTTCTCATCTATTTTTGGTCCAAGCCTGGCCAGAAGTGTGACATGCTGGCTCCCCCCATCACTGCTGCCAGCTAATTAATGGCATCAGTGGTTCAGTCAAGTATTTGCAATCTTCTGGTCTTTGTTTTTAATTGTTTTTAAGCATTTCTATGTTTTGTCTATTTGGTCTTAAAAATATTGCACAAGGGGTGCACAATTTCTTCAGTTACTTTTCTGCTTTGGTAACGCTAAAATGCAAAGGTCCCAAGCGTCCTACTATTATAGATCTGCAGAGAAATCTAGATCAAAGAGTAGAACAGCACATGATTGATGCAAATATCGCGGACAGTTTATTTAATCTGCTGTGAGATCTAGAAATGGAAGACAACATTTAGCAAAAAGCCTCAGAATTTTATTATAAACATCTCTGTGAGAGCTGGAGAGGTGAAGGACATGACATCCCTATATGGCCACTGAAATCAGGCAAAGGAGCAGTGATGGAAACATGCCCAATCAGAACCTTGTGGCAGACCACCAATGTGACCATCTCAAGACTTTTTTATTTTGCATAACCCAAAGAGACAAGAAAAGTTTACTTCAGTTTTCAGCTTTCAAGATTGTAGGGTCTGTTTTTCAGGTCCTATACAGATTTCTGTTTCAGTCTATTATTTAACGCTTTCTTTTAGATAGTAAATTACATTTTATAAGATTGCAACATACTTGGTTATCATAAAGGACCATGTAGCTCCCTGCAGTCCCTGTGAACTGTGGTGATTTACCCATCTCCACCAAACTCTGTAGGTTTGTAGCCTCTTCACTATAAGACTGGGGCTACATGGAGGCATGTGTCATGCCACAGCAAGTCGCAAAGAATTTGCGCAATGAAAAAATATGGACTGTCGCATGACAATTTTTAGAGCTGTGATTTTTAGAGCAAGTTTCAAGCAAATTATATCAGTCAATGGAGTAAAAGTCACTTGTGACTTCGCCATGTAGCCCCATCATAATTTTCTCTTGCATTTGTTACCCAGCATTCATTTCTATAATAGGCCATTTGATCAATGACTTATAGGATATCTGCCTTACATCTGGTGGCATTAGAGGCAGAGCTTTCTTCCAAGGGTCATCTTAGAAACTCTGCAGCACAGACATAACAGTATAACATTCCTGGATGGCCTTCACAGGATGGATCTGTCAGCGTTAAAATTTTCTTTTGAGTGCATCTCCACTTTCAGTAAAGTTTCCCTGGGAGTGAAGTTGGAGCGAGTCGTAATGTTCCTCTGATTATGTTGGTTTGTCTGGAGTTGCTGCTTATTTCCAGTAATCACTGCTGTTTGATATACTCCTAGTTTACATAATGAAAGGGCAATTTGCGTGTTAGCTGTCATACAACCATCATCTGGTAACAAGATCATTTGGAAGCTGTGATGTGTGTTATGGTTGGCGAGCGGACAGGAAGACAACATTTCAACTAAATATTTACTTCGGTTTAGTTATACTAACTGCAGAAAACAAATCTTTTGTCAGCCACTGGTTTTCATTTTAATACACACAAGATTCTGTTTTCCATCTCCAGATGTTTTCACGTGGCCACGTCCTGAAGTTTGTCCATAAACTATTTATTAGTTAATTACTAATAAGGATATATTAAAAACACGTAATAATCTGGAATATTGAAGGCCCCTTGACACAGCCGACTCAGCAACCATTCATTCCTGACAATAGCCTGCTCATTGGAGGAGATGAGAGCTGTGTACAGGGGGCATTATTGTTATTCTTGTCAATTTTTAGTCCAATTTGTGCATTTCTGTATAAGGAATATTTTAAGTATTTTGTATTTTTAGCAGTGGCATCTACCTGAAGGAAAATGATGACCGTTTTCCAAGAAAATATGTTGCACATGCATTGACCTAGAGAGAGAGGAGTGTGCAGGACAGGAGTGGTGGTAACAGTGATGGTGATAGTAGTTACTCATAGTGGCTGTCCATGCTCTGGCACTCCCTGGGGCTTCACAGTAATGGGAGTGCCTCCCCCTCCCCTTCTCAGGAACTCGTTTGGGGCATGCGCTCTACAAGGATGGAGACTGTTGGACACTCCATCCCTGTACAGCCCATCTGCCGCATTCCCATGAGACTTCTGGCTGGCCATAAATATGTTTTCACTGTCTGTCAAAGCAGTGGGGACTCAGCATAGTAGACGGGGAGCATAGCCTCTGGGTGCAATAGCACCACCCTTGTTGCACGTAAGTGAAAGTTACGTTGGCAAGTTGAATACCATAGAGTCTGGCGGCAGATAAGCAGATGGCACAGATATCATGTAAGTCTGGATCTACAGCGGCCAACCTTGTTACCCACTGGTATGTGGTGACAGATGCCCTTTAATTGCTGAGCAATGCATACTTTAAACTTACTTGTATACTGAATGTGTATAGCACAGCACAAATTGTTACACGTGATTAAAATTGGTAAGAAATCTGTAGCCAATAGGTGAGTCACACTGCATACTCAGCATGAGGACCAAAGTGGTCCCACTGGAAAGGTCAGAAAAGCTTAATGTTCCTGAGACAGTACAGTTTATGGTTTTATGAACATGCTGAATAAGATTTTTATCTTTGAATTTCCACTGCTTATATAATTTATCACATTCCCCGATGGACAGCAATATGTGCTGCGTTACATCACAAAATGAAAGAGGCCAGAGCAGATTGCCTACAAAATAATTTGATTTATAATAAAAATAACATACCTCTTGGATCCAAATAGTAACCTTATACTGTATATTACTGTCTTCTATTTCTAGAATAATTATATAGGTAAACATTACCTCTTGACCACTTTAACAAAAAAAAAAGTCAGGGGGAGAACTAGTCATTGAATCCACATTTTTTATGTGACCAGAGGTTGTGTCAAGCTGTCTTAGATGTTCAAGCTGAACGAAGGTGTATAATTGTGTTACTGTGTCATACAGAATATTCCTAGAATTTCAAGCCATTTTAGCCTGAAGTGTTTCAGTAATAGTGACATTTTAGTACTGGCACAAAGGCTTGATCACATATTTCTCATAGTATTGTAGAAATTGGACAATTATTTGACCTCGGTGGAAAGTTAGGTGTCACTTTTGGATTTGCTGATAAAAAACTTGAAATGGCATGGTTTAAAAAATGCTTTGTGTGAAACCACCCCTAGAATGACTGCCTTAGAAACCAGTATACACAAAGGCTGTGTGATTATTTAAGTCAATATATAATACTTCTTTTAGAGATTCTTCTTTTAGGTTTCCAACAAATCCAAATTTTATTGGGATACTCCTGAACAAATTGCACAAAATGTTGACCACTATTTTACAGTTCAGAAGACAATTTTCTTTTTAAATTAAAAATAACTGACAGAGTGGTGTGTTATTAGACAGGCTATTACCACCAGCTACCATCTGTTTACCCACAGCAATTTATATCGCTGCCACTTTAACATTTCATCTTGACATTAAAGAGCTTGAAAGGGATCTAAGGAGACCTCAGAGTGTTGTAGCCAACTTTTCATGGCAATCAGGGCACTTTTGATTCAGACTGGATCAAATGTGATGGCCGTTTCGACCAAATTGGACCTGAATTTTGAGAAATTATTTAATCTCTAACTCGCAGAGCCAATCAATGTTTTGAAAGCCTATTTTTAACTCCGTTATACTGTACTCTTTTTATAATGTTTTAGTTTTTTTTTTTTCCGTTTCTGGACAGATAACTATTTCTGCATACTGTTTTTCTACCCTTTGTGTACTTTATAACTACGTACCTGTAAAGGACGAAGTGATTTCTGAGGTCCTAGTCATGACTTATGAGCTTCCGGTGTCTCCATCACAAAGTTAGGCCTCTTTTACACTAGCGGCAGCCCGACCCTGGCAGGTGAAGGGTGCCACCGGATCCGTGCTGCCACAGGGACATGTGTGGGGCCGGAACCACGCTCTGGCCCCACACATGTCACACAGTACATACACACAGACACAGACATATACACATACAAATACACATACATACTTACATGCTCCCGACAGGTCTCCACAGCGCAAGAGGAGCAGGACGGCGCGCACATAAGACGATTCCCCACAATGCCCTCTGCTGGCGCGCGGGGGTGGAATCGTTCTATGTGTGCGCCGTCCTGCTCCTCCTGCACTGTGGAGACCTGCCGGGAGCATGTAAGTATGTATGTGTATTTGTATGTGTATATGTCTGTGTATGTTTATTTGTATGTCTGTCTGTCTGTCTGTCTGTATGTATGTATGTATGCATGCATGTGTGCAGGTGACAGATCCGTCATGAACTCCATTGAAAGTCAATGGAGGACGGATCAGTTCACCATTGTGGCACACCAAACCGTCCGTCCCATTGACTTTCATTGGGGTCATGACGGATCCGTCTTGGTGCGGATGCCTGAAGACGGAACGGAATGCTTTTAGGAGCATTCCGTTGTCTTCAGTTCAGTTTTGTCCCCATTGACAATGAATGGGGGCAAAACTGAAGCGTTTTATTCCGGTATTGAGCCCCTTTGACGGAACTCAATACCGGAATTATAAAACGCTATAAAAGTAGCCTTAGATGCATACTTGAATGGGTAATTTGGCTTTTCCCCCTCCATGCCACACTGCCCTAGAATAGGATTTACTTCTTGGTTGTCACCTCTGTACTCATTATAGAAAAAAATATTTATTCACCTCCCTTACTTTCCAAGATTGCCTACCTTTACAGGCCCTATAGCAGCTTCTAAGGTATGCACATACTAGCATAAGCAGCATCTATA
>ONZH01017474.1:0-59781 GCA_900303285.1 Rhinella marina
TATAAGTAGAGTAAGTAGAGTAGTAGAGTAGTAGAGTAAGTAGAGTAGTAGAGTAGTAAGTAGTAGAGTAGTAGAGTAAGTAGACGTAAGTAGAGTAAGTAGAGTAAGTAGAGTAAGAGTAAGTAGAGTATAGTAAGTTAGAGTACGTAGGTAAGTAGGTCAAGTAGAAGTAAGTAGAGTAAGTAGAGGTAAGTAGTAAGAGTAGTAGAGTAAGTAGAGTAAGTAGTAGAGTAAGTAGTAAGAGTAAGTAGAGTAAGTAGAGTAGTAGAGTAAGTAGAGTAGTAGAGTTAGAGTAAGTAGAGTAAGGTAGAGTAAGAGTAAGTGAGTAGTAGTAGAGTAAGTAGAGTAAGTAGGTAAGTAGAGTAAGTAGAGTAAGTAAGTAGAGAGTAAGTGAGTAAGTAAGTAGTAGAGAGTAAGTGTAGAGTAAGTAGAGGAAGTAGTAAGAAGTAGAAGTAAGTAGTAGTAGAGTAAGTAGAGTAAAGAGTAGTAGAGTAAGTAGAGTAAGTAGAGTAAGTAGAGTAAGTAAGTAGTAGAGTAGAGTAAGATGAGAGTAAGTAGAGGTAGAGTAAGTATAAGTAAGTAGAGTAAGTAGAGTAAGTAGAGTAAAGTAAGTAAGTAGAGTAAGTAGAGTAAGTAGAGTAAGAGAGTAAGTAGAGGTAAGTAAGTAAGTAAGTAGTAGGTAAGTAGAGTAAGTAGAGTAAAGTAAGTAGAGTAAGTAGAGTTAAGTAGAGTAAGTAGAGTAAGTAGAGTAAGTAGAGTAAGTAGAGTAAGTAGAGTAAGTAGAGTAATAGAGTAAGTAGAGTAAGTAGAGTAAGTAGAGTAGTAAAGTAGAGTGTAGAGTAAGTAGAGTAAGTAGTAAGTAAGAGTAAGTAGAGTAGTAGTAAGTAGAGTAATGTAGAGTTAGAGTAAGTAAGAGTAAGGTAGAGTAAGTAGAGTAAGTAGATAAGTAGAGTAAGAGTAAGAGAGTAAGTAGAGTAAGTAGAGTAAGTAGAGTAAGTAGAGTAAGAGTAAGAGTAGAGTAAAGTAGAGTAAGTAAGGAGTAAGTAGAGTAAGTAGAGTAAGTAGAGTAAGTAGAGTAAAGTAGAGTAAGTAAGAGTTAAGTAGAGTAGTAGAGAAGTAGAGTAAGTAGAGTAAGAGAGAAGTAGAAAGTAGAGTAAGTAGAGTAAGTAGAGGTAGTAAGTAGTAGAGTAAGAGTAAGTAAGAGTAAGTAGAGTAAGTAGAGTAAGTAGAGGTAAGTAGAAGTAAGTAGTAAGTAAGGAGAAGTAAGGTAAGTTAGAGGTAAGTAAGAGTAAGTAGAGTAAGTAGAAGTAAGAGAGTAGTAAGTAGTAGAGTAGAGTAGAGTAAGTAGAGTAGTAAGTGCGTAAGAGAGTAAGTAGAGTAAGTAGATAAGTAGTAGAGAGTAAGAGTAGTAGAGTAAGTAGAGTAGAGTAAGGTAGAGTAAGTAAGTAGTAGAGTAAGTAGAGTAAGTAGAGTAAGTAGAAGTAAGTAGAGTAAGTAGAGTAAGGTAGCGTAGTAGAGTAAGTAGAGTAAGTAGATAGTAGTAGATGTAAGTAAGTAGAGTAAAGTGAGTAAGTAGAGTAAGTAGAGTAAGTAGAGTAAGTAGAGGTAAGTAAGAGTAAGTAGAGTAAGTAGAGTAAGGTAGAGTAAGTAGAGTAAGTAGTAAGTAAAGTAGAAGTAAGTAGTAGTAAGTAGAGTAAGTAGAGTAAGTAGAGTAAGTAGAGTAAGTAGAGTTAAGTAGAGTAAGTGAGTATAGAGTAAGTAGAGGTAAGTAGAGTAGTAGAGTAAGTAGTAAGTACAAGTAGAGTAGAGTAAGAGTAAGATGTAAGTAGAGTAAGTTAAGGTAAGTAGAGTAAGTAAGTAGAGTAAGTAGAGTAATGTAAGAGAGTAAGTAAGTAGTAAAAGTAGTAGTAAGTAGAGTAGTATAGTAGAGTAAGTAGAGTAGAGTAAGTAGAGTAGTAGTAAGTAGTAAGTAGAGTAAGTAGTAGGTAGTAGAAGTAGAGTAGGTAAGTAGTAAGTAGAGTAAGTAGAGTAAGGTAAGTAGTAATGTAGAGTAAGTAGAGTAGAGTAAGTAGACGTAAGTAGCTGTAATGTCGTAGAGTAAGTAGAGTAAGTAGAGTAAGTAGAAGGTAGAGTAAAGTAGAGTAAGTAGAGTAAGTAAGATGTAAAAGTAGAGTAAGTAGAGTAAGTAGAGTAAGTAAGTAAGTAGAGTAAGTAGAGTAAGTAGTAGTAAAAGTAGAGTAAGTAGAGTAAAGGGTAAGTAGAGTAAGTAGAGTAGTAAGTAAGTAAGTAGAGTAAGTAGAGTAAGTAGAGTAAGTAGAGTAAGTAGAGTAAGTAGAGTAAGTAGGAGTAGCAAGTAGAGTAAGTAAGTAGTAAGTAGAAAGTAGAGTAAGTAGAGTAAGTAGAGTAAGTAGAGTAAGTAGAGTAAGTAGACGTAAGTAGAGTAAGTAGAAGTAAGTAGGTAAGTAGAGTAAGTAGAGTAAGTAGAGTAAGTAGAGTAAGTAGGTAGTAAGGTAAAGTAGAGTAAGTAGAGTAAGTAGATAAGTAGAGTAAGTAGAAGTAAGTAGATAGTAAGTAGAGTAAGTAGTAGTAAGTAGAGTAAGTAGATAAGTAGTAGTAAGTAGAGTAAGTAGAAGTAAAAGTAGAGTAAGTAGAGTAAGTAGAATGTAGTAGAGTAAGTAGAGTAAGTAGAGTAGTACAGTAGAGTAAGTAGAGTAGTAGAGTAAGTAGATAAGTAAGTAGACGTAAGTAAGAGTAGTAGTAAGTAGTAGTAAGTAGAGTAAGCTAGAGTAAGTAGAGTAAGTAGAGTAAGTAGAGTAAGTAGAGTAAGTAGAGTAAGTAGAGTAAGTAAGTAGAGTAATAGAGTTAAGTAGAGTAAGTAGAGTAAGTAGAGTAGAGTAAGTAGTAAGTAGAGTAAGTAGAGTAAGTAAAGTAGAAGTAGTAAGTAGAGTAAGTAAGAGTAAGTAGAAAGTAAGAGTAAGTAGAGTAGTAGAGTAAGTAGAGTAAGTAGAGTAAGTAGAGTAAGTAGAGTAAGTAGAGTAAGTAGAGTAAGTAGAGTAAGTAGAGTAAGTAGAGTAAGTAGATAAGTAGAAAGGTAGAGTATAGAGTAAGTAGAGTAAGTAGAGTAAGTAAGTAAGTAGAGTAAGTAGAGTAAGTAAGTGAGTAAGTAGAGTAAGTAGAGTAAGTAGAGTAAGTAGAGTGTAAGTAGAGTAAGTAGAGTAAGTAGAGTAAGTAGAGTAAGTAGAGTAAGTAGAGTAGTATGAGTAAGTAGAGTAAGTAGAGTAGTAGAGTAAGTAGAGTAAGTAGAGTAAGTAGAGTAAGTAGAGTAAGTAGAGTAAGTAGAGTAAGTAGAGTAAGTAGAGTAAGTAGAGTAAGTAGAGAGTAAGTTAAAAAGTAAAGAAGTAGAAGTAGAGTAAGTAAGTAAGTAAGTAGAGTGATAAAGAGTAGTAAGTAAGTAGAGTTAGAGTAAGTATAAGTAGAGTAGTAGACGTCAGTAGAGAGTAAGTAGTAGTAAGTAGATAAGTAGAGTAAGTAGAGTAAGTAGAGTAAGTAGAGGTAAGTAGAGTAAGTAGAGTAAGTAGACGTAGAGTAAGTAGAGTAAAGTAGAAGTAGAGTAGTAGAGTAAGAGAAGTAAGTAGAGTAAGTAAGTAGTAGAGTAAGTAGATGTAGTAAGTAAGTAGAGTAAGTAGAGTAAGTAGAGTAAGTAGAGTAAGTAGATGGTAAGTAATGTAGAGTAAGTAGGTAAGTAGAGTAAGTAGAGTTAGAGTAAGTAGAGTAAGTAGAGTAAGTAAGTAAAGTAAAAGTAGAGTAAGTAAGTAGAGTAAGAGTAAGTAGTAGAGTATAGAGTAAGTAGAGTAAGTAGATAGTAGAGTAAGTAGAGTAAGTAGAGTAAGTAGAGTAAGTAGAGTAAGTAGAGTAAGTAGAGTAAGTAGAGTAAGTAGAGTAAGTAGAGTAAAGAGTAAGTAGAGTAATAGACAGTAAGTAGAGTAAGTAGAGTAAGTAGAGTAAGTAGAGTAAGTAGAGTAAGTGTAGAAAGTAGAGTAAGTAGAGTAATATAGTAGTAAGTAGAGTAAGAGTAAGTAGAGTAAGTAAGAGAGTAAGTAGAGTAAAGTAAGAAGTAAGTAGAGTAAGTAGAGTAAGTAGAGTAAGTAGATGTAGAGTAAGGTAGAGTAAGTAGAGTAAGTAGAGTAAGTAGAGTAAGTAACGTAGAGTAAGTAGGTAAGTAGAGTAGGTAGAGTAGTAGAGTAAGTAGAAGTAAGTAGAGTAAGTAGAGTAAGTAGAGTAATGTAAGTAGAGTAGAGTAAGTAGAGTAAGTAGAGTAAGAGTAAGTAGAGTATAGAGTAAGTAGAGTAAGTAAGAGTAAGTAGAGTAAGTAGAGTAAGTAAGAGTAAGTAGAGTAAGTAGAGTAAGTAGAGTAAGTAGAGTAAGTAGAGTAAGTAGAGTAAGTAAGTAGTAGAGTAAGTAGAGTAAGTAGAGTAAGAGAGTAAGTAGAGTAAGTAGAGTAAGTAGAGTAAGTAGAGTAAGTAGAGTAAGTAGAGTAAGTAGAGTAAGTAGAGTAAGTAGAGTAAGTAGAGTAAGTAGAGTAAGTAGAGTAAGTAGAGTAAGTAGAGTAAGTAGAGTAAGTAGAGTAAGTAGAGTAAGTAGAGTAAGTAGAGTAAGTAGAGTAAGTAGATAAGTAGAGTAAGAGTAAGTAGAGTAAGTAGAGTAAGTAGAGTAAGTAGAGTAAGTAGAGTAAGTAGAGTAAGTAAGTAAGTAGAGTAAGTAGAGGTAAGTAGAGTAAGTAGAGTAAGTAGAGTAAGTAGAGAGTAGTAGAGTAAGTAGAGTAGTAGAGTAAGTAAGTAGTAGTAAGTAGAGTAAGTAGAGTAAGTAGAGTAAGTAGAGTAAGTAGAGTAGTAGAGTAAGTAGAGTAAGTAGAGTAAGTAGAGTAGAGTAAGTAGAGTAAGTAAGTAAGTAGTAAGTAGAGTAAGTAGAGTAAGAGTAAGAGAGTAAGTAGAGTAAGTAGAGTAAGTAAGAGAGTAAGTAGAGTAAGTAGAGTAAGTAGAGTAAGTAGAGTAAGTAGAGTAAGTAGAGTATAGTAGAGTAAGTAGAGTAAGTAGAGTAAGTAGAGTAAGGGTAGAGTAAGTAGAGTAAGTAGAGTAAGTAGAGTAAGTAGAGTAAGTAGAGTAAAGTAGAGTAAGTAGAGTAAGTAGAAAGTAGAGTAAGTAGAGTAGTAGAGTAAGTAGTAGGTAAGTAGAGTAAGTAGAGTAAGTAGAGTAAGTAGAGTAAGTAGAGTAAGTAGAGTAAGTAGAGTAGTAGAGTAAGTAGAGTAAGTAGATAAGGTAAGTAGTAGATAAGTAGAGTAAAGTAGAGTTAAGTAGAGTAAGTAAGATGTAAGTAGAGTAAAGTAGAGTAAGTAGAGTAAGTAGAGAAGTAGAGTAAGTAGAGTAAGTAGATTAGAGTAAGTAGAGTAAGTTAGAGTAAGTAGAGTAAGTAAGTAAGAGTAAGTAGAGTAAGTAGAGTAATAGAGTAGTAGATGTAAGTAGAGTAAGTTAGAGAGTAATAGAGTAAGTAGAGTAAGTAGAGTAAGTAGAGTAAGTAGAGTAAGTAGAGTAAGTAGAGTAAGTAGTAAGTAGAAGTGTAAGTAGAGTAAGTAGAGTAAGTAGAGTAAGTAGAGTAAGTAGAGTAAGTAGTAGAGTAAGTAGAGTAAGTAGAGTAAGTAGAGTAAGTAGAGTAAGTAAGTAGAGAGTAAGTAGAGTAAGTAGAGTAAGTAGATAAGTAGAGTAAGTAGAGTAAGTAGAGTAAGTAGAGTAAGTAGAGTAAGTAGATGTAAGTAGAGTAAGTAGAGTAAGTAGAGTAAGTAAGAGTAAGTAGAGTAGTAGTAGAGTAGTAGAGTAAGTAAGAAGTAGAGTAGAGTAGAGTAAGTAAGTAAGTAGAGTAAGTAGAGTAAGTAGAGTAAGTAGTAGTAGTAAGTAGAGTAAGTAGAGTAAGTAGTAAGAGTAATGTAGAGTAAGTAGAGTAAGTAGAGTAGAGTAAGTAGTAGTAAGTAGAGTAAGTAGAGTAAGTAGAGTAAGTAGATAAGTAGATGTAGAGTAAGTAGAGTAAGAGAGTAGAGAGTAAGTAGAGTAAGTAGAGTAAGTAGAGTAAGTAGAGTAAAGTAGAGTAAGTAGAGTAAGTAGAGTAAGTAGAGTAAGTAGAGTAAGTAGAGTAAGTAGAGTAAGTAGAGTAAGTAGTAGTAGAGTAAAGTAGTAGAGTAAGTAGTAGTAGAGTAAGTAGAGTAAGTAGAGTAAGTAGTAGAGTAAAGTAGAGTAAGTAGAGTAAGTAGAGTAAGTAGAGTAAGTAGAGTAAGTAGAGTAAGTAGAGTAAGTAGAGTAAGTAGAGTAAGTAGAGTAAGTAGAGTAAGTAGAGTAAGTAGAGTAAGTAGAGTAAGTAGAGTAAGTAGAGTAGTAGTAAGTAGGAGTAGTAGAGTAAGTAGAGTAAGTAGAGTAAGAGTAGTAGAGTAAGTAGAGTAAGTAGAGTAAAAGTAGAGTAAAGTGTAGGTTATTGCTGTCTCCAATTGGATCTCAACAACTAGCTGCACCTTTCTGAAGAACAGTGAAACCCCCATCAGGTAACAGCATGATGTTGGATTTGAACCCAGGAGCACAGTATTGTAAGACAGCAGTGCTAACTACTGAGCCACCACTCAGCTTGGTACTAGCATGCTTTCAGAGCTGAATGATGACATGGACAAGCAATGGGAGGAGCCCCTTTGGTGAAGGCATGTCCATATAGTTCCACTGTTTCTCATTGTTCCTAGTACTGTCCAAATATTTGATCACTGAGGGCAGAAGGCAAATTAGCAAACAGCAGCAATAAAAGGTAAGTGAACCCAGATCAGATTTGAACTCAGGACCCAGTACTGCAAAACATTAATACTAAGTACCAAGTCAATATGCTACTCCAGAAACTGCTAAATACAGGAATATCTAGAGCAGGGTTTCTCAACTCCGGTCCTCAGAACCCACCTACCAGTTATGTTTTTTAGAATTTCCTTAGTATTGAGCAGGTAATATAATTAGTGTCCATGCATCAGGACGTATCACAGGTATTCATTCTGTGGAATATTCTCAAATCCTGACCGGTAGGTTGGTCCAGAGGACTGGAGTTGAGAAACACTGATCTAGAGAATACCGCCTCACAATGTAAATTACTAGGATATTTATAGTCATCATCATATATAAGTATGAGGCGTAGAAGAAGGAGCTGGATGAAGAAAGGCTTATACCTCAAAATGATGAACCGTCAAAGTGTGCGCCCCCATATAGTGCAAGCCACAGTTCTTCTAAAGTAACTTTCATTGGTGTCCTCTTAGGGTGACCTTCATTTATTTTACTTTCATAGCACTATACAGAGAATATCACCTACCCATCTGTGAAGTGGGTTGAGGTGTGTCATAGGAATTTGTTTAGGGAAACCATTATTACTTCAACTTCCATATCATAAAGAGGACTGTCACTGCCAATGAAGAACACGCAAGCCCCCATCAAATAAAAGCATTAGTTGGATTTGAACACAGGACCACAGTACTGCAATACACCAGTGCTAACTACTAAGCCACCAGTAAGCTCAATATTTGCAAGTTCTATGGGGTGAGGAAGCCCATTAGGTGATAAGATGTCTATGTAGTTTATTCCAGTGTCTCTCAATGTTCCTAAGCCTAGTTTTCCAGTAGTCAAATAAATTACTCAAGTTCCCTAAGGCTGTGATCATACACGGAGCTGCCTTTAAAAGAATGAGCACTGTTATTACTAAAGGCATGGTAGTCCCAGTCACAAGAGGCAATTGCACAATGTCTAATAACAGCTGCAATAAACAGTAAGTCAACCCTTTGGAATGATCAGTTCACCCTAACCCTTGATGGAGAAGTGGTTTATTTCCACCAACCCCAGTAAGAACACATGCACGCTTGTCTAAACAGAGCATACAGGTGCACAGGGCAGATGGGAGTAACAGCTATAGAGAGGGAGAAGGGTATCTCTCCACCACAATGACACTTTACTTGCTCTTCAAAGTCTGTGGAAAGCAGTGTGACAAGTCTTATTGATTGTCATTAGTAGTCATGTAGTATCTGAGAATGATAATGGATAGGAACTGGATGGTCTGATAATGAGCAGCATCTTCAAGGATGGTTTTATTATTCCCCACACTTGAATAAGTCATTCATCATCTGGTAGCTACACCCAGTGGAACCTCAGGTTATATCCCCTTTTCGCTGAATAATAGGCAAATATCTAGAGAACCTCTACACAATGTAAAATACTGGAATATTACAAATGAGGTGCAGAAGAACAAGCCTGATTAAGAATAGAGATGAGCGAGTAGTGAAATATTCGAAAGCTGGAAATTCGATTCGAATAGACCGCGAAATTCGACTATTCGACCAAATATCGAATCCCATTAAAGTCTATGGGGAAAAAATGCTCGCCACTTGGAAATCTCAATTCGACCACTTGGAGGTCACCAAGTCCACCCTGAAACCTCAGAAAAGGATGCCAACACTGCTGGAATGCAACTGGGACAGCAGGGGAAGCATGTCTAGGTGCAGATAAAGCGCCCAAGTCGCACTATTACACCACTATCACAGCCTCTCAACAATACACTCCAAACACAATGTAACCTCACTGTAAAGTGAGACCATACAAGGAAACCTTCTTTCCTCTACATTGCCATGGACCCCAAGCCAAACTAGACAAAAAAGAAGATGAAATTCTGCATCCCTTAAAATCACGTTGCCTATGACAACCACAGATGGCATAGGCAAGGGGAAAGCAATCAAGCCATCACTATTTTTCCATCTGTGCCATCCCTGCCTTGCCCAGGCACATGTCCCAAAACATCATCCACGCCCGAGTAACACGGTTACTGCAAAAGGCCATTTGACCACCAACACTTTGGTTTGAGGCCGGGGATGCTACATCTCCCTGACAGCACACTGGGTGAATGTTGTGGAGGCGGGGACGGGCAAACCTGCTACCCCCACCCAAGTTTGGGGCCTTGGTTCTGTCTGGATTTCCGCAACCCTTACAGACAGCTCGGCAAAACCCAGTCAAGTCCACAAAGTCCAGTCTCGTCGATAGCCTGCAGAAACTGCAGGGACCTCACTCTGACCCTCCTTCCTCCCACCCTGCCCAATGTTATCAACCCAGTGTTCCCACCCATGCAAGAATCGCAGGAGCTATCTGAGGATTTTGTTTGTTCTGATGCCCAAACACTGGAGCAAGCTCCATCTCTAGCTGATGGTGGTGTGGAACGGGCACTAAAGTGTAAAATGATTAGGGACGATGATGAGACACAGTTGCCAGCAAGGGAGGCTGTTGGAGCAAAGTGAGGCAGTGTAAGAGGAGGTGGTTGAGTATGACGAAGTCAGTGACCCAACCTGGCCCAGTGTCATGTCTAGCAGGTAAAGCAGTGGGGATGTTGAGGGATGCGTAGGACCGCAAAAGGCAGGAAGAGGCCGTGGGCTGGCCAGAGGCTCATGGAGAACACAGGCTAGAGCCCGCAGGGCCGCATCTCTTCCCTATAACAGGCCCCCACACAAAGCTCTCCCATCGAGGGCTCTTAGGTCCTTGTTGTGGAGGCCCAAGAGGTGAGACCTCGATAAAATTATGTGGAGGCCCAAGAGGTGAGACCTCGATAAAATTATGTGGAGGCCCAAGAGGTGAGACCTCTTAAAAATTATGTGGAGGCCCAAGAGGTGAGACCTCTTAAAAATTTTGTGGAGGCCCAAGAGTGGAGACCTCTTAAAAATTTTGTGGAGGCCCAAGAGGTGAGACCTCTTAAAAATTTTGTGGAGGCCCAAGAGGTGAGACCTCGATAAAATTTTGTGGAGGCCCAAGAGGTGAGACCTCGATAAAATTTTGTGGAGGCCCAAGAGGTGAGCCATAAATATATAAATTTTTTTATTTATGGAGCAATTCTACGGCGGTTAAGGAGGAGGAGGAGGTGGAGGAGGAAATGGCACTTCATACAGATGGCACTTCACTTTTGGCTGCTTTCCACTGTTGGAGAAGCAAAGTCCGGGTCAATCCACTTGCTGTTCATTTTGATTAGCGTCAGCCTGTCGGCACTGTCGGTTGACAGGCGGCTGCGCTTATCGGTTATAATGCCCCCGGCTGCGCTGAACACCCTTTCTGATAGCACGCTGGCGGCAGGGCAGGCAAGCACCTCCAAGGCGTACAGGGACAGTTCCAGCCACGTGTCCAACTTGGAGACCCAGTAAGTGTAGGACGCCGAGGGATCGGGGAGGACAGGGGTACGGTCTGCCAGGTACTCCCGCAACATCCGCCGATACTTGTCCCTCCTGCTGATAGCGGGCCCCGCAGTGATGGAAGTTGCACGAGGGGGTGCCATGAACGTGTCCCACACCTTGGAGAGTGTTCCCCTGGTGGCTGTGGGCCTGATTGATGTTGGTGGGACTCTGGGAGACCCTCTCCTCTCTGCCGCCAGCGATGGTGGGTGGGAAAATCTCCATCATGTTCTGCACGAGTTCCCTCTGGTATTTCCAGCAATCGATTCGTCCTCTCCTCTACCGGAATAAAAGAGGAGACGTTATCTTTATACCGGGGTCCAGGATTGCGAAGACCCAGTACAGTTTGTTCTCCACTATCCGGACAACACGTGTGTCCCGGGAAAAGCAGCCCAGCATGAAATCAGCCATGTGTGCCAGACTCTGAATAGGCATGACGTCATGCCCCCACCAGAAGGATCACTTGCCATTTCCTCCTCTTCCTCTTCCGCCTCCTCTCCGCCCCATCCGCGCTGAACCAATGGACGCACACAGCCTGACTGCTACCCTCGCCGCCAGCATCCTCCTCCTCTTCCACAGCCACCTCCACGTCGTCCTCCTCCTCATCCTCCTCCTCCTGCAACTGCCACCGTGAAGCAGACAAAAGTGTGGTCTGACTGTGTAGCTCCGTTGCGTCTCCTCCTACCCCCGTCTCCTCTGCGTGCAATGCGTTCTCCCTTATTGCGATGAGCGATTCTTTAAGGAAGCATAGGAGCGGGATGGTTAGGCTCACTATAGCGTCCTCGCTGCTGACCTTCTTGGTGGACTCCTCAAAGATACGCAGTACATCGCATATGTCTGCCATCCATGGCCACTCGTGGTTGGCAAACTGAGGGAGCTGAGCTGGAGGCACGCGTGGATTCATAATCTGGTACTCCATCAATGCTCTCTGCTGCTCACACACCCTGGCCAACATGGAATAGGTGGAATTCCAGCGAGTTGGCAGGTCGCACAACAGCCGATGTTCAGGCAAATGGAGGCGTTGCTGGAGTTTTTTTAAGCTAACAGCAGCTACAGTTGACTTACGAAAGTGAGCGCACAAGCGCCGCACTTTCACCAGTAGCTCTGCCAGGTTGGGGTAAGTCTTTAAAAATTTTTGAACTACCAGATTAAAAACGTGGGCCAGGCATGGTACGTGATTGAGTTCGGCAAGCTCCAGAGCCGCCACCAGGTTACGGCCGTTATCGCACACGACCATGCCTGGTCCTAGCTGCAGCGGCGACAGCCACATCTCCGTCTGCTGCAATATGGCGTCCCTCACCTCTGGGGCGCTGTGCTTCCTGTCGCCCAAGCTGATGAGCTTAAGCACCGCCTGCTGACGTCTCCCCGCGCCAGTGCTGCAACGCTTCCAGCTAGCGGCTGAGGGCGATGTTAAGGCAGAGGAGGAGGAGGAGGAGGAGGGGGGTTTATCAGAACCCGTGCTGGCAATCTTGGGCGGGGGTGGTAGGTAGGCCGTCTCTGTTTGCGACCCCGTCCCCGCTTCCACAACATTCACCCAGTGTGCCGTCAAAGAGATGTATCGTCCCTGGCCTCAAGCGCTTGTCCACGAGTCGGTGGTCAAGTGGACCTTTGCGCTGACTGCGTACCTCAGGGCCCGCCTGATGTTACGCGACACGTGCTGGTGCAGGGCGGGGACGGCACTCCGGGAAAAGTAGTGGCGGCTGGGGACCAAATAGCGAGGTGCGGCAGCCGCCATCAGGTCGCGGAAGGCCTGCGTCTCCACAAGCCTAAACGGCAACATCTCCAGGGCCAGCAGTTTGGAGATGTGGCAGTTTAAGGCTTGGGCTTGGGGGTGACTCGAGGCGTACTTCCGCCTGCGGTCGAACGCCTGCGAGATGGACAGTTGTTGGGACGAGGAGTGTGAAGGTGCAGGCGAAGAGGCGGGGGAAGGGGAGGCTGAAGGAGAAGGCCCCAAAGTAGCCAAGGCAGAGGCAGATGTGGAGGTGTCCTGGCTGGAGGTCTGGACCGCAGTGGCAGCACACAACAAAGGGGAAGAGGCAGTGGCAGCAAGACCGGGCGCAGGTTGTATTGCGTTTGCTCTCTCCCACTCAGCCCAGTGCTTGACTTCCAAGTGACGCCGCATGCCTGAGGTGGTCAGATTGCTCTTCTCAGAGCCCCTACTCAGTTTTGAGTGGCAGAGTGTGCAAACCGCGCTCAGTTTGTCATCCGCACAAACATTAAAAAATCTCCACACCACAGAAGTACGAGGCCTCGATGGGGGAGCTTCGCGCGGCTGCCCGCTGCCGGGAACAGCTTCGGCCCTGCTGGCTTTGGCCTCACTTCTCTGTCTGGACTGTCCTCTGCCTCTGGACATCCCTCTGCCCATGGACATCCCTCTGCCTGTGGACATCCCTCTGCCTCTGGACATCCCTCTGCCTCTTGCTGCCTTTTTCGGTGCTGCGCAGACCACCACCTCTCCACTGCTTTCCCCGCTGGACATCACCCCTGGCCAAGTGGGGTCGGTCATTTCGTCATCCACCACCTCCTCTTCCTCACTCTGCTCCTCCTCCTGCCCACTGGACATTCCAACAGCCTCCCTTGATGGCAACTGCGTCTCATCATCATCATCGCTCATGATAACAGATGCTGGTTCAGGGTCCACATCAGCAGGAGATGGCGAAAACTCCTAGCTCCTGGGATTCTTCCGGCACATCTGAAAAAGGACCCGAAAAGAGCTCCTGGGAGGGGTCAATGGTGGGATGACTCTGTTGGCCAGGTGTGGAGGAAGGAGGGTCAGAATGAGACTGTGTGGATGACTGGCTGGTGGACAACTGTGTGGAAGCGCTATCGGCTATCCATTGCACCACCTGTTCAACCTGCTCAGGCCTCAACAGCGGTGTAACCCGCCCCCTGCTTAACTGTCCCATAAAGGCAGGGATTCTGGATGAGTGGGATCCTGGCTGACCCTCACCAGCACGCATTGTATCCCCACTGGCTTCAACAAGGCCCCCAACAGCATTTCCGCGCCCCCGTCCTCGTCCACGTCCTATTCCGCTAGCCTCCCTCCGCATTTGATTTTTTTTTTGTTACAATATTTTGCCTTCACAGCCGTGTACTAACAGATCAGACGGTGTGTATTAACACCAGGTATGTGAAATTATTTTGCAAGAGAACGCACAGTACAGTTGCCAATGAAAAGGCCTATATATTTTATATTTCAAGGTACACAGCCGTGTACTAACTGTTCAGACGGTGTGTATTAACACCAGATATATAAAATTATTTTGCAAGAGAACGCACAGTACAGTTGCCAATGAAAAGGCCTATTTTTTTTA
This sequence comes from Rhinella marina, assembly GCA_900303285.1. Lineage (NCBI taxonomy): Eukaryota > Metazoa > Chordata > Amphibia > Anura > Bufonidae > Rhinella > Rhinella marina. The sequence goes on from ONZH01017474.1 coordinate 13,576, forward strand.
TATTTCAAGGTACACAGCCGTGTACTAACAGATCAGACGGTGTGTATTAACACCAGGTATGTGAAATTATTTCGCAAGAGAACGCACAGTACAGTTGCCAATGAAAAGGCCTATATATTTTATATTTCAAGGTACACAGCCGTGTACTAACTGTTCAGACGGTGTGTATTAACACCAGATATATAAAATTATTTTGCAAGAGAACGCACAGTACAGTTGCCAATGAAAAGGCCTATATATTTTATATTTCAAGGTACACAGCCATGTACTAACTGTTCAGACGGTGTGTATTAACACCAGGTATATACAATTATTTCGCAAGAGAACGCACAGTACAGTTGCCAATGAAAAGGCCTATATATTTTATATTTCAAGGTACACAGCCGTGTACTAACTGTTCAGACGGTGTGTATTAACACCAGATATATAAAATTATTTTGCAAGAGAACGCACAGTACAGTTGCCAATGAAAAGGCCTATATATTTTATATTTCAAGGTACACAGCCGTGTACTAACTGTTCAGACGGTGTGTATTAACACCAGGTATATACAATTATTTCGCAAGAGAACGCACAGTACAGTTGCCAATGAAAAGGCCTATATATTTTATATTTCAAGGTACACAGCCGTGTACTAACTGTTCAGACGGTGTGTATTAACACCAGATATATAAAATTATTTTGCAAGAGAACGCACAGTACAGTTGCCAATGAAAAGGCCTATTTTTTTTATATTTCAAGGTACACAGCCATGTACTAACTGTTCAGACGGTGTGTATTAACACCAGGTATGTGAAATTATTTCGCAAGAGAACGCACAGTACAGTTGCCAATGAAAAGGCCTATATATTTTATATTTCAAGGTACACAGCCGTGTACTAACAGATCAGACGGTGTGTATTAACACCAGGTATGTGAAATTATTTTGCAAGAGAACGCACAGTACAGTTGCCAATGAAAAGGCCTATATATTTTATATTTCAAGGTACACAGCCGTGTACTAACAGATCAGACGGTGTGTATTAACACCAGATATATAAAATTATTTTGCAAGAGAACGCACAGTACAGTTGCCAATGAAAAGGCCTAATTTTTTTATATTTCTAGGCACACAGCCGTGTACTAACAGGTCAGACGGTGGGTATTTACACCTGGTATACAAAAAGGGTATTGCAGGCACACAGAACCCAGAACACTAGAGCCAAATAAACTGTATTTAAAAAAAAAAAAAAAAAACAGCCGTATACTGCCAGATCAGATGGTGCATATACACACTAGGTATATAACAGGGTTTTGCAGCCAAAAAGAACGCAGAACAGTAGTGCCAAATATAGTTTGGTATGTTGCAGAGCACCTAATACACCACTAATGCCTCTCTCTGTCCCTACTCCAGCAGCTATCCCTGAATACAGCAGCCGTTCTCTGCAGAGTGTATATTGTAGTAAAGCTATCACTGCACTATAGTAGCCCTGATAAGGGCTTTTAATCACGCTCCTGCCTGTCCAACAGCTAAAACCTATCTCTCCCTTCTCCAGCCTCTGTCCCTGACTAAATTCACGCAGCATATGTGTACGAGCAGGAAGAGCTGAGTTTTTAATATTCGAGGTCACATGGTTTTTCCAGCCAATCCATGTAGACGCCGTTTTCGCGCTGCCAGCGTGCTCCGCGGGCCTGTCATACCCCCCCTGCATGGTGATTGGTGGAAAAAGAGCGCCAGGGAAGGTGGGAGGGGAAACGAATTCTAAGTGCGCCATCGCCGTTATACTCGAACGAAATCGAACACTACTCGCTCATCTCTAATAAAGAACTAACTATTCCTCAAAATGGTTAAGTATTGATGGCACCCAAAGACTACTCAGCCTATTAACGGACAAAACCACACAAATTATGCAAATTAACCTACAAACGGACAATATGATGCCCAGTAATTATAGACCAAAGTATAGTACAAAATTACAAATTTTTATTAATTCAATAAAAATACATAAAATGGAGGAATCCACATGTTAGGGAGTAATACAATTAAAAACATACACCAACCCCACTAGTGGGGGGACATGCAAACATGCTAGCCAACCGTAAATAACAAAATGTACTAGAAAGGTGGAAGAAGAGGAGGCAACCGATTAAATAATTGGACGCTCCAAACAAAATAGCGGCACCCCGAACAGGGCTGTGGAGTCGGTAAGCCAAAGCCCTGACTCCTACGCCGACTCTGACTCCTTAATTTCCCCTGACTCCGACTCTGGCTCCCGACTCCGACTCCCAATCCGACTCCGACTTCCTCATAAATGGCACATGTTTAAGTGATAACTTCAAACAAACTTTGCATAAATCAATAGTACAGATATGTAATGACAAAAACAGTTTGTAATATATGTTTTACTAGATATCTTTACTCTGAACTTTCAGTATCAGGCTTCTCTGGGTACAGCTCACTAAGAGCCTTATGTATGAAAACTGTCTAGGTGTAGAATTTTCTTTGTTACCTATAGCAACCAATCAGAGCTCCCCTTTCATTTCTCCAGAGCACTATATGAAATGAAAGGGGAGCTCTAATTGGTTTCTATGGGCAACAAAGAAAATTCTACACCTAGATAGTTTTCATACATAAGGCCCTAGGTTTTTTGCATCAGCAGCATATAGAAGCCATGAGAGCAGATAACCTCTCCAAACATGAGCTCAGAGGAAAGCAAACTAAAACATAAATCAGACAGAGAGAACATGCACTGGACAAGTGATTTATGCACAGTTTATTGAAAGTTTAGATATACTAAGAAGTCCTTGCCTTAAAGGGGTTTTGTCAGCACATTGATTCACTGGCTGACAGGTAGTTTGCACTTACAACGTCTCCTCAGGCCGTGGGGGGCAGGGGGTCTCCAGCAGTTATTAGCATATATTAACTTACTCTGACAGAGCAGGAGGTTGTGATCTTTAACACAATTACAGGTAAAGCCATCCTTCTCAGTCCTCACGACACATTTTGCTTACTGCAGGTAATCACTCAGAGCTCAGTCGCATCATTCCGTGGGTCACTTCTGCTCTCAGCCAATCAGATAACAGTCTTAATGGTCTGCAGGTTACCATAGAAAACTGTGTACAGTGAGAGACCTGCTGAACTGTCTATAGTTCATGACTAAAGTAAAATCTACTGACCACTGTATTTAGAAAATGTCATCTTTTAACTGTCCCTTTATATTGAAAGCTAATCTTTGTAACTAGTGAGAAAACCCCTTTAATCCTGTTTTCTCTAGTAGCTCTGAGATGAGTGCAGCCATTCCTTCCCAGTGCCTTTTTCCTCTGATCTGTAGGAGAGGAGTTTCACTTCTGAGCATCTACATGAAGGGCAGCACACAGTCATCTCAACTGAAAACCTAGATCCTTAGTTCAGGAATAGAACAGATAGGACATTTCATCATGTTCCCAAATTCTTATGAAAATATATTCAGCAAATACTGTACTGAACTAAATGTACCAATTTATTATATATTTTAAGAGTCGGAGTCGGGCAATTTTATACCGACTCCAACTCCACCAAAATGGTCACCGACTCCGACTCCACGACTCCGACTCCACAGCCCTGACCCCGAATCACCAACGCCTAAAATTAAAAATAAAGATTGAAAAGATTAAAGAAAGAAATAATCATATAACCACCAAAGAACAGCAAATGAAAATTAAAAAGGGGATCCCCCAGAGTAAAATGTCCAACGGAAAGAAAAAAAAGGGACATACAATCAAGTAGGTAAAAAGAAGGCAAAATAAGCAGGGCTTAACAGAGTACAAATACTACACAGGGGTAATACAAGGAACAGTAGAAAAAGAAAATAAATAACAAACAAAAAAAAGAAACAAAGAAAAAAGAAGTAAAAGTAACAGAAGTGTAAAAAAGGAAGATAAGAAAAAGTAAAGGGGAAAGATGAAAGGAACAGAGGGAGAACAAAGGAAGAAAAATAGTAAGAAGGTAAGAGCTGAGAACAAAAACAATAAACCCCCATACAGAACCGACTCTCCGTGCATTACAGGAACGGGACATAGCTATTGTATTCGTTTAAACCACGTGAGATATTGTACCTAACCTAAAAATCCAACGAGTTTCCTTGTGAGCCAGCCGTCGCTTCCATTCGCCCCCGCGAATGGATTGATAAATTCGGTCAATCCCTTTTACTCGGAGGAGACTAGCATCACACTGATATTGAAGTTTAAAGTGTTTGGGTAGAGGTTTAAGTCCTGAGACAAATTCGCTGTCCGCAGCTGCCGTAATATCTCGAACATGTTCTCGCACTCGCTTCTTTAGTTCACGGGTCATCATACCAATATATATATTCCCACAGGGACAGGTAGCATGGTAAATAACCCCACGTTTAGAGCAATCGAGTTTTCCACTAGAGTCCTGAAAAGTATCACTTCTATTGATGTTAGAATAAGCAATGCATCTGCCACACGGGGAGCATCCCCACTTTGGGCCTCTAGAACCAAAAGCAGAACCCGGTCTCTCACCTCGGTGATGACTTTGAACGAGAATGTCCCTCAAGTTTTCAGATCTCCTGAAAGTTAATGCTGGATTGTCGGTTAAATAACCGTTGAGATCTGGATCACCCTTCAAAACTTAGACCAAAACTTTGACAAAGATTGTCTTATCAAATCGGCTCTAGTGTTAAAATTTGTGATGAAACGATACGTATTTGAGGTATCTTTTTTGTGTTTTTCAGTGAACAGAAGCAACTCACGTTCGCTATTTTGAGCTTGTCTAAGGGCCCGTTTAATGGATGGATTACTGTATCCTCATTCACGAAATCTCGCTGCAAGTTCACGTGCTCTTGTTTGAAAAGTTGCTTCTTCCGAGCAAATCCGCTTAAGACGGAGGAATTTTCCTACAAAAATATTCTTAATCAAATGATTAGGATATGCATGTAACACGGTATTGGTAGCCATGGGTTTTCGGGATAGATCAGTCTGAATATAGCCATTCGAGTCAACTGTTAGTTCTAGATCCAGGAAATCCACCTTATGTCTACTGTATTTGTAGGTGAGAGTGATGTTATAATTGTTATCATTTAAACCCTCCATGAACGTCTCCAGCTCCTTGGGAGAGCCCTGCCAAAAAAAAAAACATCATCAATAAATCCGGTCCAAAATTGGACCCTGTCGATGAATTCTGCTGGATTAGTCAAGGAAAACGCCAATATCTGACGGATAAACTCACCGAGCTTCTCATCCAAGTCATTCATGAGAATAGTTGCCTATGTGTATTGCTCCCATAGCCTCTAGTGCATTTTGCTATTTACTGTTGGCTAGCATGTTTGCATGTCCCCCACTAGTGGGGTTGGTGTATGTTTTTAATTGTATTACTCCCCAACATGTGGATTCCTCCAGTTTATGTATTTTTATTGAATTAATAAAGATTTGTAATTTTGTACTATACTTTGGTATATACTTATTGGGTATCACATTGTCTGCTTGTAGGTTAAAGAACATGATGGCAGTGGTGGAGGGCGGGGCAGGGGTTCAAAGGAGGGCCTCCCTTTCAGACATGCCAGTAGCAGGCGTCTGCTCTCCATTAACAGCAGCAAGATGAATACATAGTGTTAGGGTGCATTCACATCACCGTTAGGGCTTCCGTTCAGGCTTTCCGTTATAACATCGTTTTAACGGAAAGAAACGGAATCCCTAGGACGGACATCAAAACGGACACCTTTAAGAGGCATTCCGTTTTGATCCGTCATAATAGAAGCCTATGGCCCTGCATAACGGATCCGTCTGGATGCCGTTATGCTGGACGGAAAACAAAGTCCTGTCGACAGGACTTTGTTTTCCGTCCAGCATAACGGCATCCAGACGGATCCGTTATGCAGGGCCATAGGCTTCTATTATGACGGATCAAAACGGAATGCCTCTTAAAGGTGTCCGTTTTGATGTCCGTCCTAGGGATTCCGTTTCTTTCCGTTATAACGATGTTATAACGGAAAGCCTGAACGGAAGCCCTAACGGTGATGTGAACGAGCCCTTATATGGTAGAACCATAATTTGGCTTCTGTTTTTCAGGAGGAAAACATTCCTCCATTTTGTTGTTATAGTGAGGGTCACATAACATGGCTATTAAGTAATCATCAGACTGCTTGATGTTAGTGATACAACTGCCAATGTGCAAGCAAGCAAGGATACAGTTCTTTACCGCTCTTCCCCCCACTGAGATGATTGGATCGTGTGGCTGTTGTCACTGTCCACAACCTCCACCTTCAAATTCTCCTACTTCTCCAGTGGCAGCTCCTTATATTTAGGGTTCATGCACACAGCCGTGGCCCAGCCGCTCCGTGCATTGAGGCCCTCAATTTGCGGTCCCCAATGCACAGGCAACATCCGTGCAGCTTCTGTAGACGGATCCAGATCCCATTCAACTTTAATGGGTCTGTGATCTGTCTTCTCCACCAAAAAAATAGAATGTTCGATTTTTTTGCATTGTGGAAGCATGGAGAGAAATCTCATGGAAACACTCTGTAGTGCTTCCATGGGGTTACGTGCCTCTGTTTTATTTTTTTGTGATGCGGAGGCATGGAGAGAAACCTCACGGATGCACACGACAGTGCTTCCGTGGGGTTCCATGCCTCTGTTCCACACTGCACCTTCTAGATTATAGACCCATTCACGACTCTCTGCATGAGCGATGGTTCTTCTCCATGAGTGTTTCTCCTTTTGGGTGCCCAACAGCTTTAGTTTGGACAGCAAGATGTATTGGCAGTCCTTCGTCCTCTGTTGCCCCCTGCTGCATGAGCATCATTGCCTGTTCTAAGATAAATATCAGAGAGATGAGACTGCTCATGCCTCTTTTTTTTTTTTTTTTTGCATTGTAAAATGCATTGTTACATTTACTTAAAAATACAAAACCAAAAATGGGCCTGGTACTTAAAGGGGTTGTCCGGGTTCAGAGCTGAACCCGGACATACCCATATTTTCACCCAGGCAGCCTGCCTGCTAGATTGCACAGGGCAAGGCCTCTTTTGTTTACAAACACACACTGCCGGCCGGAGGCTTCCGCCCAGCAGTGTGTTCAGTGACGTCACCGACTCTGATGGGCCCGCCTTAGCGCTGCCCTAGCTGTTTTACTGGGTGGTGCAGAGCTAAAGCCCATCCATCAGTGCCGGTGACGTCACAGGGCTCACGGCTAGGCGGAACCCTCCGCCTGGCAGAGCCCGGTTCATCACCGGAACTGGGCAAAATGCCTTTGCCCTGCACGATTTAGCGCAGGGCAAAGGAGAGCATCGGAGCATAAAATGCTCCGATGCTCATCAGGCAGGCTGCCTGGGTGAAATTAAGGGTATGTCTGGGTTCAGCTCTGAACCCGGACAACCCCTTTCAGGAGTTAATTAAATTGAACTACTCCCAAAAAAACATTAAAATTCCAATTGTGTGGAAATAGAATTCACAAACACTGACAAACAAGGCCTGGCGCTCAATTTTTCGTTAATACACACAGATAGATTGCTGCTATACCGTGTGTCTTGTAGTAACCATGTATATATGCTGGTTTGTCTTTTTCCTCCACACATTCCAATAGCCATAACTTTTTACATTTTCCATTCATATAGGCACATAAGGGCTTATTTTTTGTGGGATAAATTGTATTTTTGAAGGGCAAAATTTAATTTACCATATCTGTTATTGGAAAACAGGCAAAAACAAAAAATCTTTGTTAGGTTATTTTGAAAAAAAAAATTATGGCAAAAGTTTTCGGGTTTAGACTAGTGTTGAGGGGAATCGAGCTTCGGATCAGAGATCCGAAGTCGATTTGTTCAAACACTTGAGTTTTAATGTAGTCTCCATACAGCATTAAAAGGTATTGCCTCTGTGCAGGCAAAATTCATCTCAAACAAAGTCACGCAAGACTTCAGTGAATTACTTCGGTAATCACATCAGCGTCTTTAAAAACATTTTAAAATAGCAATCCGAAGTCAGGTCTGGAACTTAGGAACCAGCCGGTAACAAAACTGACTTGGGATTGCTATTCTAAAATGTTTTTAAAGACGCAGATGTGATTACCGAATTAATTCATGGGAGCCTCGCGTTACTTCGGGTGAGACGACTTTTTCTTACACAGACACTATACATTTTACATGCTGTACGGACAAAGCATTAAAACCGAAGTGCCGGAATGAATCGACTTTGGATTTCTGATCTGAAGCTCGATTCAATCAAGCCTAGTTATGACATCACGGCGTTCCCTGTGCGCTAAAAATATTCTTATTCTGTGGCTCGAATACAATACAGATGAGATGTGAATACAGATGAGATGTGGGACGAACTGTAATTTTTATTGGTATTATTTTTGTGGTAAGTACAATTTTTTTTTTTGGGGGGTGACTAGCAAATGGCAATTTTTATTTTTAGTTTTCAATTACTGCATTGCATTGAATTTTATATTTATCTTTTTTCAGATTTTAATAGTTCATTTTCGGACTTGGCGATGCATGATATGTTCATTTTTTATTGTTAATATATTTTTATATGTAAAATAGAGAAAGGGGGTAATTTAAACTTTTAATATATATTTTTTCTACATTTTTTTTAATAACTATTACTCCCCTTAGGAGATTAGAACCTGGGATCCCTTGGCCTATTCACCCTAATAGAGATCTATTAGGGTGAATAGGATTTTCACATGAACCCTGCTGAGCTGTGATTTGCACACACAGAAGCAGGGAGCTTACCATGGCAGGCCTGGAAGTATTCACAAAAGTCCAGGCTGCCGTGATAACCGATTGCAGCCACTCCATAATTAGGGGGTTAAACCAGCATATAGGTGATAAACACAGTTACACAGGTCAGCACACAAAAGTATCTGTGAGGGAAATTATTTCTGTGTTTACAAATACGTTTCCAATGATTTTTTAAAATTGATTGGAAAATACTGCTAGAATGCAAAAGGTCTAAAACAGATGGATATGAAGTACTGATTCAAAATATGACCTTGTTGCTTAGTAGTCAGTACTGCAGCATAATGCTAATTGTACTGGGAAAAATGTTGGCAATAAATTTCAGATTTGAAAAAAAAACTATCAGTCTGCAGTAAGGGTAGAAATGGGTGGTAACCAGTTGAGGGTGTGTCCCTGCACAGACTCACTCTATTTATTCAGTGCTGCCATTTTCAGACTGTGCAGGTACACCCCCCCAACTGGTTACCTCCCCTCTGTACCCTTACTGCAGACTGCTAGCAATTCATTCATATTTTCTAGTAGAATTAACACAGGAATGGCACAACATAGAGCCATAAGAATAGATGTTCCAGAACTGTTATTACATGGGGAATGCATGAAGCTATTAACAAAGGCATGTCAGTAGTGGTGAAATGACCTCTTTAAGCCTGCAACTAGCGATGACGCCAGTTGGGTGGGAGCATGTGTTGCGAGCATTTAGGGATGTGGCCATGAGACTGGTGAGGGTGACATAAGTCATAACTAGTGATGAGCGAACATGTTCGGCCGAATACACTATTTGGCCAAACATGGCGGCGCTCGTGACCACGTGGTGTTCTGCCGAAGACCGCATGTGCTCGAGCGCAATACTCGAGTCCCCTCCCTGCACACTAATTAGTCGATTAGCGTGCGGGAAGGTACTGGCATTGACTGTAATGCCAGTAGCCATGTTAGCTACTGGCATTACACTGATTGGCTGGCCAGGAACGCGTCATCGGGTGCTATAAACCACCCGGTGACATGTGACCAGCTTATACCGAGCCAGGGAGAGCTGCTGCAAGCAGAGACAGAAAGTGTAGGGACAGAAGAATGCTAGGCAGGGATAGAATTTGCTCAGAAAAGACCCAAAAGCCCTTTTAAGGGCTATTATATCTTGCTGGCAAACGTTTTTTCATTTTGGGGGTGTTAAAAATAGTGCTAGGTGGCCTGCCTTTAATGCCACCTGTGCAGCTACTGCATGCTGTATGATACTCTCTGTATTCTATATACCTGACATCCTTTGCTATTACTTCTGCTCTTAAGCCCGCAGTACCTCATTTGCGTCTCGCTGTATAACATTTGCGCAAGGAGGGACTTATAGTGTAGGGATAGGATTTGGCTAGGCAGGGCTAGTATTTCTGTTCAAAAGACACAAAAGTCCATTGTTATATCTGGCTGCATTTTTTTTTTCTTTTGGGACAAAAAGAATGCAAGTGTGCCTGACACTACCATTACGTGCACAGCGTGTGTATTAGAACCTTTCAAATATCTATATACCTGACATCCGTTGGTATTTTTTCTACCGTTAATTTAGGCCGCAGTTTCTCATTCGCGTCTGCTATATAACATTTGCGCAAGGAGGGAGACTTATACTGTAGGGATAAGATTTGGCTAGGTAGGGCTAGTAGTTCTGTTCAAAAGACACAAAAGTCAATTATTATATCTGGCTGCAATATATTATTTTTGTGGTGGGTTGAAAATTGCGCAAGGTTGCCTGACCTTAACACCACCTTTTCAACGTCTGCTGTCTAACATTTGTGTATCCCAAGTAACAGAAATCCGGTGAATTTTTTTCTGCAGCTATTGAAGGCGACATTACTAATGTCGCCGTGATTAGTGGCAGAAAGAAACGCAATAAATGTCAGGTACATAGGAGAAACATACATTGTCCTGCACATGTAATGTCACCATGATTAGCGGCAGAAAGGAACGCAATAAATGTCAGGTATATAGGAGAAACATACATTGTCCTGCACATGCTGCGCAGCTGGTGTTAAGATTAGGCAAACTTGTGCAAATTTTGACCATCAAGAATAACAATATTGCAGCCAGATATAACAAAAGTCCTTAAAGACTTTTGGGTCTTTTCAACAGAACAACTAGCCCTGCCTAGCCAAATCCTATCCCTACACTATCTGTGCTTGATTGTGCAAATGTTATACATTATATGAATAACAGCAGAAAAAAATACACTGGATGTCAGGTATTTAGGATAAAGAAAGGTTATACTGCACATGCAGCACAGGTATGTGACATTACCTGCGCTGCGTCTGCTGCATAACGTTTTCTCATTCGGTGAAATTTTTCTGCTCATTAGTATGCGCAAGGTGAGCATTAAGGGACAGGGAAGTGGGCATGCTGCTGATGGTGCACAGTGGGCGCGGTGAAACAGTGTCTGCTGGCAGAGCACAAGAAACAAAGTCATCCAAAACTCCTAGCTTCATGTCTCAGTTTGGAGGGTGGTGCAAGACAGGTTCTTGTTAAGTCAACATGTCAGGAGGAGGACCAGAGTGAGGTTAATTTTTTAGGTTAAAAAATTAGGGGTGATGGCCTGCTGGTGAACCTCTTAAATATTTAAAGGCAAGGCAGCCTAATAAGCAGTTTGATATGATGGAGGAAGAGGAGGAAGAGGACGAGAAGAGGAAGGGGTTCATGGAAATACAGTGTATTCAATACACCTTAAAAGCCGCATTTAAAGTTCCTTTATGTTCAGCCGCTTTCCTCTGGTGGGGTAGCGAAGTCAGGGGCAATCCAGGCCTTGTTCATTTTGATTAGCGTCGGCAGGCCAGCACCTCCAAGGCGTAGAGCGCCAGTTTGTGTCACGTGTCCAGCTTAGACACCCAATAATTATAAGGAACAGAGGGATCGCTGAGGACGTTGACATTGTCAGCTAGGTACTCCTTTACCAGTTTCCAAAACTTTTCCCTCCTAGTTGTGACACTAGGCCGCTTATCTGAACCTTTTCCACATGCAGCACTGTCCGTCTTTATTGTGAGCAGGTAAAGTTCCAGCTCGTGCTCAGGTCGCACAGCAGTCAGTGAGCTGGCAAGTGTAAGCGCTGCTGCAGCGTTGCCAGACCAGCGGAAGCTGTAGGTGACTTTCGGAAATGGCCACCTTCACCAGCAGCTCAGGCAAATTGGTGTAGGTTTTGAGAAACTGCTGAACCACTAAGTTGAAGCAGTTGTTTGGCCTGAGGGAGACTGCTGTTCATCCTTCCTGTTGGAGCAACAAGTAGACTCATTCCTGTCATTAGTTCCAGGGTCCTATAGGGTCAGTTTGGTTTAGGTTCCTGTGTATGAACTTGCCTACATTTGAGGCCTGTTCATACTGGTAGTCAATCAGGATTAGAGTCATGGTTTCCTGTCCATCTACCTTCCTTAGTTTCCAGGCCTAATCTTCTTTCCCTGCTACGCTCTGTGTGGTTTTCCCCCCACACCTGAGCATGACAGTATGTGCGTGAGCTTGCCGAGCTCCAAAGCCGCCACCAAGTTGCGGCCGTTATCAGACACAACCATGCCTGGTTGTAGGTTGAGTGGCGAGAGCCACAGCTCAGCCCGGTCCCTTATACCCTGCCACAGCACTGTGGCGGTGTGTTGTTTGTCACCAAAGCAAATAAGTTTCAGCATAGCCTGTTGCCGCTTCCCCAATGCTGTGTTAAACTGCTTCCAGCTACTGACTGAAGTCTGACTGGTGCTGCAAGATGAGAATTCCTAGATAGAAGTGGTGGAGGAGAAGGAGGGGTTGCAGCCGCTAATGTAGGTGGTGGTGGAAATCCTGATGGAAGTAGGGCCCGCAATCCTTTGTGTCGGTAGCACCTGTGCCATCCCAGGGTACGACTCGCTACCAGCCTCCACAACGTTCACCCAGTGTGCTGTCAGGGAAATGTAGCATTCCTGGCCAGAAGCACTTGTCCATGTGTCAGTCGTTAAGTGGACCTTCCCAGTAACTGCATTGGTCAGGGCACGGGTTATGTTACGGGACACATGCTGGTGTAAAGCGGTGAGGGCCCACCAGCAAAAATAGTGGCGGCTAGGTACTAAGTAACGAGGGACAGCCGTCGCCATCAGACTGCAAAAAGCATCAACACATGGAGCGTTAAAATATAGTGGCCTAGGAAAACTGTGGCAATTGCAAACAGACAACAGTATGCGTGCACTCATCCAATGGCACAGAAGCTGAACATGCAACTGGCTAACTTGCTGTTACTACAGTCCTCCCTTTCCATACTGAACATTTCACTGAACTGAACATGCAACTGGCTAACTTGCTGTTACTACAGTCCTCCCTTTCCATACTGAACATTTCACTGAACTGATGGCCTGTGCCCACTAAAAGTCGAGAGTCCTAAGCCATCATTACTTTTGTTTAAAAAAAAAAACTGTACCGGTCCTACACAAGTATGCTGAGCTGAAGATGGCCCAGTCCTTGAGTCTGTCGGCGTATGGTACAATTCATGCCACTGCTGAAGATTTCCCTATTGTCAAGGAGAATATATGTCCTTTACCATCCACTGGGTAAACGTGGTGCTGGCCCAGGCACACCAGCAACATGCCCAGGGGATGGCAATGCCGCCTCCACATTGTAATCAAGGGATTTCTGTGCCAATGTCCTCCTCATCGTCAGCCTCCACTGTAGGCACAGTTCAGAGTGGTCCAAGAAATCGAATCCTGGCTGTCCCCTTGCCAACTGGAGAAAGGAATCATGGTCACTGATAACGGGAAGAACATTCTGCATGGAGCACGTCTTCAATCTTGTTGTGACCTGATTCCTAAAGTCTTCCACCCAACTGCAAGATGTCTTGAAAATGTCAAGGAAACTGTACATGCACTTCACACTTAACATGCAAAACACACCCTTTTTGAGCTGCAAAGGCAGAATGGTGTTCCTCTACATCATTTCCACACGTTGGAATTCCATGCTCCACATGTTGGGCTGACTATATGAGCAGAGGAAACCTATGACTGTTTTCTCGATGATGGAGGCAGACAGGACTACTCCCCAGTGTAACTTTGATGTAGACAGTGGTAGCTCATGCATGACATCTGCCGTTTGCTCAGGCCCTTTTAGGAGGCCACTTTATTTGGCAGCCACCAGGACTACCAGATGAATTATGTCATTCCACTCTTTTACATCGTGGAGGGAATGCTGATCAATCTGACTGGCAGGGGGCCAGAAGATGTGGCACCTACATCTCAAAGCCACATGAGTCTGTGGGAGATCAACTGGCACAAGAGGATGAGGACATAATGCCCAGGAATTATATACAGAACTAGAGGGCTTATCTGTCCAAGCAACATGAGATGAGCAGGAGTAGCTAGAGGACAAAGATGCAGATGACACTGACAGATCGTGGCAGCATGCAGCGGAGATGGAGGCAAGAAGTCCCTCCAAGTCCCTTGTGCAAATCGTCATATGCATGCTGAGTTGCTTGTGTAGTGACAGCTGCATTATCACCATTCAGCAGAGGTATGACTACTGGCTCTCCACAATGTTACAATCTTGCTACCAGTACAAAATAAGGGCCTTTTTTTTACACCTTCTAAGAGGATGAAAAACTTAACTACTATCAAGTCATCCCTTGTAGTCGATTGGTCGATTACTATGTGCATCATCACCCATCCTCATGAAAGTCTAACCGGGGTGACCCTCTATGCTCACGCTCCACTGCCATTAATGCTGGAGGGGGTAGGGGGGCAGGAGCAGCACCAGCTCCATCAGCAGAAACTTAAGTCTTGAGTCTCTGATGGGCTTTTTTCTTCACCCACCTACTGAAGAAAACATCCAGCAGCAGGACATAGAGCAGAACTTGACCCAGCAGGTGATTGCATACTTTGACTGCCCCTGTCAGCTCCGATCCTAGATCCCTTGGACTACTGGATAGCCTAAATTGTGGCCACAACTGGCCAAGTTTTCCCTGGGCAAGCTGCTCAGCCAGTAGTGTGGCATCAGAGTGGGTGTTTAGTGTGGTGGGTGGCATAGTTACCCCAAAGAGAACTCGCCTTTCAACACAAAATGTTGAGAAACTAATCTTTATAAAGATGAATCAGGCATGGATCAACCAGGATTTGCAGACAACAGTGCCTGATGCAACAAACTAGATCATTCTGGCAGTAATTAACTGACTATATTGTGCTGCCTCAACACCCATTTGTCAGCATTGTGATAAATGGCCCGTTACTTCTGCCCACATGCTGCTGCCACCTGCCTAATGCCACCCACCTGCTGCTTCTACTGACATCTGCCTCTACTGTGATCTGCCACTATCTTCTTCTGTTACTGCCAGTGCTGTTGCCCCACCCGACACACAGTCCAGGGCCACTTATGACAAGGTATGGACTCCATCTTAATCTACTGGCCTCATGTATTCTACAGACATTCAGGGGGAAGAGGCTTTAATCTTTGGGTGAGTTACTGGGGACTTCAATAAATAAACATTGGACAGACAGTCCGGAGACAGGACACTTTGGAATGCGGAGGAGGGGGAAGGCATTGGCTCTTCACCTCTAATCTAGGAATCTTCTATAAGGTGCTAGTCAGCAGAGTGGAGGTTGGGGGGCTGGTAATTATTCATGCCCCTTGCCTGCCTTTCTCCTTAGGAGAAGAGGAGAGAGGAGATTGGGGGTAGTTGTAGTGTGCAGGGAGCTTTGGATGGACCAGGACATGATGCTGCGGCAAGGACCTGGTGCCACAAGAAGGGAGTAGAGACCGGGGATCGCCTGCCATCTACTCTTGGCTGAGGAGAGCCATCCTTCAAGTAGCAGAGCACCCAGGATGATTGGGGATTGAATTTCTGGCGTCGGAGTACCGGGTGGCGCCCCGGATTTACTCATTGTTGTTTCAGAGTTAGCCGTGTAAGTTGGTGCTCGTCCATGTTCTGTGGAGTGATTTCCCTGTGATGTAATAAAGTCCTCTGGATCCATGTCCCATTCTCTGTCCTTTTTGGCTCCGTAATACCCACGCCGTGACAAACTGGTTGGCAGTAATTGGATAAGAGCACAAGGAATGGAGAACAATACAGCAACAAATAGGGCCTCATCCTCCGGATATAGGAATTGGACTGCAATGAGTTTACAAGAAAAGGCCAGTGAATCAGGAATCAATTACAGGGGATTGTCCAAGGCACACCTGATTGAGGCACTGGAACCAATAAGTCTTAAAGGAGATACTGAAGGAAGCTGCCCAGAGCCACCAGAGGTAAATGCCTAGAGGAGTCAGGGGTTGTGGACTTTGAGGATAGAAGAGTAGCAATACAACATGCTCGCAAGCAGGATGCAGCTAAAAGCAATGCTCTAACATCAAGCCCGACATCCACTGGGAGCCCCGAAGAATATCCCATAAAGACTTTAAACCTTTCCAAAGTTTCCATGAAGCTGATTGGGACATTGAGGGATTCTTTCAGGACTTTGAACATCAATGTCAGCTAATGGAAGTCCCAGAAACAGACTGGGTCAAACACCTAGTGGGGCTTCTACAAGGTGTAGCTGCAGAAGTGTATAGAACCATCGACCCCAGGTGCCACCGCGAGTATGAGACTGTAAAGCAAATTATACTGGAGCATTACCCAGTCACTACTGAGACCTACAGAACTCAGTTGCGCTCTTTATCCAGTCATGGGGAAAGTTCATTCAAAATGTATGCACACAAGATCAAGCATGCGTGTCTTCGGTGGCTGGAGGGAGAGGGAGAGGGAGCAACCACTGTGGATAAAGTCATACAAGTCATCTTAAAAGAACAGTTCTTTTCTAAATGTCCGCCTGAGATCCGGGAATGGGTGCAAGAGAGGAAACCCATGACTGCAGAGAGAGCTGCTAGTTTTGCTGATGAGGTCCTCAACATCAAACCACAGTGGAGGAGGCCTTCTGGATATGGGCAGAGGAGTGGCAGTGCCCAACAACCACAAGTCTGCTATCCTTCAGCCCCTACAGTTTGTCCTCAAACTCGACCCCCACCTGATCTACCTGCACAGGTGTACCAGCCACCGGCTACTTGTGCCTTCTTCCCCACAGTGCAGCTGGGAAGAACAGTGACCAAGTGTAGATGTTATGGATGTGGCAACCCGGACATCTGCAAGCCAGCTTCCCAGGTACTCGGCGTTGGAATCACCCTGCACCAACTCGACCTGTCCATTATCTGGAAACATCTCCTGTGTGGGAAGACCTAACACCACTCCCAGACTTGCTAGATGACTCTAACTACACTGTTTCAGGTCCACATCTACACATTTCCCTAATCTTCATAGCAAGCACTTGCAGGAGGTTGTGTTGAATGGGCGAAGAGTTGTTGGCTTTCTTGACTCTGGAGCATTTCTCACCATAGCTGACTCACGGGTAGTTCAGCCAGAGACTATACAACGGGAACCTGGAATTGCCATTGAATTAGCTGGAGGCACACGGAGAAATATCCGAAGAGCCCATGTGGAGCTGGACTATGGTTTCGGAGCAAAGCCATGCACGATCAGTGTGATGAGCGACCTGCCGGTGGATATTCTCCTAGGGAATGATGTAGGAGATCTACAATGCCACTTTGTGGGTGCAGCAACCCGAAGTCATGCCCGAGTGGAGAAGAACCTAAAGAGCTCTTTGCCAGATGAAAGCAGCCAAGAATTAACTCCACAACCGGTGAGTGACTGGAGATGATATTACTTGGGATAAGGCCCAGTTCAAGAAAGTAGAGACTAATCCTACACTAGCCAGCTTCAGAGCCAGGGCAGAGATTGGGCAGATAGGGATAAGAGGGAGCGCATTATCCAAGAAAGTGGGCTCCTATATCGTGTAACTGAAGCTAGCTTCCCAGATAAACCCTGGATTTATTGCAAGCAGCTTATTGTCCATCAGAAATACAGGCTCTCCCTATTGCACCTTGCCCATGACATTCCCATGGATGGCCATCAAGGGAAGACATGCACCGAGAAATGGCTGACTCAGCTGTTTTACTGGTCTGGGATTTCCCAAACAGTTGCACATTACTGCCAAACCTGTGCCATATGTTAGCATAGAGGGCGACCTGGGGACCAAATAAAAGCACCCCTGTAACCTTTACCTATTATAGAGAAGCCCTTTCAAAGAGTGGCTGTGGACATTATTGGGCCCCTGCCTAAGCCCAGCAAGTCTGGGAAGCAATACATCCTCCCTATTGTGGATTATGCCACCCGCTATCCAGAAGCTGTGGCCCTGTCTAGTATTACAGCCGCTAAGGTAGCCGAGGCCCTGGTTACCCTCTTCACCACAGTGGGGTTCCCCAGCGAGATTCTTTCTGACCAAGGTACCCAATTTATGTCTGAGGTGTTCAATTTTTGTGGCGCACCTGCGGGGTACAGGCACTCCGGACTACTGCGTATCACCCCCAAACGGGGCCGACTAGCACGTTTTGCCCAAGACCATGTTCGGATGGCTCAGACCCGACAAAAGACATGGCATGATCATAAAGCACGCTATCAGGAGTTCATAGAAGGACAACAAGTCTTAATGACTGCTCCCAACCCACAAAATAAGCTGCAGACCACCTGGGAAGGTCCCTACAGAGTTCTACAAAAATGTAATGAAACCAATTACCTTATTGCTTTAGATGAGCAGGAGCTCCAGCAAAGGAATATCCATGTGAACATGCTCAATGACCGGACCCTGCCCATGATAGCAATGTGCCAACTTGTGCCTGACGAGAATGGAGACGAGGACACGCTCCCTGATAACAAGAGTGCCAGTCTCTGTGGAACAGGTCCATCTGAAGGACCACCTGAACTTAGAGCAGCAGAAGGGAATGTGTGAGGTGCTCCATTAACGGCAGGCTGCTTACTCTTCCTAGGCCTGGGAGAACCACATTGACTAGGCATCATGTAGACACCCCTCCCCTCCAGCAAGCTCCTTACCGAGTGCCAGAGTCAGTGAAAAACACCATGCTCCAAGATCTTGAGGAGATGCTGAAACTGGGGGTTATACAGCCCTCGCACACTCCTTGGGCCTCGCCCGTAGTCCTGGTACTGAAAAAAGATGGGAGTACAAGATGTCTAAATGACAGCACCATCAGTGATGCCTACCCAATGCCCCGCATTGATGAACTTCTGGACAGACTAGCTGGGGTTTGCTTTGTCAGCACCTTGGACCTCAGCAAAGGGTACTGGCAGGTCCCACTGACAGAGGAGGGGAGAGAGAGGTCGGCTTTTATAACCCCCTTTGGTCTGTATGAATTTGTAAACATGCACTTCGGGATGAAGAATGCCCCTGCCACTTTTCAGCAAATGGTGGACCAATTACTTTGGGAATGTGGAGACTTTGCCTGTGCCTACTTGGGCAACATTGTTATTTTAGTGAGACCTGGGAGGATAATTGGTATCAAGTAAGGATTGTTTTGGACCGAATTCTGGAAGCTGGCCTAACAATTCCACCCGACAAATGACAAATAGGCCTGGGCGAGGTGCAATATCTGGGGCATAGAGTAGGGGGAGAGAACTGTGACCTGAGCCTGCTAAAATACAGGCTATTAAAGATTGTCCCATACCCCATTCCAAGAAACAAGTGATGGCTTTTTCAGGCACCGCAAGTTATTACAGAAAATTTGACAAGGTATGGACTCCATCTTAATCTACTGGCCTCATGTATTCTACAGACATTCAGGGGGAAGGGGCTGTAAACCGTTGGGTGAGTTATTGGGGACTTGATGCTAAGGTGCTGGTAAGCAGAGTGGAGGTTGGGGGGCTGGTAATTATTCACGCCCCTTGCCTGCCCTTTTCCTTAGGAGAAGAGGAGATTGGGGGTAGTTGTAGTGTGCACGGAGCTTTGGGTGGACCAGGACCTGATACTGAGGCCAGGACCTGGTGCCACAAGAAGGGAGTAGAGACTGGGGATCATCTGCCATCCACTCTTGGCTGAAGAGAGCCATCCTTCAAGTAGCAGAGCACCCAGGATGATTGGGGATTGAATTGCTGGCGTCGGAGTACTGGGTGGCGCCCCCGGATTTACTCATTGTTGTTTCAGAGTTAGCCGTGTAAGTTGGTGCTCGTCCATGTTCTGTGGAGTGATTTTCCTGTGATGCAATAAAGTCCTCTGGATCCATGTCCAATTCTCCGTCCCTGTGTGATCTGTAACACCACTATGGTGACTCTTCATTCTGTTGCCACCCTCCCCACTCTTTTCCAGGCTCACTATTGTGACTCTTCATGCTGTTACCACCCTCACCACTCTGTTCCAGGTACATTAGTGTCCCTGATTGGCCATGTTGACATTACCATTTATTTTTCCATTCTTATGATCCATCAGAAGAGCATCAAGAAGGCCAATATTATACGGTCAGTATTTTGCATCAGGATTTGATCATGATTTGGAAGCCAAAAGCAGGAGTGGGTCCAAAACACAGAAGACATTCAAATATTTCCATCATATTATCTCTGTTTTGGACCCACTTCTGTTTTTGCCTTACTAGTACTGCTCAAATACTGACCAAATACTGATGGCGTGAAACCAATGCTCAAACTAGAAGTTGCGCTTTTTGGAGGCTGTTCTTTTGATGGATCAGAAGAATGGAAAAAATAAACAGTGATGTGAACACAGCCTTACTGCTGACATCTCCACACTGTCATGGGGCCACTACTTGAATTTTGGGCCACTGCACGGTTCAGTCCAGGCTGATAAATTAGACCTGCCACTAAAATTGACCTGTAAGGCTGAGTTCACACTTCAGTTATTTGGTCAGTTATTTCCATCAGTTTTTGTGAGCCAAATTCCGAATCGAAGCCTATTCTTGGATTAGGTATCAAAAATAGATCTTCAGATTTTCTGTGGATTTTCCCCGCACCTGCTTTTGACTGACAATAAATTATGAGAATAACTGACCAAATAACAGAAGTGTGAACTGTGTCTAATAGTTATGCACCTTTATTCTACAGAAGGGGTCCAATGTGTTTGCACTTCCACAACATGGATTAAAACAAACTTTATTTTCCCTTTCTCCACTACTTTCTTGGAACTGCCTCCATGTCCTTAATTTGTTCCACAAAAGAGTCATTGGGACACAGCTCCTGCAGGGGTGCACAGCGTTTTTTTTTTCTTTCTTTTTTTTTGCTTTACTGAAAGCTGCTGTATGCTTTTCTTTTGGTTTAGGTAAGGCTACTTTTACACTTGCGTTGTTAATTCAGGTACTGAGATCCGGCAGAGGATCTCTATACCTGTATTAAACTGATCCGTTTTGATTTTGCACATCAGGATGCATCCGTCCTGTTAGGATGCAGTTGTGTGATATCAAAACTGAAAAAAAAAAAAAACGGATCAGGCACTAAATACATTGAAAGACAATGGGTGACGGATCTGGTTTTTTAGTCTCCTACTGAAAAAAACTGATCCGTCACCATTGACTTACATTGGTTTCAGTACCTGATCAGTTTCTTTCAGCTTGCTGCGGTTTTGTGTCCACTCACAAAACTAAAAGCTGCCTGAACTGAAGACATCCTGATACATCCTGAATTGATCTCTTTCCATTCAGAATGCATGGGGACAAAACTGATCAGTTTTTTTCCGGTATTGAGATCCTCTAGAAAACCACAACTCAAGTGTGAAAGTAGCCTAAGGGTTAAGCTAGGACTGTTGGTGGCCTGCACGTTTATACGCATGTCTATATATGTGACCTGTCTGTCATTCAGATGCACATTAACTGTTTTGCTACCAGAAAGGACTAGATATGTATGTTGCTGCACTGCACAGTGATGTACACCACAAAACATTCTCCCTAAAGTTTAACTTCAGCCCAGGATAGACCTGATTTAACACTCTTCGTGATAAATTAATTCTCAATTAATTCGCCTCACTTAAGTCCTGACATGCCATGTTTCGTCTTATGAAAAGGACTCTTCAGGGGATAAAAATAGTAAAGGACCCTAAGGAGGCTCCACAAGAGGAGACTATATGAAGGTAATAGTTAGAAGTAGAATAGGATTTTCCCTGGCTATAGATAAAGTCAGGGATCAAATGGGGCCAAATAGCCAGTGGGCCAAAAGAAATAGAGTCAAATCAGGTATACTTATCTGTCACAGACAGTAAACAAGCAAATGTGAAAAGCTTCAGGGTTTATCTTACGGACACATTTTTGTGAAGGTCTTAACAGACCAAGTTACAAACGGATTCACTCATCTCTACGTGTAATATATGTGTCTTAAAAATGTCTCCTTTTAGGAGGGCATCCACTCTATTATAAATCATACAGGAGTTTTATTGGCAATCCTCCTTGGAGCTATCCACCAGCTATTACACTTTATGACATTTCTAGAAGCCAGCACTGTACCTGCCCCATCTGAACATTACTGGCCTTAGGGACAGCTCTCACCTCCTTTACCAAGCAATGGTTTAATTTAAGAGATCTTGTTCCTTTGTCCCACAGGTTCTATATACCCCAGGGAATTATAATAAAAGATTGGTACCAGGGGCAGGACTGGTGACGCAGGGTAGGACACCACCCATAATATAATAATACCTTGAGGGGTGGAGGATTGTATTATCACTATATAACTACTGGCAATGACTTCTACTATAAATACATTACTTTCCTATAGACATTCGACTCCCAGTGCTATTTATGAAGCTAATAACATCTTTAGAAAGTAATAAAGATCAGTTGTGCAGAGGGGTTAGTACCATTATACTTCCTTAGAGACATAGGAGTTCATTATATTATCTGCCTTATTGCCTAGGAATTGTGTCACTATGGATGTAGCCATAGAATTCCTGAGTGACCTGTAATATTCTCATACTGTAATTTACATCAAAGGGGTTCTCCACCCCAGAATAATGTATAACAATATATATTCTCTCTCTTATTTTCAGCTGTGCAGAATAGTGTTGAGCGAGCACCTCTGTGCTCGTAAGCTCGGGTGCTCTGGCCGAGCACTAGGGGTTGCTCGAGTGCTCGACCGAGCACCCGAGCATAATGTTAGTCAATGGGACTAAACCAGGCACCCCCCGCTCAGAAGAGGGGAGGGTGTCTGGTTAATAGAAAAAGGCCAGAATCGCGACTTCTCCTCTTTTACTCCTTTCACTCGTAAAAGTATGCTAATTAACTGAATTTGTATGCATTAGCGCACAATGCATACGCATTAGCATACAAATGCGTACACATTAGCGTACAAAATTTGTGCACATTAGCGTACAAATTCGTACGCATTAGCGTACAAATCAACATTACAGTGCGGGGAAGAGACTCGAGCATTGCGCTCGAGTATACTCGGTGTTCGGCCGAACACCGAGCTGACCCGAGCGTAGGTATGCTCGGCCGAACAGCGAGTTTGGCCTCGCATGCTCGCTCAACACTAGTGCAGAACCATCTATGTTATCCTGGATGGGTTTACAGCTTTTGGCTTCCATAACCTCAGTTATTACACGAATTTCCAAGTATGTTTACTGCTCCTCATGTCTATTTTACATAAGAGAACGGAATTTGCTGTCCTATTGCCACATTAAAAGCTGTCTCAGCTATATTGATCTATTGTTCCTGGTGATGTCACATTAGCTGGCGCTGTCACATGACATGAAGTCCTGACATGACATTACGGTGAATACATTTACAAGGGTTTTCTCATGAAGACAAGCGCTATACATTTCCTGTAGTACTACATGGTCTTCAACTCCTGTATGGGCTGTAGCCAGATTTGATGATACTTAGGGTGCCATGTTGGCTTATTATGAAGGATCCCAGGAGGAGACAGTATCCATGTGCCCTAATAGGGTATAAGGAGATATCTTATTGAGGCATCCCATCTTAAAACATCTATGGAGGGCACTTAAAGTTTTTTTGTTTTTTTTTTTAAATTGATGTTCCAACTGAATTTGATGGTGAGATACTGCATGAGAGGGAATAAAACAGAACACATTATCTGCATTATCCAGTGGTCCAAGCTTCTAAGACGAATTTGAAGATCTGGAGGCCATTGATACCATCTTGTCATCTCTGCCAGATCCAGAAAATGAGCCATAATACTCTCTTTCTCCCTGTCCCCCTCCCTTCCCGCTTCCCTACCTAAGATGGGTATCACAATCATGAGTATGCCAAAAGTGTTATGATACAACCGATAAATGTCTCAATGTTTTTTTTTTTTTTTACTTTTTATTATTTTCAACATTTATCGTATTGGAAAAAAAGCCTCTGTATCATTTAAACCTTGAAGTACATATGGTAATGTAACTGAATAGAGCATACAGCACATGGCTAGAAACATAAAAAATAAGAGTTTTATATTTTAGTATTGTCTCACGTAAATACACTATGTTCTAGTAATGAGAACTCTTGGTTATTTTTTTTTATTAACTGTTTTTGTTATTGTGGTTTCATCCCTTAGTGGCCTCCACCAATTGTAGAATATATTTTTAGGTAACTTTCATCAAGAGAATTAATGGTAATTGGATTCTTCTTTTGAAAAAAACAAAACAAAACATGAATGCTATATATACTGAACCGAGAGGAATCACAGTCAGAATCTTTTTAAGAAACATGTCCTTTACTGTTATGTTTGTATGTGGAGCACAGAAAGGCCTTCTACCCTGTTTGAGTCAGTGGGCTTTTTGGATCCTTTAGACCTCGTCATTCTAACCTTGCCAGTGCCGTGTCAGTGCAGGCAAACAACAAAAATTCGTATAAGGTAAGTAAATGAATAAATGTTTAGGGTAGAAGATCTTTCTAATAATACAAACATAAAAGCTTAGGGGATCATTTATTATGGGAAGTACTCCTCTTTTTGGCATACTTTTGTTGCACATTTGTTGCAAAGGGGATTTGTGGCCTAATCTGGGAATTTTCCCCTCTCAAGCCACTTTTTCAAGGTGGCAGAAAAAGTGGACATGGATGGGGAAGGGGGCACGCTGGCAGGCCCATCTGATTCATCTTTCCATTTCATACACCTGTTTTTGGCATAGAAAATTACTTAAATCTAGATTTAAGCAAATCAGCAAACCACCTAAATTATGTAGAGGTTGGCACCTCTACATACAGTAACTTAAGTGAATCAAGCGCCAACGGATATGGACTTAGACCAGCATCTAAATCACCGGTCTTAGAAAATGTCCCCCTTTAATGTCCTGTCCATGGCCTAATGCTGGGCCAATAATGAGCTCTTCTTTAAAGGACCTTTCTCTTGGCCCAGTGCAAACCAAACAGGGAATGAATGATTGTGCTGCCGACAAGAAAGTTGAGATTACTTAATAAATTAGCATTTGAACAATTGTCATCTCCTTTACATGGGCCACTCATTAATCAGCATTCGGATCCAGATGTTGTGTGGAACTCTATGGAAAATATTCAACTCAGGACAAACCGGCTTTTTTAGTTGCATTTTCTCAAAATAATATTCCTTTTATTTTTAGTCAATGGCATTTTATTCTTTTAATTGCAGCTTGATCTGGGTACAGAGTTTATTTCAGTTATTTCCCATAGGCTTCTCTATAAGGGAAACAAATGACAGAAAAAAATATCCAAGAAAAAGGTAGTGTGACTAAAAAATAGCAATCCTTAACATGATTGTAAAATATGCTAGAATTTCCTGGTGTTTTCTAACAAGCCAAAATGCTATAAAAAGACTGTTTGTGGCAGCACCATCTTAGTTTTAGATCTTGAAATTGACTTGCACAGTCAAGAACCCAGTTTTCATTTTTGGCCAGTCTTTAGGTTGAGTTACTGGTATTGTTACGGTCACTGTTATGTTGCTAGGTCCATGTTTGATTGGCCTTTAATCTTCTGACAAATGGTCTCACTTTATCCTCAAGTTTCCTCTCGATAGTGAAGATTTCATAGTGGAATTTCTGACATTGGACTGTCCAGACCATGATACAGCAAATCAACCCTAAACCATAACATTTCAACCACCAAGCTTTATGTTCTTCTAGTAAAATAATGTGCTTGATGTTTGCCAAACTTGTCTTCAATAATGTCGCCACATAACTCTATCTTTAACTTGCATGTCATTCCAGAGGTCCTGGGTTTACCTAGATGTCCATGGGAAAACTTGAGCGCCTTGGACTTCAAACGTATTGAACAATGTAAGTTGGTCAAGAAGAATTATGTTTTTGCCACGTGAAAAAAAAAACCAACTGATAATCAAGAATTTATAGTAGGCCAATATGACTTCAGTGAAATCTCTGAACATGCAGCAATCAAACAATCCATTATGTGCGCCCATGTTTTGTGGTCATATTATAATTTTAAACTACTGTAGTTTTACTCAAATGAAAAGTAGGTTCCATATCAAAACTCCTTTGGCCAAACATTTAGATATGTATGCCACATTTTTGACTATAACCTTTATTAGGTAATGGATCAGAGTATCATAGGCAAATGTGGGTTACAGGGGACACTGCTGCATATTTTTGCTGCCCCATGTTTAGATCTTAGTATCTAGTAGCACTTGGTTCCAAACTAATGCTGATTTGTGCGTGAGCATATATTATTCATTAAGGTGTAATACTAACACAAATTAAAAGCAATGTTTGAGGCACAAGTCCTTGATCAGGTAATACAATTTTCACAAAGTGAAGGCATACTGAAACATGAAACTACGAGGTGGAATCTTCAGATAAACCAGTTTGTGATCTACCATTAATATCTTCTGGATGTTCTCTGAGATCTACCATATATGATTTCCGAACTATTGAAAGCAATTAACTTTTTTTCATTTATTTGCTAACAATTTCTTTCTGCAGTAGATCTACTGTATTTTCTTTAATTTCTTTTTTAATTTTCCAATCCAATTTTATAATGAGCCTCTATAACAGTGGTTCTCAACTCCAGTCCTCGGGACCCCACTGCCAGTCAGGATTTAGGAATATCCCACAGAATGAATACCTGTGGTAAGTCCTGATGGATGGACGCTAATTATATCAGCTGGTCTAAACTAAGGAAATCCTGAAAACCTGACTGGCAGGTGGGTCCCGAGGACTGGAGTTGAGAACCACTGCTCTATAATAACACACTAGTAACTGATTTTGTCTTGGCTGGTCTGGCAATTCAGATTGAATATCAGGAAATCATTTTTTCATGTATATTTTTAATATACTTAACCACTTTGACCGCAAATTTTGCTATTATGACTGTCACCATATTCAATGTAAGGCTCCATACACCCATGTATTTCTTCTTGTGGAACTTGGCTTTCCTTGACATCTGCCACTCATCGGTGGTTGTCCCCAAGATGCTCACAGATCTTATGTCTAACAAGAAGATGATCTCATTTTGTGGTTGCATTTTACAGGTACATTTCTTTCACTTCTTTGGTAGTACAGAAGTCATACTGTTTTCAGTTATGTCCTATGACAGATATGTGGCTATTGCACAACCTTTGAGATACTCAACCATCATGAATCCTAATATATGTCTATGTTTAGCGTCATGTTCCTGGGCTACTGGATTTCTACATTCATTGCTTCATACCATAATGACTGCAAGGCTTCCATTTTGTGGACCAAATATAGTCAAACATTTCTTTTGTGATATCAAGCCAATGCTAAAGTTGGCCTGTGTCGACACATCTCTTAATCTACAGCTTATTACAAGGGTCACTGGTACATTGACAACAACAACCTTAATGCTAACTATCCTTTCCTACATTTTCATTAGTAGATTTCTTTTAAAAATAAAGACTTCACAAGGACAAAAACGTGCGCTATCTACATGTAGTGCTCACCTTTGTGTAGTTTCTCTCCAATATGGAACAGCCATCTTCACCTACATACGCCCCTCTACGAAAGATTCTTTAGATCAAGACAGAGCTGCTGCAGTTGTCTTCACTGTTTTCACCCCAGCACTAAACCCACTTATATATACTTTACGAAACAAAGACATGAAGAAAGCTTTTTACAAGATCTTATAAATGAAGCTGAATTGAATATTCAAAATAACACATACATAAACTGGTTAAAAGAAGACTTCTCTGCCAATAATGAAGGGGAGGTCATCCCTCGCACTACTTCTAGTATAGAGGGTCATAAATCCAGGTGTTGAATTGAGTCTTTGTGTCAAAAATTAGAATTATATTATTAGCTTGAACTCCCAAATTTTCAACATGGCCACAACCTCTGCCTAGTACCTTGGACCTATTTCATGGATCTGCTCAAATTCAGCCTGCCCTTACCCTGGCCTGTTATTGATAAGTTTTGCATGATCCTTTAGTGTCACACACCAGAGTTTCTGGGTCAGCTGTCAACAACACCAGGACTAGTCAGGAGGTTGCGGCCTGGTGGCTCCCCTGCAGCAAACTCGAGATCCCTGTTTAGGGGTTAAACAGTGACTACCTGTGGACTGCCAGTATAATGCCCTAAGATTTAGCCCAAAGTCAAACTGCTTGGTTGACATTGTGGTTCCTCACCAACCAACCCTTACATTGATGATGTCTTCTTATTGATGATAGATAGTGATGAACAAAGTTATAAAAAAATCAATCTGGTGGCTTTGCCAATTTTCACAAAGAAATTCGATTTGTGATAAATTACTTCATCACAAATCGCATTCCTTTGTATGTAGTGGGTACAATGATGGGGAACCGAGATTGCATCACCCTCATAATTGAACCCCTTAAATGCTGCGTTCCTTGCTAATGACAGCAATAAAAAAAAATACATACTCATCTTATCCATTTACTTGTGGAGAGTTTGTCTCGGCAATCTTGATTTAAGACACCTTGTGTGGTGGCGTGATTACGTCATCATGCTGGCTGGGCACGATGGCATCATCGCTGATGATGTCACCGTGCCTGGCCAGAGCGCTGGGTGGTGACATCATTCATCACCCTGCGCAAGATTTCAGGCAGTATATTCCATCAAGATGGCCGCAATGTCATGTCCATGAGGAAATGGATTAGGTGAGTGTGTAGGGGTTTTTTTTATCCCATTTCAGAAAAAATAGATTTGCTAACATGATGAACAAGGAAATTAGACTTCCCAGCAAATCTAATTTTTACTGAAATTCGGATAGAAGTCAATTCATCTAATTTCAATTCCCTCAACACTAATGATGTGGTTCTTCTGCTGGAGACTGTGGGACCTCAAATTGAGTGACCTGCACTTTCTCCAGACCTGAATCCCATTGAAGACCTATGGGATCATCTGAGTAGCCATAGAGCCTTGTAACTCTGTACCCCAGAACCTCAATAACCTGAAGACCACCCTTCAAGTAGAGTAGGATGCCATGCTTCAACACACAATAAGTCGACTTGTGAACAGCATGAGACATTGTTGTCAAGCTGTAATTGATGCTCAAGGCCACATGACAAGTTATTGAGACATTGATATTTTTGTGGGGGTATACCCACCACTGGTGTTGGCTTTTGTTTCAATAAATTGTTTGAGATGAGGAAATCATCATTGCATGATTCTACTTAAATGCCTGACTTTCATTATATAATATTACTTTAACTTTTTACCATTTCCACTTTTATTTGTCTGGGTATATTTTAAAAAGCCGGAAGGTTCAGATATTAATCATTTTGTGTGAGACCTATAATTGTGCAAACACTATGAAGTAAATTGTATATAATTGTAAAAGTCTATTAGTTAGTTTATTTATTTCTCACATTGAAAAACCATCTACCAGATTGAAGTGTGTACAAGCAGCACTTGAGCTAATGCAGTATGTTTACTTGCAAGTATAATCCAATATAATAATCATCCGAGAACAAGTTAGGCCTCTTTCACACATCTGTAAACCACAAAGACAGCGCAGATGGCATTCATGTTCTGTTACTCATTTTCAAAGACTATAGGTAGGAGATGTTCTGGGAATTAATTTTCAGACACGTGGAGGGCAAAAAATGGACACTTGGACCAAACACAGATTCTTCACATAGGAACCACTGTCCATCAGATGTCATCACAAATACAAATGAAAGAGGCCTAAAGTAGTAGGATTTCTTGTAGTCCTTGAGTCACACCATGAACAATGGTAAAAACTAAAGGCCCTTTTTATGGGCCTGTGATTGGAACAGCCGAAACAGCCCTGTATGAGAGAGGAATGATCATGCAAACAATTCTTCATCCCCACCATATAGTTTGCATCGGGCCATGTAAAAAGTCCCTTAGGGTACGTTAGATGCCAACATTTCCAAAAACTGTTTTGCTGCACCAAGTTCTACCATATAGCTGTCAGGTCTCTGGCCCCTCAGCATGGCATCCCTTGCTCCTCGCTGGCCACGAGGGGCAGGGTGGCAACCCCGGGGTTCACATCCAGCAAGGGTTCGCGTTTCATGCGTGCATGTCATTCTATGAGACGCACTACACGTCCTGGTATTGCTGGGAGACGGGACGCCGTCATTCCCAGTGCTGACGCTAGCCAGGGGTCCCGGGACGCCGGGGCTCCTAGCGTCAGCTGTTGCCAGAAAACCACTACCACTTTATTTCCTGAGTCAGGGAGGTGGTGGGAGGTTTTCTCATTTTCACCCACTCAGTCTTCACCTGAGCTTCCTTGGCCTGAGGGTGGAGATTGGGTGTGATGTCAGCGATGTCATGTGATCCCAGGAGGGCTATTTAAACTAGCTGTTTGCTCTCACACATTGCTGATTATTTCAGTTACTCTCAGTGCTGGAACTAAGCTATCTGGTGAGTGTTTCTCTTTGGTTATTTGCTTCAGCTTTGGTACTGGGGTTCTGCTGGTTCTCGTGTCCTGGTTTATGTTTTGACCTTGCTCTTGTCTCTAACCATTACACTGCATTCATCTCCCAGTACCCTCTGGTAGTTTTTGCCCAACCGTGGTCGGTGTGCCCAGCCACCAGCCGCCTCGCTACTGGCACCTGGGAAGGGCTCTGCATAAGCCCCCCTTCCTGCTGGAAGCGGGTGAAGAGTACCCCGGCCCTCAAGGGTGTTCAGAGCGCGACGGCTTGCGCAAAGCGTGTCTGGTACGCCGCATTTGCTGACCACCAGTTCGGCTTTAGTTCCATAGCCTTACAATAGCTCTGCCAATTATTTACTCTCATAGGCATGTATAGTACTTACAGGTGCAAACCTCTCATAACTCTCGGAAGTAAACTGTAGAGTAGTGAGTTAATTTTATTGCCTGTCTTTTATGTCTTAGGCATGCTAAATATGTAGGTTTTACTTCATGTGATTTTTGATTTGTGATGTTTTATGATGTGTATTCAATAAAATATATTTTTAAAAAATGTCTATTGATTTTATAAATAAAATGAGTGAAGTGAGCTTCGGCTTCTAGATTTGAAGTGGCTTCACTCAAAACTTTGGATTAATGCTGTACATAGATC
The DNA here is from genome assembly GCA_900303285.1 of Rhinella marina. Taxonomy (NCBI): domain Eukaryota; kingdom Metazoa; phylum Chordata; class Amphibia; order Anura; family Bufonidae; genus Rhinella; species Rhinella marina. Next base: position 44,515 of record ONZH01017474.1, read on the forward strand.
CGTCTCCGTGCTGAATTAAAATGTACGGCCACTGATGACTCATAGTCATTTACTCCCACAGTCTTGTGGGACTTTGGTGAATAACTTTGGTATTTGATTTTTAAACTGGAAAACCATTTTATAACTTGGATCTGAACTTGGCTTCGGTTCCAAGTGACCAAACGCAACTTTTTGTATTACCACTCACTCCAGTTTGAAAAGTAGGTTGGAAAGTTGGCGTGGCTAGATATGTTAATGAGTTTCACTGGAGATTGATGACTAGGACTTTTTTTCTAATGTCACAGAGATGTCCCAAAGCCACCCCAGTAAAAGGATGATGAATAAAACTGGAACCAAATTCCTATACAAAAGTCATTGGGTTAAAGATAAGCCAATTTTAACATTACATGTTCACCATTTGATAAATTTGTAGGCCAACACACACTCAAAGAAAACCGACTTCAAATATTACCTTCATGATTCTACCTTATAACTGCATTGTTCTTCATCTACCAATGTAAACCCTTGAAAAAACGAGTACATGCAGTTATGAATGGGTTTATTACAATAGAAAGGAAACACTGCTAACATCCAATGGTCAGAAGACAAATTGAGCATAGCAATAAAAAAGGAAGTAATCCATCTGTAGAAGAATAGATTGGAAAATGGAATTAATGTAAAAGTAATTCCAGCAAGGAGTAGGAATGGTCTGGAAAAGAATACTCCCTGTATCCCTATGTGATCTGAAGTAGGCCCAAACAGGAAGCACAATGTTGACCAATTTGGTCAATTAAAAGAAAGATAACAGTAACCTACCAGGGCTGTTACTACCCAAATCAACATTATGTTAAATCCACATTTGACCAAGTAAAATTAACAACACAAATGTGATTATAATGGAAAAAGAATAATTAGACAAATACACCCTAAGTAATATGTCTTCTTAGGGCCCAATGTTGAAAACCCCTGACTTGTGGTGTAGATGTGTATTCTTTTCCAAATCTTCATTTAGAAAAGCCACAGAACTAACAGTAGTGTATTTGTTATTTAAGAGCAGGCACAGATTCAGAAGGGCACTGGGTGTGTCTGCACATGCGCTCAATGCTTTCAGCACAAGTGCAGAAGAGGATATGTCCAGAGTAGTGGTTATATGGTTAAATCATGTGACCACTGAAATCTTGATTCCTATGGATACAGAGGCCAGAATGATCCACTGTTTAGAGGTGAAATCCATAAAAAATAGGATACACTGACTCAGGAAACTTTTAGAACAAAGTTGACCCATTTTTGTCTCAGTCCTTAAGGGGCCTTATGGGCTTAATATACTACCAGCAATCAGTTGTTCTTAGTGGTGGGACATGGCAGCAAGAGTACTATGGCAATGGCGGGACAAGGCAGCAAGATCTACTATTAAATAATCACTTTGTTTTCTTACATTACTATTTTAATCCCTTAAAGGGGTTGTCCCACGAAAAATATTCTACAGTTTTCAAACCAGCACCTGGATCTGAATACTTTTGTAATTACATGTCATTAAAAATTTTGTATAGCCACTGAGTTATTCAATAAAATGTATCTGTATAGGACCACTTAATTTATTATTTCTTTGACCTATTCACTGAGCAGGCCGTACATGCTCAGATTCAACTTTTAACTGTCTCCTGAGTTGTGATAGGGAGAGCATGGACACGCCCCCTTAGCTGCAGCAGAAAAGACACTCCCCGAGCTGTCAGCTTGATATAAATCTAGCAGAGCAATGAATGGGGAGATCTCTGGATCCATGTGAGGTACAGGGCTGGTTCTAGCTTTGTTAGAAAGAGATTGTCATGTACTATATGATGTCTGATTTTCATTTTTTACATTATTCATGGGATAACCCCTTTAAGGACCAGGCCAATTTTCATTTCGCGTTATTTTTCCTCATTCCTCACATTCCAAGAGCCATAGCTTTTTAATTTTCCCTTCATAACATATGAAAGCTTATTTTTTGTTGGTCAAGTTGTAATGTTAATGGCAGCATTTAATTTATCATAGCTTGTATTGGAAAAATAAAATCTGTGTGACGTGAAAATAAAAATATAAACACAATTCTACCATTGTTCTTTGGGTTTTGTATTTACAGAGTTTACTGCGCACTAAAAGTGACATGACAGCCTGATTCTGCAAGTTGGTATGATTAAGGCATTACCAAATTTTTATACTTTCTATTAGTGCACGTTTTACTACTTTAACAAAAAAATAACCTTTTTTTTTTCCTTTGCATTGCCCTGTTCTGACAGTCTTAAGTTTTTTATATCTCTGTCTACAGAGCTGCTTGTGACCTTGTTTTTTGTGATGCTAGCTGTTGTTTTTATTGGTACCATTATGGGGCACATATGACTTTTTGTTCACGTTTTATTCAATTTTTTTTGCAATGAACGACATGACCAAAAAGCAGCAAATCAGCTATATTTATTCCTTTATGTCGTTAACTACGCACGATATATCACAAATGTATTTTAATAGCTCAGACATTTTCAGACGCAATAATACTAGTGATGTTTATCTTTTTGTTTATTTTTATGTGTAAAACTGGGACCAATGAACATATAGCAGAATCCACAGCTCTAAGCAATGCAAACTTTTTCCAGCACAAGGAGCTGGTTACATTGAGTTTTGTTATTGCGGTTTATAAGGTGAATTACTTTTCTGGTATTTTAAGGTGCATATAAACTTTGTTAATGGAGGCAATACCAAAAAAGTACACCTTTTATAGATAATATTCACTTTATTATTACATTAAGATAATATACACAAGATTTAAGACAATGGTGGTAACTACATATACAGAAACAAGAGGAGTACACCAAGGTAGTAATGATTGCAGCTAAGTACTCAACATTAGTACAAACAAAATGTTATAATCACAATAAGTAATAAAGTGCTTTGTGCAAACTATAGTACTAAAGTGCAACAGTCTTAATGTAATAATAAAGTGAATATTATCTATAAAAGGTGTACTTTTTTGGTATTGATTAGATGAGGCTTTTTGCTACACCGACTTGACTAGTTTTTAGCACTTTTTTGGTTGCCTCTCATTTTTTGTATTGATTTGTTAATGGAGGGTTTCATGCCTGGATTCCTTCAACCTCTGTAACCCGCGGCTTCATGGAAAATTCAGGAGGGATGCTGTGGGAGACACAGTTCCCACATGCACACATCACGCTCATCCAGACCCCGCAGCCATGAGGTGAGATGTGCTGGCCAGACTACGGTAAAGCAATCACTCAATTAGCCTAGTTAGTGTCTCGGAGGCCTCAATTAAGACATTGTTCTCCTTGTTCACCATTCCCGTTAGGTGGATGGGTAGACCCAGTGTTGCCATCCCCACATGGATTCTCATGTGTAGTCCCAGAAAGACAAGCTAAAACCTGGTGGTTTTAATATGACTGGGTTGTTGGTGGTTGGAGGTGGATCCATGTGCATTGGTCATGCTCTCCAAGGTCTGGATTAGCTTTGTTGTGACTGCAAAATATACCAGTGAATGATACTAAGGCTGTGGGACAACCTAAAACATTGGGAGGCAGTGGGTAGAGAGTCTGGTACTGGGCAGTGGATCTATAGGTCCCATCTCAGGATATCGTGGACTGTGTCCCAGAGGGGGTCTACCTGAGTGTCAAGGGGTGTACCTCATTAGGGCCATATATCTGTATTTGCTATATAATTGTGGACAAAATAATAAAGACAATGGCACCGTTATCCTGCCTAAATGATTAATATGACCCACTACTCCAGATTATCACAAGTGCTGGCAGCAGTGGGATCACCTATCTCCAGTAACATACCGGGGAAAGTTATCACGTGGTGACTTGGTAGAGGAGATGGCAGAGTCCATTTATAAGAGGCTCAAAAAGGAGGAGCTAAGAGCCATTTTCTCCTGGAAAAGCTGGAGTGGTTGCAGGAGGACAACCAAGTGACCCTAATACAAAGCTTGGTTGACTGGGATCAGGGACACTCATAAAAAGATGTTAGGTCTGATGAGAAGGTGGGCAGATCTGTGGAGGAACCACAACATAGGGCTGCCACCCAAATGGCAGAGGACCAACTGACCGAGATGGGATGGCCTCTGGTCACACTAGGAGAGCGGGCCACGGAGATCTAGCGGGCAGTGGTGCTAAGCAAATACCTTGGTATGCATTTAGCAGTACCCCTGAGTGCCACAGTACATATGACAATGGATAACAGGAGACAGGGACCCACACCCTAAATTTAATGGAACATGCTACAATTTAATAAAATATACCTCTGATATTGATGACCACCTCTGGTTATTTGATTACATTCGCTTGCTGCATGAGGTGACATTTTTATTGAAGTTGGATTTCTCCATATTTTTATGTCAAGACTGGTACACCTGATTCAAGTGTTATCCATGCTTTTGAGAATTACCCACAGGTGAGATGGACTAGTGCTTTGTATTAGAGAGCTATGCAGTCACATTTGAAACCTATCAGAGGAAGTTTTGGGAGATTGACAAGCTCAGGGCACACACACCGAGAGTTTGCCTATACATTACATACAACATGTGCTCAGTCGATTGAAGGACTGGGAGCTTGGGATTTAGAACATGTCTTGGACATATTTTGGAATCTGCAAAGAGGTGGAGGGTCTTAAGGCTCCCAAATAAAACCTGTAATGGGGCGACTGGGGTTAAACTGCCATGATTGTGGATGCATGGAAGATTTTGCCCGGGAATGCTGGTAATGTTCTAGCCCAAACCATCCCTGTCCATAACCTGTGAACACCGTGTTTCAATTGGGCTTGAATGCCAAGGGAGAGAGGTTCCCACTACCTACCCAGAAGGATGAGGCATATGTAGTACAGGGACAAGTATCCAGCACTGGCTGGGACATCTCAGTGACCATAAACTAGCATTTACAGTCTGTCTACATAGAGAGTGTGTAACTGAGCCAATTATATCCTTTCTGTTGCCTGAAGCGAAAATTGAAATAGTGCCCCCCCCCCCCGTACCAAATTCTCAATCCAACCTTTCCCCACCAGTACTACTGTTAAAGACATCGGGTAGATGAACAGTGAACAGGAGAATACAGCACCACATACCTCTTACATTCAGTGAAGTCTCCTCTGATGTAGACATTCTCTTTTCTCATCTTCTCCATTGCCTCATGAAGCTTGTGTGACACGTGAAAACAGGTGGGATGTTCCCCACAAAGAGCACCTTCACAACCCATGCCCTGAATAGAAGACCCTTTTCAGTGGTTGGGGTTAATTTAGTAGGTCCATTGTTCACCTCTGCATACCACCCACAGACCAATTGGCTGTGTGAATCGTGTAATGGGACCCTAAACAGTTGATTTGTGCATACTTACAGGTGGAGGTGAACACTGGGAATATCACTCTGACTCACTTGGTGTACAGGTGCTTCACTACCTGAAGTGATTGCGAGAGACCATACAACACCTTGGGCGTCTCCCGCAGGAATGCTAACAGGATGTGCAAGGGCAACAAAAAACTGATGGTACTAATCCTCATCTGCCATGACAAGTTAAATGCCAACTGGAAAGGGGAAAGTCACCCAAAAGGTAGTGTGTGTCCCCTACCACACACAAACTAAGAGGATCCAGAAGGATCAAAAAGCTAAGAGGATCAACAGACTAAAATCGTACTAGATCAGAGATACATGTGCAGCTGCTATATGCTGTCCCTTTACTTAATCCTTAGAACCCTATCCCCTTCTCTTTGGTGTTACAGCACACCAAATAGAAAGAATGGGTGAGTCACCTTGGGAGATCCCCTCACCCCAGCCCAGTCCAGTCAACTACAAGGTGTATTACATCAGTACAATGAGCTCTTCTCTAACTAGCCAGGCCAAATCAATCTGGCTGAGCATCAGGCAGACAGTGGGACAGCAAGCCAATTCAACATCCTCTGTATCAAGTGGCACCGAGGTTCAGCAGATGATTTGTAAGTAGATGAAATGTTAGAATTTGGACTGATGATCCCCTCATGCCAGAGTATAAGGTTCTATGTGGACTACTGCAGACTAAACAAGGTAACCATAATTGATGCATACCCCATTCTTCCAGTAGATAATCTGTTGGGGGAGATTGGGGGAGCGACATTCGTGTCAACCCTAGCTCTTAGTAAGGGTTATTGGCAGATCACCTTGATATCAGGTGCCTAGGAGTATTCAGTCTTCATCTCCCATTTTGGTCTGTACAAATTTAAGGTAATTCCATTTGGGATGAAGAATGAACCAGCCACCTTTCAGTGAGTGGTGCATGTGATACTTACAAGTTGTCAGGAGTTCTCCCAGGCTTAATCCTTATTCACACATCAGTTTTTCAGTTAGTGATATCCATCAGTGATTGTGAGCCAAAACCAGGAGTGAAGCCTCCACAGACATAAGGTATAAGGGAAAGATTTATACCTGTTCTGTGTTTAGAGACAGTCAGTGAGAGAGCGAGAAGAGCCTAGTACCGGGCAGAGAAGTCCCAACTCAGGATGTCATGGACTGTGTCTCAGAGGTTGCCTGCCTGGGTGTCCAGGGATGCCGCTTGTCTGGGCCAGCTATCTGCATTTGCTGTATAATTGTAAATGAAAGAATAAAGACATTTGTATTGTTATCCTGTCTAGGTGATTAATACGACCCATATATCCAGATTTTCACAGACAAAGTTTTATGTTGTTTTTTTTTATAATTTAATTTTAATAACACTTTTTTTTCTTTTTTTCTTTTTAGTCCCATCAATCTTCTAATCTCTTGTCCCATAGACTCCCTCAGTTCCCCATCCTCTGTGTAACCCATTCAGAATATATATACAGGGGAAGTCCATTCTTTAAAAATGAAGCTCGCTTCATAGCATAGCGGGCATCATAGCTGTGGGGTTTAAAACAGCTGACAAAGGAGAGTAGCTGTGATGGAAGCAGGGGAAGCAGCTGTAATGCTATGAAATCATAAGGGCTAAGGGCCCAAACAGGAGGACTAAAAGATTTTATTTTCAGGGCCCGTTCTACAGTATTATATAATGATATTATATACAGTGACAGTATATACAGTGACATGACATGCAGTATATATGCATAGGAAACAGAAGGAGTGGCTGCTGGGCATAGTCGGAGAGAGTGATCTGGACTAGCCACAGGACTGGCTGCTGCACTGGTGGAATGGGCTGCAAATAAGTTGCCCATACACAGCCTCCGAGATAGAAATATAATAAAAAGTTATGGTGTTCACAAGATGGTGATGGAAAGCAAAAATCTGTTGTTGTTTTTTTTCCGAAAATGTTATATACTTTTTTTAAGTATTAAAAAGAAATCAAGAAAAGAAAACTACATATAAATGTGGTATGACTGTACTTGTAAAAAAAAACATGGCCTCATACAGCTATGTGAAAGGAAAAATAAAAATGATATGGTTCCAGGAAGGCAGGTTGTAAAAAACGGAAATGCAAAAAAGGAAAATTGCCTGGTCCTGAAGAGGCTAAACCTACAGATGTCACAAGAGGTATCTGAGGAGTTAAATGACTACGATCAGAGTCATCTCCATTCCTGATCACTGCTGACATACAGCTAGCACCTGCCATGTAAGGTGTAAGCTTGGTGCGCTAACCTGCTCCATACTTCCCCTTAACACTTATTCCCTCAGTTTACATACAGCATTACAAAGTTAATTGGTACTTACTGCATTTTATGTATCCCTTTAAAGCAACCCTTCAGTCCAAACCTAAAATGTTTCTATTTGTAAAACATGTATAGTCAACATGCCTGATGTCTTCCATCTCCCCCCTGATGCCTGTTTCTCTGTTTTTCTCCACACTGGATTTCTTTCAAGATGCCTCCATCTCAGACTTCCCCATGCAGACATAGGAAAGCTTCACATGGAAACCCTCTACTTCCTTTAGATGGGCAAGTGTTGATAATGTAGGTACTGCCCTTCCGAGGCCAATGGAGGGGGCATGTCTTATACTTTCCTAGAGCCTGAAATGGTGGTGGCCATCTGGAGAGAGTAAAACAGGATTGAACAGATGTAGAACAGGAAAAATGGAGAGTATCAGGTATGCTGACTATTCATGTGTCATATACAGTCAAGATGAAATCAATAAACTTTAAATCAATGATAAAATGTTGTAAACCTAAGTCACCCTATGTATCTCCACAAAGGTATCATTTAAGTAATTTTAACACTATATTTATAAGGGAGATTCAAAGTTAAAAAAATTGTGCTCTAACTGCTCTAAAATATTATCACAGCTCAATATTTTGTGACCCAAAAACTAGAGATACAACTGCTCTGTGGCCAACCATGTTCACTAAAACATCTAAGAACCTACAAATTTATTAGCTAGCTATTATTTTTCTTTAAAGAACACTTACTAAATTAGTAATTAAAATAATGTAAAATTATGTTGTTTCTTTAAGTAATTATAATTCCCAGCTTCAGGAAAAGATCCCTTTAATGTACACTCCTGAGACATGTAAGAATATATAATGGTTTGTCAGCCTTAACTTCCACATTATACAGCACAAATAATCACAGTACCACATGATAGATTGCTTTGAAATAATAAATGCATCAAAGCTGCATTTAAAAAATTGAAAAACTAACAGATGGTAAATCAATAAAGGTAGGTTGACTCCAAGGAAATTCGTATTCAGGAAATTTGGGTATTTTGATAGGAAGAAAACAGCCCTTTTGCTCTCCGTCTTTAATTTCATTGCTCTAGTTTTGTGCTCTAAACGATCCTAGGCTGTCATGTTTCCAGTACTACTTGACATTAGTGATATCTAACCATAATCTAGAATTCCATGAGACATCAAATTAATTTCCAACCTTCCAAAGGTAACTCAAAATGTTCGCCTAGCTTTACTAATGTTATTTTAATAGTTTTTACAAAACTGCCTTGTATCTGAATCTAGGCTTGATCATGACCTAGTTTTACTGATTGACAATAGTAGAGTTTGCTGATTATTGAGCACTTATATATTCAGTCCTTACTTCATTCTGGTTGTTAGATTAGCATTTCCTTCTATATTTCTTGTATTTGTGTTCTGTATGGTGGGATCAGTAGTTCCCTGATCTTTTTCTAGTCTACACTGTTTGGTTTCTGTGCATTCTGAAATCTGTACTTCCATAGTCTTTCTTGGTGTGTTGGAGGTTTATTTGTTACTGTGGGCTGATTTACTGACTTGAATTAAGATAGGGTCAGCTCAGGATTGCTGCTTTTCTGTTCACTATCATTCATGCGCTATCTGTATGCCATACACCAGCCATTTACTCTATTGATGGACAATCTCCTTCATTAGCCTCATATCAGCCTGACCCCCCATCCACCATTAGCCTTAGAGCAGCCCCCCATCAGCCTCACTTTGGATCCTACAGTCCCAATCAGTCTTAGATGGGACACCACAACCTCCATCAGACTCAGATCAGACCCTATCAGCCTCTGACCGGACCCCACTCCCAGCTCCACTCAGCCTCAGATCTCACCCCCCAGTGCCCATCTGACCTTTGATCAGAGGTTTCAAATAAATACATTTACCTTGCTTCCACTGGGACATCACTGCATATCTTTGGCTCACTGCTCCATCAGCTTCAGATCAGACCGCCTCAGCCTCCATTAGCCTCAGATCATCCCCCAACCTCCATTAGCCTCGAAGCAGACCTCCATCAGACCCCCAATTAGTCTCACATTGGACCCCCCAGCCTCAATCAGTAACATAGTAACATAGTTTAGGCCAAAAAAAACATCTGTCCATCCAGTTCGGCCCACTTAAAGGGAAAAAGATATTCTTAGATGGGACCCCACAGCCCCATCAGATTCAGATCAGATCCCCAGACCCTCTCAGATCACACCCCCCAGCCCCCATCTGACCTCTGATGAGATGTTTCAAATAAATAAATAAACTTCCCTCGCTTCCTCCGGAACGTCTCCGCATATACCAGACTCGTTGCTCCAATGCTTCTTCCGGTCCCACTGTGTACCGTGACCTGATGGCTCACAGTGTCAGGTCATAGTGCTCGCCTACGTGCATTACGTCCTTCTGCTGTGAGCGGTCAGGACACCACAGCGGTACCTGGAAGAAGACCAGGGAAGTTGAGTGCAACCAGCACAGTGTTGCCCTCACCGTGCCTCCCAAAAAGCATTCACACTATAAGACGCACTGCCACTTTTGCTCCATTTTTAGGGAAAAAGTGCATCTTATAGTCTGAAAAAAATGCGGTAAAATCTAACAAATGGAGGCTGAAATATCAGGTAACTGTGTTAGCCCCTAGTGTGTTGAATCAAAGGAAGAAGTAAAACTCTCATTATCTATGTTTGCTCTGAAAGCACTAAACCATAATTTAATGTATGGTTTATATGAGAAGCTTGATATGAGTTGCAATCCAGTGTATGTGAAAAATATGATTAAATTTGATAATTTAAGCTTTTTTAGCATTTTCTTCCACCAGTATACTTCTACATAAATAACCTAATGGATGTGGCGAATTACACCTCCATCTCTGACTTTGTCTTCCTTGGCTTGAGCGATCTAGCAAGAATTCATATGTTATTGTTCATATTTTTCTTGATGTTTTATATAATCAACTTGATAGGCAACCTCTCCATCATGGTCGTCACTATTTTAAATACAAACCTCCATACTCCCATGTATTTCTTTTTGTGGAATTTATCATTCCTAGATTTCTGCTATTCTTCAGTGACTGTGCCCAAGATGCTGAAGGATTTTTTGGTCTTGGAAAAGACGATCTCTTTTGCTGGCTGCATTTCGCAGATGTATTTCTTCCATTTTTTAGGAAGCACAGAAATCATACTCCTAGCAGCAATGTCATATGATCGATATGTCGCCATTGGTAATCCATTGCGTTATTCTGCAATCATGAATACTAGAGTTTGTTGGAGCTTGGCATTTGGCTCATGGATTACTGGACATTTCCATTCCCTGTTACATACACTGATGACAGCAAGGCTTCCATTCTGTGGACCAAATTTGGTGAAACATTTTTTCTGTGATATTAAACCAGTTCTTAAGTTGGCCTGTACGGATACTTCTCTCAATCTGAAACTTCTCAACAGAGTCACAGGAACATTGGCCACAACAACTTTACTACTAACTCTTTTCTCATATGTTTTCATCAGCAAATTCCTGCTAAAGATACGGACAGCCGAAAGTCGAATGCGTGCATTGTCGACCTGTAGTGCTCATCTTACTGTTGTCTTTCTGCTATATGGACCAGCTATTTTTACATATTTACTTCCGTCAACCAAAGACTCCTTAGATCAAGACCGAGCAGCTGCTGTTTTGTTCACTGTTATAACTCCAGCCTTAAATCCGATAATATATACGCTAAGGAACAAAGATATGAAGAAAGCCATGAAGAAACTTGTAAAAACTTTACGTTTTTGACAACAGGATATTTTATTTTTTCATAATTAACTTTTAATAGGAGTATCGTCATTACTTACCAAAGGTATAAAAGTAGGAAATGGCCATTTCATGTAACAAAAGTTGTTAAAAACAGAAAAAAGGATAATATAGTTACATTATGTGTTGACTCCTTTTAAAAACTACATTCTTAATTAAATATTCCAGGAATAGAGTTGGGGCAGACACTAAAGAGCCACAGAGGGGCGCCAACATTCCATTCTGCCATGGCCGGGGTATTTAAAGGGATTAACCCACAAACAGAATTAATGATTAGAGATGAGCGAGTAGTGAAATATTCGAAAGTTCGAAATTCGATTCGAATAGACCGCGAAATTCGACTATTCGACCGAATATCGAATCCCATTAAAGTCTATGGGGAAAAAATGCTCGCCACTTGGAAATCTCAATTCGACCACTTGGAGGTCACCAAGTCCACCCTGAAACCTCAGAAAAGGATGCCAACACTGCTGGAATGCAACTGGGACAGCAGGGGAAGCATGTCTGGGTGCATATAACGCGCCCAAGTCGCACTATTACGGCCACTATCACAGCCTCTCAACAATACACTCCCAAAGACTAATGTAACCTCTCTGTAAAGTGAGACCATACAAGGAAACCTTCTTTCCTCTACATTGCCATGGACCCCAAGCCAAACTAGACAAAAAAGAAGATGAATTCTGCACCCCTTAAAATCACGTTGCCTATGAACAACCACAGATGGCATAGGCAAAGGGGGAAAGCAAATAGACCCCCCACCCCTAATTGTCATTGAGTGTGTGTGTGAAATGTGGTCAGACATGTCTTCTTAAAATGTAAAAACAACTCAAACACATGCAGAAGCCTTAAAATGCCCAAATTGTTGGCGCTAGAGATGTCAGTGACCCGACCTGGCCCAGTGTCATGTCTAGCAGGTAAAGCAGTGGGGATGTTGAGGGATGCGTAGGACCGCAAAAGGCAGGAAGAGGCCGTGGGCTGGCCAGAGACTCATGGAAAATTTTGAGGAGGCCCAAGAGGTGAGACGTCTTAAAAATTGTGTGGAGGCTAAAGAGGTGAGACCTCTTAAAAATTATGTGGAGGCCCAAGAGCTGAGACCTCTTAAAAATTATGTGGAGGCCCCAAGAGCTGAGACCTCTTAAAAATTATGTGGAGGCCCAAGAGGTGAGACCTCTTAAAAATTATGTGGGGCCCAAGAGGTGAGAACGTCTTAAAAATTGTGTGGAGGCTAAAGAGGTGAGACCTCTTAAAATTATGTGGAGGCCAAGAGGTGAGACGGGTTAAAAAATTATGTGGAGGCCCAAGAGGTGAGACTCTTAAAAAATTATGTGGAGGCCCAAGAGGTGAGACCTCTTAAAGATTTTGTGGAGGCCCAAGAGGTGAGACCTCTTAAAGATTTTGTGGAGGCCCAAGAGGTGAGACCTCTTAAAAATTATGTGGAGGCCCAAGAGGTGAGACCTGTTAAAGATTTTGTGGAGGCCCAAGAGGTGACACCTCTTAAACATTTTGTGGAGGCCCAAGAGGTGAGACCTCTTAAAGATTTTGTGGAGGCCCAAGAGGTGAGACCTCTTTAAAATTATGTGGAGGCCCAAGAGGTGAGACCTGTTAAAAATTATGTGGAGGCCCAAGAGGTGAGACCTCTTAAACCATTTTGTGGCAGGCCCAAGAGGTGAGACCTCTTAAAGATTTTGTGGAGGCCCAAGAGGTGAGACCTCTTAAAGATTTTGTGGAGGCCCAAGAGGTGAGACCTCTTAAAGATTTTGTGGAGGCCCAAGAGGTGAGACCTCTTAAAGATTTTGTGGAGGCCCAAGAGGTGAGACCTTTAAAATTATGTGGAGGCCCAAGAGGTGAGACCTGTTAAAAATTATGTGGAGGCCCAAAGAGGTGAGACCTCTTAAAAATTTTGTGGAGGCCCAAGAGGTGAGACCTCTTTAAAAAATTATGTGGAGGCCCAAGAGGTGAGACCTCTTAAAGATTTTGTGGAGGCCCAAGAGGTGAGACCTCTTAAAGAATTTTGTGGAGGCCCAAGAGGTGAGACCTCTTAAAAGATTTTGTGGAGGCCCAAGAGGTGAGACCTCTTAAAGATTTTGTGGAGGCCCAAGAGGTGAGACCTCTTAAAATTATGTGGAGGCCCAAGAGGTGAGACCTGTTTAAAAATTATGTGGAGGCCCAAGAGGTGAGACCTCTTAAAATTATGTGGAGGCCCAAGAGGTGAGACCCTTTAAAATTATGTGGAGGCCCAAGAGGTGAGACCTCTTAAAGATTTTGTGGAGGCCCAAGAGGTGAGACCTCTTAAAAATTATGTGGAGGCCCAAGAGGTGAGACCTCTTAAAGATTTTGTGCCAGGCCCAAGAGGTGAGACCTCTTAAAGATTTGTGGAGGCCCAAGAGGTGAGACCCTCTTAAAAAATTATGTGAGGCCAAAAGGTGAGACCTGTTAAAAATTATGTGGCAGCCAGAGGTGAGACTCTTAAACATTTTGTGCAGGCCAAGAGGTGAGACGTCTTAAAAATTATGTGGAGGCCCAAGAGGTGAGACCTCTTAAAAATTATGTGGAGGCCCAAGAGGTGAGACCTCTTAAACATTTTGTGGAGGCCCAAGAGGTGAGACCTCTTAAAAATTATGTGGAGGCCCAAGAGGTGAGACCTCTTAAACATTTTGTGCAGGCCCAAGAGGTGAGACCTCTTAAAAATTATGTGGAGGCCCAAGAGGTGAGACCTGTTAAAAATTATGTGGAGGCCCAAGAGGTGAGACCTCTTAAACATTTTGTGGAGGCCCAAGAGGTGAGCCATAAATATATATAATTTTTCTTATTTACGGAGCAATTCTACGGCGGTTAAGGAGGAGGAGGAGGAGGTGGAGGAGGAAATGGCACTTCATACAGATGGCACTTCACTTTTGGCTGCTTTCCACGGTTGGAGAAGCAAAGTCCGGGTCAATCCACTTGCTGTTCATTTTGATTAGCGTCAGCCTGTCGGCACTGTCGGTTGACAGGCGGCTGCGCTTATCGGTTATAATGCCCCCGGCTGCGCTGAACACCCTTTCTGATAGCACGCTGGCGGCAGGGCAGGCAAGCACCTCCAAGGCGTACAGGGACAGTTCCAGCCACGTGTCCAACTTGGAGACCCAGTAAGTGTAGGACGCCGAGGGATCGGGGAGGACAGGGGTACGGTCTGCCAGGTACTCCCGCAACATCCGCCGATACTTGTCCCTCCTGCTGATAGCGGGCCCCGCAGTGATGGAAGTTGCACGAGGGGGTGCCATGAACGTGTCCCACACCTTGGAGAGTGTTCCCCTGGTGGCTGTGGGCCTGATGATGTTGTGGGACTCTGGGAGACCCTCTCCTCTCTGCCGCCAGCGATGGTGGGTGGGAAAATCTCCATCATGTTCTGCACGAGTTCCCTCTGGTATTCCAGCAATCGATTCGTCCTCTCCTCTACCGGAATAAAAGAGGAGACGTTATCTTTATACCGGGGGTCCAGGAGTTGCGAAGACCCAGTACAGTTTGTTCTCCACTATCCGGACAACACGTGTGTCCCGGGAAAAAGCAGCCCAGCATGAAGTCAGCCATGTGTGCCAGACTCTGAATAGGCATGACCTCACTGCCCCCACCAGAAGGATCACTTGCCATTTCCTCCTCTTCCTCTTCCGCCTCCTCTCCGCCCCATCCGCGCTGAACCAATGGGACGCACACAGCCTGACTGCTACCCTCGCCGCCAGCATCCTCCTCCTCTTCCACAGCCACCTCCACGTCGTCCTCCTCCTCATCCTCCTCCTCCTGCAACTGCCACCGTGAAGCAGACAAAAGTGTGGTCTGACTGTGTAGCTCCGTTGCGTCTCCTCCTACCCCCGTCTCCTCTGCGTG
>ONZH01017475.1:0-67465 GCA_900303285.1 Rhinella marina
GTATGAGCGCTGTATTATACTGGATGTAAGAGGTATGGGCGCTGTATTATACTGGATGTAAGAGGTATGGGGCGCTGTATCATACTGGATTAAGTAAGAGGTATGCGGGCGCTGTATTATACTGGATTGAGGTAAGGGGCGCTGTAGGATGTAAGAGGTATGGGGCTGTATCTGTATTATTACTGGATGTAAGAGGTATGGGGCGCTGTATTATACTGGATGTACAGGTATGAGGCGCTGTATTATTACTGGATGTAAGAGGTATGGGGCGCTGTATTATACTGGATGTAAGAGGTATGGGGAGCTGTATCATACTGGATGTAAGAGGTATGGGGCGCTGTATTATACTGGATGTAAGAGGTATGGGGCGCTGTATTATACTGGATGTAAGAGGTAAGAGGTATGGGCGCTGTATTATACTGGATTATGGATTAAGAGGTATGAGGCGCTGTATTATACTGGATGTAAGAGGTATGGGGCGCTGGATATTATACCGGATGTAAGAGGTATGAGGCACTGTATTAGGCTACATTCACACGAACGTTGTGTTTTGCAGTCTGCAAATTGCGGATCCGCAAAAAAAGGATGATGTTCCGTATGGCATCAATTTTTGACTTGGCCAGCAGAAAAGCTAGATGCACCAGCGCTGGGGGGGGGGGGGGGTCCCAAGCTTGAACTCTTGCACCAGGGCGCATGAGCCTTTAGCTACGCTTCTGAATGCATATCCCTATTGTGCATTGCAGTTTAATGTAGGTGCTTTACTAACATTGACCAGCAGGCTGCGCCAGAGGAACACAGTGACATGTACATGTGTGGCATATGATTGTAATGTCATACTACTTCATTGTACCTAATGATAGAGAATGTTGGCCGCGTTGCGACCTACAGCTGTAACATGAAAGAATCCCAGCCTGCTTTATTTCTGCACTACCACATTCACTGGCAGTGTGACACACTTGTAATCTTAATGTTACAGGGCCACTAGTCTTTGCATAGTCCTAGCCTAGTCATGGATTATGCGTGTGCCCAGAGCTGAAAAGGAAAATGGATAGAGTGAGACTGGTTACCATTGCTGAAAGCCCCTGAGGAGCCAGAGCAGAGGATGGGAGTGGTAGTGGCTCTGGCTGTTACAGTCAATTCCATAGCTCTGCAAAAAAGACAGCGCATGTCCTATTTTTGTTAGTTTTGGGAACAAGGATAGACATTGATACAATGGATCCGGAAAAAAAAGGATGTAACACGAACGTCACACTTATGTTATACGCATTTTTATTGTTTTTTTTTTATGTTCTTATCAGACATGAATTCATTAAATTTACAGAACATCTACCACGAGGCGCTGTATTATACTGGATGTAAGAGGTATGGGGCGCTGTATTATACCGGATGTAAGAGGTATGGGGAGCTGTATTATACTGGATGTAAGAGGTATGGGGCGCTGTATTATACTGGATGTAAGAGGTATGGGGCGCTGTATTATACTGGATGTAAGAGGTATGGGGCGCTGTATTATACTGGATGTAAGAGGTATGGGGCGCTGTATTATACTGGATGTACGAGGTATGGGGTGCTGTATTTGGTACGAGGTAGGGGCGCTGTATATATACTGGATGTAAGGTAGGGGCTGTATTATACTGGATGTAAGAGGTATGGGGCGCTGTATTACTGGATGTAAAGAGGTATGGGGCTGTATTATACTGGATGTAAGAGGTATGGGGCGCGTATTATACTGGATGTAAGAGGTATGGGGCGCTGTATTATACTGGATGGGGCGAGGTAAGAGGTGGGGCGCTGTATTATACTGGATGTAAGAGGTTATGGGGCGCTGTATTATACTGGATGTAAGAGGTATGGGGCGCTGTATTATACTGGATGTAAGAGGTATGGGGCGCTGTATTATACTGGATGTAAGAGGTATGGGGCGCTGTATTATACTGGATGTAAGAGGTATGGGGCGCTGTATTATACTGGATGTAAGAGTATGGGGCGCTGTATTATACTGGATGTAAGAGGTATGAGGCGCTGTATTATACTGGATGTAAGAGGTATGGGGCGCTGTATTACTGGATGTAAGAGGTATGGGCGTGTATTATACTGGATGTAAGAGGTATGGGCGCTGTATTATAACTGGATGTAAGAGGTATGGGCGCTGTATTATACTGGATGTAAGAGGTATGGGGCGCTGTATCATAATGGATGTAAGAGGTATGGGCTGCTTGATTTATACTGGATGTAAGAGGTATTGGGCGCTGTATTATACTGGATGTAAGAGGTATGGGGCGCTGTATTATACTGGATGTAAGAGGTATGGGGCGCTGTATTATACTGGATGTAAGAGGTAAGGGGGCGCTGTATTATACTGGATGTAAGAGGTATGAGGCTGTATTATATACTGGATGTAAGAGGTATGGGGCGCTGTATTATATACTGGATGTAAGAGGTATGGGGCGCTGTATTATACTGGATGTAAGAGGTATGGGGCGCTGTATTATACTGGATGTAAGAGGTATGGGGCGCTGTATTATACTGGATGTAGAGGATGGGCGCTGTATTATACTGGAGTAAGTATGGGGCGCTGTATTATACTGGATGTAAGAGGTATGGGGCGCTGTTTATACTGGATGTAAGAGGTATGGGGCGCTGTATTATACTGGATGTAAGAGGTATGGGGCGCTGTATTATACTGGATGTAAGAGGTATGGGGCGCTGTATTATACTGGATGTAAGAGGTATGGGGCGCTGTATTATACTGGATGTAAGAGGTATGGGGCGCTGTATTATACTGGATGTAAGAGGTATGGGGCGCTGTATTATACTGGATGTAAGAGGTATGGGGCGCTGTATTATACTGGATGTAAGAGGTATGGGGCGCTGTATTATACTGGATGTAAGAGGTATGAGGCGCTGTATTATACTGGATGTAAGAGGTATGGGGCGCTGTATTATACTGGATGTAAGAGGTATGAGGCGCTGTATTATACTGGATGTAAGAGGATGTAAGAGGTATAGGCTACATTCACACGAACGTTGTGTTTTGCAGTCTGCAAATTGCGGATCCGCAAAAAAAGGATGATGTTCCGTATGGCATCCGTTTTTTTTGCAGATCCACTGTAACGATGCCTATCCTTGTCTGCAAAACGGACAAAAATAGGAATGGATATACAGATGCAGACAGCACACAGTGTTCATTTAAGTGAATGGGTCCGCATCCGAGCCGCAAAATATGCAGATCGGAGGCCGCAAAAACAGCTGTCGTGTGAATGTAGCCTTACCCTGTATGTTCTGTAGTGATATACGTAATGTTAGGAAAGAAAAGGTTAGGGTGAGAATTTGGGGGCGGGGGGTCAATTTTTGACTTGGCCAGCAGAAAAGCTAGGTGCACCAGCGCTGGGGGGGGGTCCCAAGCTGAACTCTTGCACCAGGGCGCATGAGCCTTTAGCTACGCTTCTGAATGCATATCCCTATTGTGCATTGCAGTTTAATGTAGGTGCTTTACTAACATTGACCAGCAGGCTGCGCCAGAGGAACACAGTGACATGTACATGTGTGGCATATGATTGTAATGTCATACTACTTCATTGTACCTAATGATAGAGAATGTGGCCGCGTTGCGACCTACAGCTGTAACATGAAAGAATCCCAGCCTGCTTTATTTCTGCACTACCACATTCACTGGCAGTGTGACACACTTGTAATCTTAATGTTACAGGGCCACTAGTCTTTGCATAGTCCTAGCCTAGTCATGGATTATGCGTGTGCCCAGAGCTGAAAAGGAAAATGGATAGAGTGAGACTGGTTACCATTGCTGAAAGCCCCTGAGGAGCCAGAGCAGAGGATGGGAGTGGTAGTGGCTCTGGCTGTTACAGTCAATTCCATAGCTCTGCAAAAAAGACAGCGCATGTCCTATTTTTGTTAGTTTTGGGAACAAGGATAGACATTGATACAATGGATCCGGAAAAAAAAGGATGTAACACGAACGTCACACTTATGTTATACGCATTTTTATTGTTTTTTTTTTATGTTCTTATCAGACATGAATTCATTAAATTTACAGAACATCTACCACGTTATCTCATTTTTGTTTATTTGATCACTACTGTGAAGGGGAACAAAGGTGGGCATAATTACTGTGAAGGAGGACAAAGGTGGGCCTAACTACTACGGTGGCAATCCTCACTCTGGCGATCCCTGGACTGTGCAGCGAAGGGAGGGTGCACCCTGGTTTTAGGGGCTCCTGACTGGTTGTGGCTGGCGTGACCATGATGTAAGGAGGATGAACAGTAGGGTGCAAGGCAGGAGGGCAAGTGTAGTGGCCGGCGGATGACGGAGGCAACAACCTGGACCGTTTGATTAGAATAGAGCCTCTCTTTTTACAGAACAGCTGATAGGTGCAGTGGGGAAAAAAGTATTTAGTCAGCCACCAATTGTGCAAGTTCTACCACTGAATATTTACGGATGGTTGAGGACTAATTTAAAGCCGTGCTGGTCTGAGACAGTAAGGTGAGCAGGGGCGGTCTTGGCATTTCTGGGGCCCTAAGCGGAAGTTATGTCCGGGGGCCCCCACCCCTCAATGACGCGTCACGCCCCTGATGACACGCCCTCTGATGACACCCCCCCCAATGGCACGCCCCCCCACACATCAAAGACTGGGACTAGAGCATGCTCGGGTGGAATTTGCGTGCGCTTTTTCAAATCTGCACGCTAATTCATATGCATATTTTAGTATGTACACTAATGTGTATGCATTTTATAAATTAGTACGCATTAGGTCTTGGACACCAGCACAAGAGCGGAGCGTGGGGGCCCCCTTGGACGTCGGGGGCCCTATGCAAATGCATAGGATGTGTGGTGCCCAAGACCGCCCCTGAAGGTGAGTGCACGTTTATGGCCATAGACTTTACTGCATGTAGAAAGTGTTAATTCTGGCTTCTGGCACTCACCACGCTTCTGAGATGGAATGACCAGCCAATCTAAGACCGGGCAGAAAATCTATTGGGCAGTGATTGCACGTCTGTGGTCATTTGGGAAGATTAAAAAATGTATCTAGAGAGATACTCGGGGAGTATTACTACCATCATTGTCACCTTCTATATACAGCCTTTTGGAAAAGCCTACTCTGTGAATGTACTTACAAGTGGGGAAAAAAAGTATTTAGTCAGTCTTCAATTGTGCAAGTTCTCCCACTTAAAAAGATGAGGTCGGCCTGTAATTGACATCATAGGTAGACCTCAACTATGAGAGACACAATGAGAAAACAAATCCAGAAAATCACATTGTCTGATTTTTAAAGAATTTATTTGCAAATTATGGTGGAAAATAAGTATTTGGTCAATAACAAGCAAGATTTCTGGCTCTCACAGACCTGTAACTTCTTCTTTAAGAGGCTCCTCTGTCCTCCACTCATTACCTGTAGTAATGGCACCTGTTTGAACTTATTATCAGTATAAAAGACACCTGTCCACAACCTCAAACAGTCACACTCCAAACTCCACTACAGTGAAGACTAAAGAGCTGTCAAAGGATACCTGAAACAAAATTGTAGACCTGCACCAGGCTGGGAAGACTGAATCTGCAATAGGCAAACAGCTTGGTGTGAAGAAATCAACTGTGGGATCAATAATTAGACAATGGAAGACATACAAGACTACTGATAATCTCCCTCGATCAGGGGCTCCACACAAGATCTCACCCCATGGGGTCAAAATGATCACAAGAACTGTGAGCAAAAATCCCAGAACCACACGGGGGACCTAGTGAATGACCTGCAGAAAGGGACTCAGATCCTGCAGTGCCAGACGTGTCCACCTGCTTAAGCCAGTACATATCCGGGCCCATCTGAAGTTTGCTAGAGAGCATTTGGATGTTCCAGAAGAGTATTGGGAGAATGTCATATGGTCAGATGAAACCAAAGTAGAACTGTTTGGTAGAAACACAACTCGTCGTGTTTGGAGAAAATTGAATGCTGAGTTGCATCCAAAGAACGCCATACCTACTGTAAAGCATGGGGGCGGCAACATCATGCTTTGGGACTGTTTCTCTGCAAAGGGACCAGGATGACTGATCCATGTACATGAAAGAATGAATTGGGCCATGTATCGTGAGATTTTGAGTGCAAACCTCTTTCCATCAGCAAGGGCATTGAAGATGAAACGTGGCTGGGTCTTTCAGTATGACAATGATCCCAAGCACACCGCCAGGGCAACGAAAGTAGTGGCTTCATAAGAAGCATTTCAAGGTCCTGGAGTGGCCTAGCCAGTCTCTAGATCTCAATCCCATAGAAAACCTTTGGAGGGAGTTGAAAGTCCGTGTTGCCCAGCAACAGCCCCAAAACATCACTGCTCTAGAGGAGATCTGCATGGAGGAATGGGCCAACATACCAGCAACAGTGTGTGTCAACCTTGTGAAGACTTACAGAAAACGTTTGACCTCTGTCATTGCCAACAAAGGATATACAACAAAGTATTGAGATGAACTTTTGTTTTTGACCAAATACTTATTTTCCACCATAATTTGAAAATAAATTCTTTAAAAATCAGACAATGTGATTTTCTGGATTTGTTTTCTCATTTTGTCTCTCATAGTTGAGGTCTACCTATGATGTCAATTACAGGCCGACCTCATCTTTTTAAGTGCGAGAACTTGCTCAATTGAAGACTGACTAAATACTTTTTTTCCCCATTTGTAAGTACATTCACAGAGTAGGCTTTTCCAAAAGGCTGTATATAGAAGGTGACAATGATGGTAGTAATACTCCCCGAGTATCTCTCTAGATACATTTTGTAATCTTCCCAAATGACCACAGACGTGCAATCACTTCCCAATAGATTTTCTGCAATGCCCGGTCTTAGATTGGATGGTCATTCCATCTCAGAAGCGTGGTGAGTGCCAGAAGCCAGAATTAAGGCCCCTTTCACACGAGCGAGTTTTCCGCGCGGGTGCAATGCGTGACGTGAACGCATTTCACCCGCACTGAATCCTGACCCATTCATTTCAATAGGTCTTTTCAGATGAGCGTTTTTTTTCACGCATCACTTCTGCGTTGCGTGAAAATCGCAGCATGTTCTATATTCTGCGTTTTTCACGCAGCCCTGGCCCCATAGAAGTGAATGGGGCTGCGTTAAAAACGCATTGCATCCGCAAGCAAGTGCGGATGCAATGCGTTTTTCACTGATGGTTGCTTAGAAATGTTGTTTGTAAACATTCAGTTTTTTTTCACGCGCGTGAAAAACGCATCAAAACGCATTGCACCCGCGCGGAAAAAACGGAACAACTAAACGCAATCGCAGACAAAACTGACTGAACTTGCTTGCAGAATGGTGCGAGTTTTCCTGAACACATCCTGAACGCATCCGGACCGAATCCGCGACGCTCGTGTGAAAAAGGCCTAACACTTTCTACATGCAGTAAAGTCTATGGCCATAAACGGGCGCTCACCTTACTGTCTCAGACCAGCACGGCTTTAATTTAGTCCTCAACCATCCGTAAATATTCAGTGATTCCTTCTCTCAGAGGAATAATCCATAGTAAGGTTGCTTTCTGGTAGTTTTCTACTCTCAAGAACGGTGTTTTCCTGGCTAAAGCCTCATTCACACGTCCGTGTCTGTGCTCAAATCCGTGAGCAGGTGGTCAGTGATCCATCCATGAAGCTGTCCGTGAAGGATCCGTGTTGGGTCTGTGTGTCCGTGTTTTGCTGTCCGTGTTGCATCCGTGTTTCACTGACACTGAACAGCTGAAAAATAATTTTCAAAACATCTCTTCTTAATGATCCGTGAAACACGGATGGAACACAGATTGCGTCCGTGGTTTTCACTGACCCATAGACCATAATGGACCTGATGGATCCGTGAACATGGACAAAATAGAGCATCCATCCATGCTAAAACACTGATGTCTGAATAACTACTTTAAAAAGAATGGGGACGTGTGCTGTCTGTGGAGAACACGTACAGCACACGTCCGTGAAACACTGACGTGTGAATGAGGCTTAAGAATTCAGTTCGGCCACCTTTTGAACTGTACAGCAGATAGGTCTTCATTCTAGCTTTGCTACAAGCTGGGGTGGAGGGCGGTAGGGTCAGCCTGTCTCCAAAAAAAACACCTAAGAACTGCCAGTTAACTATTTCCTACCTATGCATAACTAGTTGGGATACATAGTGCATAGATCACCTCAACATTTACCACTCTGAGCTATTGCAAGAGCCCATCCTTATTGAAATCAATGGAGAAGAACATGCATGCTAAAAAACCTCAGTGTGAACATACCCTAAGACTATTGAGACTCTTGCAGTATTACAGGCATGTCAGCATGTGGACTAAAGCACAAAGAATTGCTTTAATTTCATGACAAGGCTTTTTCCACTCGGCAGATGTGTTTTCTGACTCATTGCAGCTTCTGTTCCACATAAATGAAATCCACTGACTGTATAAGGCTCTGGTCATATTTGGGTTGGAGGCTCTTTCACAAATTCCATCATATTTGCCAAGAAGAAATAAAAATAGCGAAGCATGCGGGGCTGTTTTATTCTGGTAAAATGATGCTTCCTGACACGCCCCATTATGGTCTTCTGGGGTCCGCCCTGTGACTGCATGAATTCCACCTTCCTTAGCACAGATCTGAAGGAAACCTCCTACCACTTTCTAACCGACTGGGGGGCAGATGAACTAAGACCCCCACTTCACACGTCAGTCTTAAGCCTCATTCACACGTCAGTGTTCGGTCAGTGATTTCCGTCAGCGATTGTGAGCCAAAACTAAGGGCTCATGCACACAACTGTATGTATTAGCGGTCCGCAAAAACGGATTCACAAAAAATATGGATGACGTCTGTGTACATTCCGTATTTTGCGGAACGGAACAGCTGGCCCCTAATAGAACAGTCCTATCCTTGTCCGTAATGCAGACAATAATAGGACATGTTCTATTTTTTTGCGGAACAGAAATACGGACACACGGAAACGGAATACACGCGGAGTATTTTCCGTTTTTTTTTGCGGACCCATTGAAATGAATGGTTCCGCATATGGTTTGCAAAAAAAAAAACGGAACGGACACAGGAAGAAAATACATTCATGTGCATGAGCCCTAAGATTGGAGCCTCCACAGACATGCTGTAAGGTCTAAGGACTCATGCATACTGTTAAAGGGTATATTAATTATTAATATTTTGTGTGATATTAATAATCAATATGCATAAATAGGCGTAACCTGCTATGGCTAGCTCCGCCTATTTATTTCCTTTACTACTACTCGATACTACAAAAAGACAATGTAAACAGTACCTTAAAGGGGTTGTCCCACGAAAAATATTGTACATTTTTCAAACCAGCACCTGGATCTGAATACTTTTGTAATTGCATGTCATTAAAAATTTTGTATAGCTACTGAGTTATTCAGTAAAATGTATCTGTATAGGAACACTTAATTTCTTATTTCTTTGACCTGCTCAGTGAGAAGGCCGCACATGCTCAGTTTCGTATTTCAACTGCCTCCTGAGCTGTGATAGGGAGAGCTGAGACACGCCTCCTGAGCTGTGATAGGGAGAGCTGAGACACGCCTCCTGAGCTGTGATAGGGAGGGCTGAGACACGCCCCCTGAGCTGTGATAGGGAGATCTGAGACACACCTCCTGAGCTGTGATAGGGAGCGCTGAGACACGCCTCCTGAGCTGTGAAAGGAGGAGCTTAGACACGCCTCCTGAGCTGTGATAGGGAGAGCTGGGACACGCCTCCTGAGCTGTGATAGGGAGCGCTAAGACACACCCCCTGAGCTGCAGCAGAAAAGACACTCCCCTTGAGCTGTCAGCTTGATATAAATCTAGCAGCAATGAATGAGGGGATCTCTGGATCCATGTGAGGTACAGGGCTGGTTCTAGCTTTGTTAGAAAGAGATTGTCATGTCCTATAAGATGTCTGATTTTCATTTTTTACATTATTCGTGGGATAACCCCTTTAAACAATAAAAGGATTTATTATACAAAACACTACAATGTCTACAGTCTGATTATTTAGACTATATCTATATATATTTATATTGGCATATATAAATATATATATACATATAGCCACACGACAATACAATACCATAATACAAAACCTCAGTATAAAACCTAGCTACACTACACAATTCAATCCCACGTATAAATTCCTCCCACAAACTAGCTAACACACACTCACACAGAAATACTTAAAGAAGAACTCCCGCAAAAAAATTTATTCCATATCCTGCTAGAAATGTACATGATGTAATCTGTAGTGAATGTCATTTTCTTACCAGTATCTGTATTTGTGAGTTATATCTCCCTGATGCTTCTCATCTGTGTCATGTGAACAGCATTCAGACTCGTCTACTCACACAGCATCTTATGTGTGGACAGGAAGTCTATTTCTCTATGTATTCCTATGGAGGCCTCACTTTCAGTCTCATAGGAATGAATAGAGAAGTAACTGACTTCCTGTCCTGGGTCAGTTGGAGGTCAGGGAGTTGGTCACATGACCCAGCTACAATTAGAAGAGAGGGGATAACTCACAAATACAGTCTCTGATAAGAAGATGACATTCACTATAGATTATATCATTCACCTTTCTAACAGATCAGAGAATAAACATTTTTGCGGGAGTTCTTCTTTAAATACATTTAATTTACCGCAATGGCGGCACCCACCCCAGCCTAATCTAGACTGTCCTTAGGGGTACAACACAATAAGGGGTTACAGGGAAAATGGTGGCGGGGTAAGGGTTAATTAGGGAGAAAGAGTTAGTTTAGGGAGTGATACTCAGCCAGATAATGCTCATCTCTAGGGGGTTACTGCTGGATCTAAAATGGAGGTCTGTCTGGCTGCTTGGCTCCATGTGTGTCTTCCTTCCTCTGTGGTGATGAGCCTCTCTTCTTCTGGACATGAAAGCTCTCTTCTCTAATCCCTAAAGTAGGGGGAAGGTGTTTGTCCATGGGGCAGAGGTGTGGATGGCCCATGCTATAAAAACAGGTTGCATTCCGTTTCCGTATGTCCGTTCCGCAAAAAAACAGAACATGTCCTATTATTGTCCGCATTACAGACAAGGATAAGACTGTTCTATTAGGGACCAGCTGTTCCGTTCCGCAAAATACGGAATGCAAAAGGACGTCATCCGTATTTTTGCAGATCCATCTTTTGTGGACCCCAAAATGCATACGGTCGTGTGCATGAGCCCTAAGGGAAAGATTTACTCCTGTTCTGTGTTTAGAGCCGCACCCGGTTTTGGCTCACAATCACTGTCAGAAATCACTGACCGAACACTGATTGTGAATGAGGCATTAGTAAAACATTGTTAGGCATAAGGCGCGCCTCCTAAAAAATTTGATGCATCTCCGCGCTTTCCAGACGCCAAACTGAAGTCTATGCCGGCGTATAATGGGAACATTCCTTTTTAGCATTCCCTGGATGCTGGACGATGCACTTTATGACGCCACCTCTTGCCACGCCCCCTCTTTTCAAAAAGGGCGAGGGCTGCATAAAAATGACACTTGCAACAAAATATGTCACAAATGGCATTTAAAAACTCGTAAACACAGTGGGGCACATTTACTAAAGTGTCTCCGCCTGTTTCCGACTGTCTTATTTTTAAAGCCGCATTTACCAACCGATTCTGTGCCTGTATTGGAGGCATTTGCTCCTGTTGCGCCTATTTTGAGTTCAGAAGTTTTTAAACTTTTGCGCCTAATTTCCGTCCTATTCATGTAGGGGCATCTTGCTTTGTGCCAGATTTAGGGCTCATGTACATAACCGTATGTATTTTGAGGTCCACAAAAATCGGATCTGCAAAAATTACGGATGACGTCCGTGTACATTCCGTATTATGCGAAACGGAACAGCTGGCCCCTAATAGAACAGTCCTATCCTCTGCCGTAATGCGGAGAATAATAGGACATGTTCTATTCTATAGTGGAATGGACATACGAAAACGGAATTCAAATGGAGGACCTATTGAAATGAATGGTTCCGAATACAGTTCGCAAAAAAGAAAAAAACGGAACAGACATGGAAAGAAAATACGTTCGTGTGCTTGAGCCCTTAGTCATAAAAACAGTCAAATTTCTACTCCACCCCAGGGTTGGAGTACTTTTTTACCTCCGTTTTGAGTGGTGAGTTACACCACAATTTGCTTACTTTTATAGAGATGTGCGCCAAAAGTCAGCTCACTTGCGCCACATTTTCAGACGCATACTAATTGGACCAGTTTTAGTGAATATGAATGTGTCTTACAAGAAAATGACCGCCATGCGGGTTCATTTATTAAGACCGGCGATTAATATGCCGGTCATCCGTATTTTTTGTGGATCCGTGTTTTGCGGACTGCAAAATATATAAGGTTGCGCGCATAAGTCCATAAAGAAAAGTGATAAATCTACCCCATAGGGTGGGTTCACACAGAGGGGGGCATGTATTAAGGTCGTAAGGGCGTAAAAATAGTCATAAGTAGGAAAAATGGGCAGGATGGGGACGGAGCGTGGCACCCTGTGGTGGCTGGACCTCCAGCCCTGGCAAATTTACTACCTTTTCCCTTGGAAACAGGCGAAAAAGTAGACGAAAAAGACCGAAAAAGACAGACCGCCATTTATACGCCGAAGCACAGGAGGGACATTTACTAAGATGGTAAAAAGCCGTAGAAAATGTCCCCCAAAAGTTTTCTTTAGAGGTTTTAAGGCAGATTTTTCCTGCAGAAGTCATTCCTTTATATTTCCGATTCCTTACTAATCCGCTTCTGGCTTTGGCTAAAAAAACCTGCCAAAAAAATCTGCCTCAAAACCTCCTTCATGTGAACCTACCCATAGGTTACCCACCCTGTGCATAGCTAGTCCTGCTCTTGGAGGTAGGGATGAGCAAACTTGTGTTTTCAAGTTTGGCGTTCAGGTTCTCTAAGAATTCCGTTATGGATTCCGCTATCATGGACCATAACTTATCGTCCGTGGTAGGGGAATCCATAACGGAATTCTTAGATAACCCAAACTTCGTACGCCGAACTTGAAACCACAAGTTTGCTCAACACTACCTGGAGGCCAAGTGGATACAATTGTATCCAGTCTCCATAATGCTCTAGGAGATACACAGCTCCGGACTGATACATTGTAGCAACTGCCAGAGATACAGTATCTCACAGAGCATTGTGTGGATAAAGTTCTCCTTGTGGTGTACATCCCCCTCCTTCTACCTCCAGGAACATTGGGGACAGCTTTTCAGAAGATCAGTCATGTTACACCTGTTTTCCCCCAGGCTCCTCCTCAGCCACCCATCTCTCTTTACCTTCAGTCTCTCTACTACTAACCACATCTCAAATGTAAAAAAAAAATAACCTTTTAAGAATTCCTTGATTGAATAGAGAGGGGTTGTGTAACTGCCTGAAGCTATGAGAAGCCGCGCCTCCTCCTCTTTCTCATGTACATGTATCTGAGGCTTAGAGGAGACTGGTATTCCACGATGTCAACTCCTGGACTGAGAACATGGTGAGTTTCCTTACATATATTGGATGTTCTGCTCCTACCCTCACCCTGTCCCTCTTGTCATCATCTCGGGGGTTCCTCAGAGCCTCCAGGGGGAACCATCATCTGATCTTTTATGGAGAAACTTAGGGTTCTGCCACACGTTCAGGTTTTTGGAGTTTTTAAGTTGAGGAACAGAGAGGGGCACATTTACTAAAGTGTCGCCCCACTTTTTTGTCGTATTCTCTCCTTGATACCCTTGTTTTGTTTTTTTGTGTCCGCACAATTAACATTGTTGTGCTTGTTTTGTTGATTTTAGTACAAATTCTTTAGGCGCACTTAGGTACGCCTTTTTTTTAGGACACATTTAACATGTGCGCCTATTTGTCCATCCTTTGTTGGAGTACAAAGTGGCTTAAAACTACGAGGCGGGGGCGTTATATATTATTTTTTTTTGTTCACATGTGTATGATTTTGTGGTGCAATTGAGATTTTTTTTTTTTTTTGGTGCACTTTTTCAGATGTATGTAATCTTTGACCTTTTCCAAACAGCTTTTTGTCTAAAACTTTATCAGGCGTGTTTCTGGCGCAGATTGCAGACTTTTATGTGCCCTGGAAACTATTAGGGTCCGGTCATGCGGTCAGGTTTCCTGATGTAGTTTTGGAAGCCTAAATCGTGAACGAAATAATAAAAGGAGAGAAAGTATAAAGGACGGATACGACTTCTCTGTTTTGAATTCACTCCTGATTTTGGATTCCAAAACTGCATCAGAAAACCTGACCGTGGGGCCGCTCCCTTAGGCACTTACTGGAATTCTCCTCTTTTATTTGTTTTAATTCACTCCTGGTCTTGGCTTCAAAAATGACACCCCTATATACACATGATTTTTTTTTTCAGCATTTTATGATATATATGTATTAATAACACTTAAAGGGGTATTCCCATCTCACAAATGTAGTTTATATAATTAGATATAGCCATACCAATATTATTACTAATAGAATGTATTTATATAAAATGTACCGTAATAGATTTGCCTATTTCTATATCCATTGTCCCACACACATCAGTCAGGCTGTTGCCCCTAGTTACGACCACCGCGGCCATGTAGTAGTGGAGGCCGGCTTGCTCCTGTTCAAACCTGCTCTGAGGTAACTGCTGTATTGTGAATGTACATTACATGAACATGAGGAGACACATCTTAGGGCACTTTCACATCTGCGTTTTGGACACTACCAGTCCAAAACACAATGGTCAGGATCCGTCCAAAATGCAGACTTTATAAACAGATCCTGCTCCATAGAGATGAATTGATCTTGGAACAGGATCTGTTTCTCTGTGTTTTGAAAGCGCAGACAAAAATGCTACAACCCTAAGATGTGTCTCCTCATGTTCATGTAATGTGTGTTCACAATACAGCAGTTACCTCAGAGCGGGTCTGAACAAGCAGCAAGCCGGCCACCACTACTACATGGCCGAGGTGACCGTAACCAGGGGCAACGGCCTGACTAATGTGTGTGGGACAATGGATATACAAATAGGGAAATCTTCTAAACGGTACATGTTATATAAATACATTCTATTAGTAATAACATTGGTATGGCTATATCTAACTATACAGACTACATTTGTGAGATGGGAATACCCCTTTAATATTATGCAGCAATATAACTTGTAGCTTCAGCGTCCCAGTGCTAAATCATTAACAGGACCTCCACCTATCCAACACTGGTCTCCTGATATGGAAAGAAAGACTTTATGGCCCCCTTAGGCCCCTTTCACATGAGCAAGTTTTCCGTGCGGGTACAATGCGTGACGTGAACACATAGCACCCGCACTGAATCCTGACCCATTTCATTTCTATGGGTCTGTGTACATGACGTTTTTTTTTTCACGCATCAGTTCTGCGTTGCATGAAAAACGTAGCATGTTCTATATTCTGCGTTTTTCACGCAGCCCTGGCTCCATAGAAGTGAATGGGGCTTCAGTGAAAAACGCATTGCATCCTGAAGCAAGTGCGGGTACAATGCGTTTTTCACTGATGGTGGCTAAGAGATGTTGTTTGTAAACCTTCAGTTTTTTATCACGCGCGTGAAAAACGCTATCAAAACACATTGCACCCGCACGGAAAAAACTGAACGCAATCGCAGACAAAACTGACTGAACTTGCCTGTAAAATGGTGCGAGTTTTCCTGAACGCACCTGGACCTAATCCATCACTCTCGTGTGGAAGGGACCTTAGGCTTCTGGGCCCGGGGGCAACTACACACTCCGCACCCCCTGTAGATATACCCCGGTTATTGTGCAATTTGTCTTGAAACTTTATTGTTACTGTTTTGCATAATTTATCACTCTGTACTCTGTATCAATCTTAAATGCAATAGACACTGCATTATTACTGTGGATATGGCCGGCTTTCTAAAATTTATTTAACCCTTAGGACACCAGAGGTTTTTTTTTTTTTCATTTTTGCGTTTTCGTTTTTCTTCCCTGTCTTCCTGGAGCCATAACTTTTTTATTTTTCCTTTCACATATCCATATGATAACATTTTCAAATCAAAGTGCAAGGGACGCGGTCGTTGTTCCTAGAGCAGGGATCAGCAACCTCCGGCACTCTAGCTGCTGTGAAACTACAACTCCCAGCATGCACACCTATTCGACAGTTCTTGTAACTCCCATAGAAGTTGTGGGAGTTGTAGTTTCAGAACAGCTGGAGTGCCGGAGGTTGCTGATCCCTGTCCTAGAGACTCATTTTTTTCGCTTTGAAAAATAAAAACTGGAATTAATTGATAAATTCTTCCAATCAGTCTGACCAAACAAGGGGAAATCAGGCAAAAAGAGGGGCAAACCACTCTAATAAATGGTCTAACTTTGAGTATTTTTGGCAATCTTTATTTTTTAGTTTTGCATCTGTTTTTTCGTCTTTTTCCCCGTTTCGACTGTTTTTTTGTTTTAGCCTATGTTTTCGGGGCGTGTTTTAGTAGGTGTGTATTTTTTAGACTGATGTATGTAAATGCACCTTTGTTCCACCTGAATTTGTCGTAAATTTGGTCTAATTTTGAGTGTTTTTTGCAGTCTTTACTATTTAGCTGCATTTATTCTTTTTGCTGTTCTGCATTTGTTTTTTCTACTTTTTCCTGTTTCAATTGTTTTTAGTTTTAGCCTCTATTTTCAGTGCGTAGTTTAGTAAGTGTGCCCCTTTCACACGAGCGGGAGACTCGCATGTCTCCCGCAACGCATCTACAGGGCTGGACTCGGCACGGACAGGGATCGCATATAATTTATATAAATGTGCCTTTTTTCCACCTGAATTGGTCTAATTTCTATGCTTCTTCATGGGTTGGCGTAGTTTTTTTTCATCAGTGGTGTGTGGGGCTGTGCCACAATTTTATAACAGTTGCATCGGTGCGCAGATGTTTGCCTTTCCATAAACATAAACATGTATATGGCGGTTACTTTTTAGATCTAATATGGGGACTTATGAGCTACTATGGGACTTTTTGCAGCTCTTTTGCACCTAATTCATGAGCCGACCAACCAGTCGTCTAATTGCACACGATCCACCTACGTCCTGACAAATACAGAGACGCCTCATTCATAACCCGCTGGGTGACTCCTTATAAATACTTTGCAAATTACTGACAGGCTAATCCAGTACGCCGGTGCAATCGCTCTCGGGGGGGGGGGGGGAGACGAGCCGGAGGAATGACCCCTTATGTGTAGTCCTTGTTAGTTGCTCCATTTTCTAATATGGCTAAGCTATCATTTTTGTGCCACACTCATGTATATTTTTATGGTACTAGTTCACGACCTTTTCCAATATGGCCACCGCGATGCATATGACTACTGGGTATGCGCTGTGTCCCGTGATGCTCTCTTCTTGTCTTCCGGACACTGGGGCAGTGCCATCATGATGGGCACTTATGCGCCTTAGGGTAGGTTCACACTTGCTTTAAAAAGATCCAGTAAAGAACAGCCTGCCAGCAGGAGTGCCCCACCAATGAGGCCAGATGAGGCGATCTCCTCAGGCAGCACCAGATAAGGGCAAGAGGGGTGCAGCCGAAGCAGCATGGGCTGAAGGGAAGGGGTTAGGTTAAGAAACTGGCATTGGGGAGGTGAAGCACCATTTCGGCTTTCGCACCCCCTGGGTACAGGGATACTGCTGTTCACCTCCGGACCCCTTTGACTAAAATGAGATCTGCCCACTTTACAGCAAAAGTGCTGGTTTTCGTTGGACAATGTGTTGCATGCATTTCCTCAGAAAGCGTCCGGATCACTGCTGCGTCCCATTGAAGTCAATGAGTTTCGGTGGTGAACAGCAGTATCTAGCTAGCCCAGATCTGGTGAACTCCGTCAGGCTGTCCTCTGCCCAAGGTGTGATTAACCTACTCTTCACAGTCACAGTTCGAATATGGCGGTCTTTTCCGGACCCTATCTCCGGCAGTCCCATAGACGTGAATGGAGCACTGGACGCTTTTGCGCAGTGGAATCCTGACCTTGAGGGGCCTTAGGAAAACGGGAGATGAGTGATACGTAAATTCCTGTGAGCTCCCTCTAGTGGTAGGTGGCAGCAGACATAATATTATAATTCTGAACTACTTAAACGGGATGTTTCACTTCAGATACTGGTGGCAAATTGCTACGATATGCCACCAATGTCAGATAGGTGCAGGTTAGAACAGAGCCCCCCCCCCCCCCAAAGTGAAAGAGAACGCACTGTGCATACTCAGCCGGCCTCCATTCATTTCTGTGGGAGTTCTGAAAGTTTTATGCAGTTCCGTAGAAGCGAATAAGGCAGCCGTGCCATTAATTTCTATGGAACTTCCGAAAATAGCTGAGCGCACTTGCTTAGTTATTTTCAGAACTCCCATAGAAGTGAATGGAGAGCACACAGCGCTTGTGTGGCACACTCTTCTTCACTTTTGGAGGCCCCATCCCGGAGATAGGTGCTTGTCCCACCTATAGGACGTTGGTAGCATATCCTAGTAATATACCATCAAAGTCTGAGATGAGACAACCCTTTTAAATTTAGAATTGGAAAAATTAGCGACCCTTTTCCATATTGCCTCGGTGACACGGTGTATGCTGAGGTCTTGCATAATCGTGGTGACGTTATTGCCGTGATTGTATTGGAAAAACTGCACCGTTGCAAAGTTCTCAGGGTATCAAACAGAACCTCTGGGCTCATCCCAGCGGAGGGGCTCACTACCAGCGGAGTGGGGGGATGGGCATTGAAGCTGGACTAGCTGGCACTGCCCCCTGTCTGGCAATGCAGCCACTGCTACCCGCTGCTCCAGTCCACCAGTCACTTTGCAAATGGTCACTGCTCCCTAGTGCCAGACTTCCATGTGCACTCCCCCAAGATGATGGATTTGCAAGCAACTCCGAAAGAAGGTGGAATTTTAAAAAAAATCACATTTCCTGCAAGACGTTAAATGCCTAGTGGCAAATATGGCTTCGATAATAAAATAACGGGAAACCTTTACCAAGACCGCTGTTTTCATGCCGGTCTTTGTCTCTTCTTGCACAGACAGAGGGTTAAGACCAATTTATAATGAGGCGTGTGCCACGTCATTGGCAAATCTAAGGCAGCCGTGCACCTGTTTCCAGTAAATTGGCTGCAGTCCCAGCTCTGGCACAGTACCCGCTCTTCCTTATCCAGCCCAACAGCCGAAAGCCAAAGATTTATTATTGTGGCGCGGCCGGTCAAAAAGTGAACTTTCTACTATTTTTATAACTAAAATAGTCGCAAGTCCCTTTATAGGTGACACCCAATGTGTGGCGAGGCCGTTCTTATTTGGGGTAGTTCTTGTGGGTACTTTGGCATCCAGAAAGGTATTTGCTGGGAATTCCTTGTCTTCTACACGTTGCATCACGTGTACTGCTGTGATGTTAAAAATGTAATATTTAGTTAAAGGCCAAATTTCTAACCGAGAGCAATGACATAGCAGACTCTCCCGTGATGAGCCGGAGCGGGGGATGGGAGTGGCAGTGGCTCTGGCTGTCAGTCAATCACAGCGGCTGTTCTCATACCTTTGCTCCCTAGGGTTGTGCAGTGGGGGCACCCTTTCTTCCCTCGGTGTACATCCTGATTTGGGGGTCCACTTGATTTCATATGTTTGGATGGTACAAGGCAGGAGGTGTCGATTACAATGGCCATTGTATAGTGCAAAAGTCTGTAACCTGGCCAGAATAAACAGAATGAACGTCTCTTTACTGTAGTGCAATATAGGAGTAGTAGTACATGCAGTTATTTCAAAGCATAGGTTCAGTTGCCAGTGTATGGACATGGGCAAGGAAGAGAGTTATGGCCCTCTTTCCTCTCTATCTTTGATATAGACGCACTTTATAGAATCTATTGCAGACAATAGTACCCTGGCAATGGTGGCTGTAATGTCCACTACAAGGTCATGTCTACCCAGGACGTGTCCAAGTGGGTAGGGTGTCTCAACAGTGTCCCTCCACTGCAGTAAGGTCTGAATGGCTGTAGTCGCAGATTATCTTACTGACCCCTGGCCATTCAGATTCCACTCTGTTAGGCCTGAATTGTCTGCAGGGGCACACCTAGCCTGTCTGCTGACTGAGGCGAAAATTGAAACTGCGCCCAACCCCTCCAGTCCTACTATTTAAGGCATACAGTTGACTATAGAGAGAGATTCCCACAGCCCTACCTCGCCCTCCACCACCGCTTGTCTCTAGGTTTTGCTGCCTGAGGCAATCCCCTCACCTGGTCGCATTGGTGCTGCACCCCTGGTTGTCTGTTTTTGTTTAATCATAATTTTCCTAGGTGCTCAATTAATCGTATGGATAGTTGGCCATTTGCATGTTCATTGGGTGCAGAAGAGCGGCCAGATGGAGCTTTTCAGAAAATCTTAATCCTCAATATATTAATCTTTTCTGGTATGGAAAAGAGTCTTTTCTGAAGGGCAGAAGCTGCTCGAGTCCTGGCCGTCTCCTGATATTTTAATTCTTCATGTTGGTGGGAATGACATTGAGGAGGTTAGAAAAACAAGGAGAGGTTTTGCATTGTTATAGTGTATGCTTGATCCACCTTTTTCTATTCCTTCGAAGGTTTTTCCTCAGCTTTTACAGTCTGACAAGGAATGTAAATTTTTGGAAAAGATTAGGAACAGGATAAACAGGTCTATAGAGAAATACCTGTCGGTGTTGGGTGGTTTCGGTTATAGACAGATGGACTTGCTCTATCATTCAAGTCTACAAAACATTATTGAAAATTGTCTCTGTTGTTTTATTAATCATTGATGGTTGTATATATAAACCCTTCCCCCATACGCATTTTAGGGCTTAGTAATTAAGCAATGTTTTTCTTTTCTTTTTCCATCATCCCTTTCCAAGAGCTATAACTTTTTTATTTTTCCATCTATGGCTTGTTTTGTCTTGGACAAGTTGTTTTGTAGATATTAATGGCTCCATTTTGGGGTACACCTATCGTACTGATTAACTTTTATTAACTGTTTAGCTAGCGCTACACGGCGACAGTTGTCGCTCAAACGTCGCGCAACAATTTTTATAATGGAAGTCTATGGTGTCGCACTGCGACATGCTGCGACACAACAGTCGCAAAAAATCCATCCAAGATGGATTTTTCTGCGACTGTCGCGTCGCAGCATGTCGCCGTGTAGCCCTAGCCTTTCTGGGAGGATAGGAAAAAATAGCAATACCGCCATTTGAGTTTTTATGTTTTAAATATAGCGGCGCTCATATTTCAGCATAGATACCGTGATGACTTTATTTTCTGGGTCAGTACGATTACAGCGATACCAAATACATTGTGGGAAATTTATCATCTCCCTTGTGCCTGAAAAGTGATGATAAATGAGATGGAACGCCTTCCCCGCTCACGCCAGGCCTAAAAAAGGGGTTGTGGCGTGGGCGGGGAAGGTCGCATATTGCAGTGCAAATAACATCAGCGCCGCAATCTGCGACTGATATACGCCGGAAAACTACCTTATATCGGATAGTAAATGACCCCCTAAGTGTTTGCAACTTTTTAACTGTGACTTTTTTTTTTTAAATGATCTCTCGGTTTTTACACTGGAAAGGGGGCATGGCCAGTCATCCCGTCAAGTTTAACTTTATTTATGCCAGGTTTCTCGGCGCTATCATAGATTCATGTTTAGGTGGACAGACATTCTCCTTGTCATAAATTAGGCACATCCTCCAGCAGCGCAGGGGATATCAAGACCGGCGCAGAAAGCACTGGTGTTGATAAATCTCTCCCACAGTTTTTTTTTTTTTTAAGTTGCACTATTTTTGCTGTCTTGATTCATTTTTCCATCACATTATACACTGCTCATTTCCATGGTTGCGACCACCCTGCAATCCATCAGTGGTGGTCGCACACTATAGGAAAAAGCATTAGCATATTGTGTGCTCCCACAGTCCGAGCCTGAGGCATGTGTTGCTCCAGCTAACCCACCTAAAGGATGGGATATGCTGGAACATGCTCAGCTCTGCACCTGGTTAAAGGGGTTCTCCGGGATTTAAGAGAATGAAAATACTTAAATATTACTATGATATATACACTCACCGGCCACTTTATTAGGTACACCATGCTAGTAACGGGTTGGACCCCCTTTTGCCTTCAGAACTGCCTCAATTCTTCGTGGCATAGATACAACAAGGCACTGGAAGCATTCCTCAGAGATTTTGGTCCATATTGACATGATGGCATCACACAGTTGCCGCAGATTTGTCGGCTGCACATCCATGATGCGAATCTCCCGTTCCACCACATCCCAAAGATGCTCTATTGGATTGAGATCTGGTGACTGTGGAGGCCATTTGAGTACAGTGAACTCATTGTCATGTTCAAGAAACCAGTCTGAGATGATTCCAGCTTTATGACATGGCGCATTATCCTGCTGAAAGTAGCCATCAGATGTTGGGTACATTGTGGTCATAAAGGGATGGACATGGTCAGCAACAATACTCAGGTAGGCTGTGGCGTTGCAACGATGCTCAATTGGTACCAAGGGGCCCAAAGAGTGCCAAGAAAATATTCCCCACACCATGACACCACCACCACCAGCTTGAACCGTTGATACAAGGCAGGATGGATCCATGCTTTCATGTTGTTGACGCCAAATTCTGACCCTACCATCCGAATGTCGCAGCAGAAATCGAGACTCATCAGACCAGGCAACGTTTTTCCAATCTTCTACTGTCCAATTTCGATGAGCTTGTGCAAATTGTAGCCTCAGTTTCCTGTTCTTAGCTGAAAGGAGTGGCACCCGGTGTGGTCTTCTGCTGCTGTAGCCCATCTGCCTCAAAGTTCGACGTACTGTGCGTTCAGAGATGCTCTTCTGCCTACCTTGGTTGTAACGGGTGGCAATTTGAGTCACTGTTGCCTTTCTATCAGCTCGAACCAGTCTGCCCATTCTCCTCTGACCTCTGGCATCAACAA
This sequence comes from Rhinella marina, assembly GCA_900303285.1. Taxonomy (NCBI): domain Eukaryota; kingdom Metazoa; phylum Chordata; class Amphibia; order Anura; family Bufonidae; genus Rhinella; species Rhinella marina. The sequence goes on from ONZH01017475.1 coordinate 22,880, forward strand.
GGCATTTCCGCCCACAGAACTGCCGCTCACTGGATGTTTTTTCTTTTTCGGACCATTCTCTGTAAACCCTAGAGATGGTTGTGCGTGAAAATCCCAGTAGATCAGCAGTTTCTGAAATACTCAGACCAGCCCTTCTGGCACCAACAACCATGCCACGTTCAAAGGCACTCAAATCACCTTTCTTCCCCATACTGATGCTCGGTTTGAACTGCAGGAGATTGTCTTGACCATGTCTACATGCCTAAATGCACTGAGTTGCCGCCATGTGATTGGCTGATTAGAAATTAAGTGTTAACGAGCAGTTGGACAGGTGTACCTAATAAAGTGGCCGGTGAGTGTATATATTCCCAAATACAAAAACAGAAAATCCAGCAGCACAGTTAGAAAAAAGAGAAATGGGTGCAGATCCTCAGGAAACTTGGTACATGAATCCACTTTAGATAAATCCACAGAAAGTAAGGCAGCACTCCAAAGTAAGATAAATAGGTGAAGACCCTTTTATTACTCTCGGCAACGTTTCAGCCCAAACTCAATGAGGCCTTTGTCAAGCAAATACACAGTGTTCACTGAAGTGTTATAGAGCCCCAACTAACATTTCATGGGGTAATTAGTGACTTAATTAACAATTAAAATAATGAGAAATGCATAATGTAATACAATGTGAAATACATAGTACAAAATGTACATTTTAGTATAATTGTGCCCAAAGACAATTGTAAAAAGGTGATACGTGTTCACTTCAATTCATATAAGATTGCATCGGTATTTAAATATATACATATACAAGTGTAGACCCTAGTGTTACGTGTTATTAAAACACCACATAGATACATGTGTAATCAATTACCTAACAGCTGTCCTAGCTGATAGTATACATAATCCAATTAATTCAAAAAAAGAATCCAAAGTCCAGCTTACCATTGGTGGTTCAGTGAAACATGTGCATGCCGGCATCCCTATGGGCACACCGCGCCTGCGCCGAGGACGTCAGCGCGTCATCCCAGTCCCGTAGCGCTAAAACGCCCGAAGAAAGAGCACCACCGCGTAACGTGAAGCGCAATGACCTCAGGCGCATGACGCATATCAGGAGGTGGGACACGCACCAGGCAATCTCAACACAGCATTGTTATGTGAACCCGGAGGTGCGCAGCTATGACGATTCCCCACAGCGCCCTCTGCTGGGCGCTGTAGGGAATTGTCATAGCTGCGCGGCTCCTGGGCGTGAAGACGTGCGGCCTGCCTGCCTGCCTGGAGTATGTAAGTATGTATATGTCTGTCTGTATGTGTAGGTGACGGATCCGTCCTGAACTCCATTGAAAGTCAATGGAGGGCGGATCCGTTTACCATTGTGGTCACACCAAACTGATCCGTCCCCATTGACTTGCATTGGGGGTCATTCCGGATCCGTCTTGGTGCGGATGCCTGGACCGGAGAGAAAACCGCAGCATGCTGCGGTTTGTTCTCCGGTCTGAAGACGGAACGGAATGCTTTTAAGAACATTCCGTTGTCTTCAGTTCAGTTTTGTCCCCATTGACAATGAATTTGGACAAAACTGAAGCGTTTTTTTCCGGTATTGAGCCCCTATGACGGAACTCAATACCGGAATTTAAAAACGCTAGTGTGAAAGTAGCCTAACCTGTGGGATGAAGTCACTCTTGGCATGTAACTGAACGCTGTCAAGAGTGAGTTAACTACTCTGTGAATCATTAGTACCAATACCCTTGTATATTCTGGGTTCAGAGAACCAGATTTTCAACTTGATATTGCGAAAGAAGCGTTGTAAATCAATCTCTAGTTGAAGCCAGTTAATTCTATTAGATGGACAAAAGGATAAACCTTTAGATAACAGTTTAGTTTGTATATCAGTCAGAGTAGCAGATATATTAAAGAGGACCTCTCCCCCTCTCCTGACATGCCTGTTTTAATAACTTTATGCATTCCCCATGTAATAACAATTCTGGAACATCTATTCTTATGTCTGTATGTTGTGCCATTCCTTTATTATTTCTACTAGAAGTTATGAATGAATTGCTAGCAGTCTGCAGTAAGGGTACAGAGGGGAGGTAACCAGTTGGGGGGGTGTACCTGCACAGACTGAACACGACAGCACTGATTGGATAGAGTCAGACTGTGCAGGTACACACCCCCAACTGGTCACCTCCCCTCTGTACCCTTACTGCAGACTGCTAGCAATTCATTCATAACTTCTAGTAGAAATAATAAAGGGATGGCGCAACATAGAGACATAAGAATAGATGTTCTAGAATTGTTATTACATGGGGAATGCATGAAGATATTAAAACAGGCATGTCAGGAGCGGGGAGAGGTCCTCTTTAACCACAGCTATTGTTTTCTTCTCATGGGTCGATTCCTCTGAGCTTTCTGTTCTTTGAATCTTCCTCCATTTGTATCTCCTCTTTCCTCCACGTCTGGTCCTTTTGGATCCAGGCCAAGGCCTAAAAAAGGCTCCGGTTGCGTATTGTCCTGCAATGGATCTTGCGTTGAATCACTGGAACGTTGATCCGTGGAAGACTGTGTCACACGAGCTCTGGGTCCTTTTGCCACTAGTTTGTCCTTGAGCAGGTGCCCGTCGTTGGTTTCTGGAATCTTGCCAAGTGTACACTTTACCCCATTTATAATCCTCCCCATCCCGCATCCATTTCTTCCTTTTAACGGCTTCCTGATCCTTCTTGAATTTATCAAGGAATTGCGTACAATTAGTACAATAATTGTCAAAGTCCTGCGTTTGCAGTAGTTCTTTCAATCTCGAAAAAGTAATATTTTGACGTTTCTGTACAATATTAAGCTCATGTTGCAGATATTCCAAGTTGAGCAATATAATATCCAAAGCATACTTGTTGGAGATTTGCGTAAATCGTTGTGCAAATGGAGATTCTGTTGGAAATAAATTGGGCTTGAGTTGCGATCTCATACCCCTGGGAATCCTATGCATCTTGTAATATTCTCCCAACGTGGTCATATGTAGTTCCATGGAGGCGATGCGCTTACCATCAGCCTCAAAACATTTTTTGAGTTCAATAATGGATGGTGTGGATAGGAAAGCAGGGCCTCTTACCAAGCCTTGTAGGATACGGTCCTCATCAGACTTGCCATAGGAAAATACATCGGATGGGTCGATATCAGTGGATGACATCTTATGAAGCAAAATCAGGGAAGCGGTAAAAAAAAATTCCAAATAGGGGGGAATTGGAAAGAAAAACGCAATTCCTACACAGTTTTATGGGTTTTGTTCCCACGGCGTTCCATTTGCTGCAAAACTGACCCATGCCCTTCGTTTTCTGGGTCAGTACGATTACAACGATACCCCATATGTGTAGGTTTGTTATGTTCAAATAGTGTCATATTCCGACCCCCCCCCCCCATAATTTTTTTTTTAGTTACATCCACTGAGCTGTTTAGGGGCTCATTGTTTGCAGGACAATCCATAGTTTTTATTGATTTCTTTTTGGCGTGTGCGTGACTTTTTGATCACATTTTAATACATTTTTTGGGTAAGAGAAGTAGTGAAAAAATGGCAAATCGGCCATTTTGACCCTTTTTTTCCGTCACGCAATTCGGCGTATTGGATTTTTTAAAAAATATTTTAAAAGTACGGGCGTTTTCAGTCGCAGGGATATCCATGATGTTTATATTTATTATTTAGGTATTTTTTAATTATACGGAAAGGGGGGTGATGTAAACTTTTATATATATATTTTTTTGTGATTATTTTAAGGGTCATATATGATCATATATATATATATATATATATATATATATATATAATGTTTTTTAATTTTTCATTTTGAGCAATCAGGGATTTTTAAAACTCAATTTTAAGTCCCTTTTGCTCATTTCTTATCCAGGCCTGCCATCTGGTGGCCAAAATAAGAATTGCAGAATGAAAGCTGTAAACCTCATCAGCGAGGTTTACAGCTTTCAGATCGTGCGCAGATACCCCAATTGACCGCACGGGGCGTCTTCACAACACCCGGAAGCGCGCTCTTGGGTTTTATCGCTATTAGATGCTGTGATCTCAGCATCTAATGCCTTAAATTACTGATCGCCGATATCGGTAAGTAGCGGCAAGTCTCTGCTGTTTGAAACAGCAGAGACTTGCCGGCCATTACGCCCGCCGCACGTGCAAGCGGGCATCATGCTCCCACATCACTCCAGCATCGTACATGTACGGCGCTGGGAGTGTAAGGGTTAAATATGACGCCCACAAGTGTAGAAGGCACCATAGCCGATGGTTTTCTGATGTTTCAAAAAGCAGAGGCCTAAGGCTAATGTTTGAGATCAGGGTACTATAGACCGTAGTATACTATATACTCTGGGGTGTTGTACACTATGAGAGGCTGGGAATGTTAAAAGGGGCAGAGTGCGAAAGGGGAGATGGTCAGGGCAAATGGAGGAAGGGGGCCCAAGATAGGTAAACAGCCCTGGGTCTATAATACACTTAATCCGCCCCTGGCCACCAGAGTAGTACAAGCACAACCCCCACTGCTAGATTGCAGGGTGGTCGTAACCATGGAAACGAGCAGTGTATAATGTCATACCTCCCAACCGTCCTGGATCCAGCGGGACAGTCTCGGATTACAGTGGCTGTCCCGGTACGGAGCAGGTTACGGAGGAGGTATGTCCCGCCCTCCATATCTCTGGTCTGGACGGGGGGCGTGGCCTGTCGGCAGTCAGTCTTGGCCACGCCCCCTCCAGACTAGACCAGCCGATGTCCTGATGCTGCTAGGAAGAAGGTAAGTATATGGTGTTTATTGTTTTAACTTTCTGTGAAGGGCACAATGTAGGCATATTACTGGGGGGCACAATGTGGACATGTTACTGGGGGCACAACATATTACTGGGGGGCACAATGTGGGCATTTTACTGGGGGCACAGCTGTTCATTTTACTGGGGGCACAGCTGGTGATATTACTGGGGGCACATAACTGGGCATATTCCTGGGGAGTATTTACTATGTGGAGCAGTAAGGAGACTGGGTGGGATTGACAAGTGAGCTTCTGGTTGCTTCTATAATACACAGTATTGCTTATGCAGCACAGTGTATTATACTCTCAATAGGATACTGATGGGCCTAACAGGCTGCACCTCTGGCTTAGCCTGATAGGGATACACTGCGGACAGACCTAGTGGCCTTCATGAGACCTCCGGCTTCCCTGCTAAGACATCAGCACCCTGCACGCATCTCATATGACAGCCAGGCTCCTGCTCTCTGTCAGACGGGAGACCCGTGCAGCACTTATTCTTGGCTGCAGTAAAAAGACTGCGACCTAGAATAAAGCCCGTTAATGACAGCTGGAGATACACATATCGGTAGTCATCAAGGGATTAATTTATTGTTACAAAAAATACACATTGTGGTCAATTTTTATCCATAAGGTTTAATTAATTTTTATGTATGTGTTGGGCAGGGTGTGACCTGAGTTACCCTGAACCAGTTGTCATTCCTTGTGTTGTGGTTAATCAATCAAAGAAGAAAAGCAGAATTAGCCAGTACATCCTTCAGGGCAAGATGAATATGTAGGTGCACATAGTCATGATTAAAGAGAAAGCGACGCACAGCAGCCTTCTGTAAAAGTACAATATATGATTTGTATGTACACTTGTGCCACATCTACTAAACATATAAACATGATGTCATTAGCAGATAATATGTTTTAATCAAGATTCAAAAAAAATCTGTGCCCATCCACCACGGCAAGGCGACCTCAATGCGAATGGGAACTTACATGGACATCTAAATTCAAGGAGTCACTCTGTGACTGCTACAACTATTACCTCTCTGGGTGAGCAGTCCATGACCTGTTGCGTCACTCCGTGCCTTGCTTTCCATTTAATTATGACTGTGTGCATCTGCATATTCACCTTGCCCTGCTCACGCACATGACCACATGACCGTATGTATTTTGCTGTCCGCAAAACCGACTGCAAAAAAAAAAAAAACAGATGACATCCGCGTTGCATCTGTATTTTTTTTTTTTTTTGTCTTGCGGATCCATTGTAATAATGCCTGTCCTTGTCTGCAAAATGGACAATAATAGGGCATGCTCTATTTTTTTGCGTAACGGAATTCAGTCATTTCCATTTTTTTTTGTGGACTCATTGAAATGAATGGATCCGCATACAGGACACAAAAAAAAAAAACAAACGGACACAGACTAAAAATACATTTATGTGCATGAGCCCTAAGGCTGGGTTCACATTACCATTTAGCTTTCCGTTCTTCTGATCTGTTAGAAGAAAAAAAAAAACAGGATTCTGTATAAAAACAGATCCTGTTGCATCAGTTAGCATCCATTTGAGCCATTTCGGTCTGAGATCCGTGTTTTTTTGTTTTGTTTTGTTTTGTTTTTGTTTTGTTTTTGTTTTGTTTTTGTTTTGTTTTTTTTTTACGGAAAAAATAGTACTGAATGCAGGACTTTTTTTTCCTTTAAGAAAAAAAACATATCTCAGACGGAAATGGCTCAAACGGATGCAAAGGGATCCATTTTTATACAGAATCCTGTTTTTTTTATTTTTTATTTTTTTTTTCTCCTGACGGATCAGAAGAACGGAAAGCTACAATGAAGCTGTGCACGTCGGGCCGCCCGTGGGACTGTTGTCCCGCACTCGTATGATTTTATGAGTCCGACGTGCACAGCATCATTGTAATCAATCTTTGCGCTCCCATGCGCACAATTGATGCCGCTCCGGGACATATGGCCCGCTCACGGACAGTATGTCTTGAAGGGCATACGGTCATGTGAAAGGGCTCTTATTCTGTTTCTGTTCTTGGAGTTTTCAGCACGCATGTATCTGGAGGTGTGGCTGGCTCCATGTTGGTTGCTGCTGCTGATCCATCCTTTCCATCGGCTTTTCTTAATTAGCTCGACATGTATAGCCGAGCCTGATCTTCTTGCTCATGGCAGTTTTGCTGGCTTAGAGTCGCACAAGTCATGGCCTGCTCACCCAGTGAGTTAAAGACTGTAGCAGTCACAGTGTGTATGTGGGTTCTGCTCTCCTTGAATTTAGATGTCCATGGAGCTAGGTATTGGACTGGGTTCCCATCCCTATTGAGGTAGGATGGCCAGGCTTCCAAATTCAGCTCCCTGTCCTCCATCCGTCACAAGGCCTGGACAAACGCTTGGGTGTCATCCTTTTCTCTGGTTCCATGATCAGACAGCCACAGACTAACAGGCTTTTTCTCACCCTCACTCATCACTAGAGCTGGCTGACCTCTCGGTCTGCTGTAAGCTATTCACTCTCTGCTGAGCCAATTGAGCTAGTTAACTCTGAGAAACCAGCAGCTTTAGAAACACAAAGTATATGGGAAAGTTGTTATACCTGACAAGTTAGAAACATATAAAGAACAAAAAAATAACTCGGACAACCCCTTTAAAGAAGAACTCCCGCAAAAAAATTTATTCCATGTCCTGCTAGAAATGTACATGATGTAATCTGTAGTGAATGTCATTTTCTTACCAGTAGCTGAATTTTTTAGTTATATCATCCTGAAGTTTCTTATCTGTGTCATGTGACTAAGAATTAGACCCACCAACTCACACAGAGACTTATGTGTGGACAGGAAGTCTAACTTTCTATGCATTCCTATGGAGAGCCTCACTTTCAGTCTCATAGGAATGAATAGAGCAGTTACTGGCTTCCTGTCCTGGGTCAGTTGGAGGTCAGGGAGTTGGTCACATGACCCAGCTACAATAAGAAGAGAGTGGAAACTCTCAATTTCAGCCTCTGATAAGAAAATTACATTCACTACAGATTACATCATGCACCTTTTTAACGGGTCAGAGAATAAACATTTTTGTGGGAGTTCTTCTTTAAGGTTGGTCTGAAGATGTAAGGCAAGTAGTTATGGATGTAGGGGTGGCAGTCGCTCCTTCCCATTTTTCTTTTCGCTTGCCAACGCTGTTACTGCGAGAGAGAGTGTGACTTAGAGGGTTTGGTGGAAGTGGCTTAACAGGGAAAGTAGTGACCTATTATGTCCTCCTATGTCCTCCTATTTGGGGTTATGCAAGTGGCCACCATATATAAAGGGGTCACCTTGCTGTGGTGGATGGGCACAGATATCTTGTGATCAAAATATATTTGCTAGGCACCTCATGTTTAATTGTATATTGGATGTGATATTAGTTACTATATAGATCATAATGCTGCAAACTTTGCTGTGTGAGCTGTACATCTTTCCACCCTTCTGTTAATGCATGGAGAATGCCCAGTCCGCGCATATGACACACATATAGGTCTATATTATGCATGTGTAGTGAGTGTTGGTGAGTAGATATGTATGTAGAAGTCATTATATTGAGTAAAAACTTTCCAACTCTCCTGGAAAAAGGGGAGACCTCTCCAACTCCCAGCAGAATTGTCAAATCCCCTGGACGGTGCATGGAGGACACGTCATGAAAGGGTGAGGGCCAGGGGCGTAGCTATAGTGGGTGCAGAGGTAGCAGTCGCTACCGGGCCCAGGAGCCTGAGGGGGCCTGAAAACCCTTGTAACGCATAAGAAGACACACAGAGCTCTAAGAGGAGGCGGGCCCAAGCTGAACTGTTGCACCAGGGCCCGTGAGCCTTTAGCTACGCTCCTGGTGAGGGCATAAACGTAAGGGTGCGGAGTCTCATGACTGAGACCTGAAGAAAAAATTGGGCACTCTCCTGCCTCTCAAGAACCAATTTGTTCATGTTGGCAAGAACGCTACAGTATGATGCACACTGCCCCAAAAATTCCTCCTGGTTTAGTCCCAAGCAGTGTTCGAGTCTTTCTAAATGTCTTCCAGACGAGGGGTTCATGTTAGTTTGGGGTCCCCAATCAATGGACTACTCCGTACTCCTAGAAGCCTTAATCGGGTCTTGAATCCGTATCACACAAAAAAAAATTAAAAAATAAAAAATGCAAATATTCATTCTTGCTTCGGGTTTCGCTTGGAAATTTCCATGGTGGTCAAAGAGATGTCTAAAATGCACATAAAAAATGCCTTAAGTGGGAAAACTACATAAAACATGCATGGAATCTATGCAACCGTGTGCTTATTCAGACGGAGGATATTCAGGTCCACATGCCACACAAATTTAGAAGAGAATGTACCCGGACTGGAACTGAACTATTATATGGGTCTATATCTATTTATCTTGCCTATCTTGCCTTTGTCCAGTTTTCTCACAAGACTCCCACTGGACAGTGCACAGCACCATCCATGTTAGGTCCATTTAAAAACTTGTCCGTGCTGTTTCCGGAGCCCCAATTTCTGCATCAGCCGCGCTCCTGACGCTGGTCTCGTCGACACAGTAGCAGCGCCCATGAGATCTCTATGATGGACATATCCATAATGGAGTAGGAAGGGGTTAAGGACACCCACTGGCTTAATGCTTTATGCCTGTTTGGTTTTTGGACTGAACTTTTTGGAATCATTTTTTTTTCTTTCTTTCTATACAGATCCCCAAGCAAAGGCTACTTTGGTGCACGCCTCTCCTGGCTCTAAGTTATGTCATCTACAGCAGATCCTTAATGTGAGTATGAAAACACAATCTACAAAGCAAAAAATACTTCACAAGACTAGACAGGAATTTGTCTCCAGTGGGGTGTGGGATGCAAGTGGCATACCGTGGCCTAATGTTTTTGTTATGGTGCTCCTATCTTGGGGCTGTCACTTCCTGGGGGCCAGTCTCCGTTGGAGAGAGGAACGAAATGAAGTCCAGACTTTGTGAAGTTTCTTTTATTTACTTGTAGTAGACATGCAGTAACAGAACGGTACTTGATATTTCTCTTTCTTGGTTCCAGCAGTATGCACTGTTCTGGCATTTGGCCTTGACTGTTTATTCCATAATGCTAGCTTTAGCTTCAAGTTTTGGTTACTGTCTCAAACAGACTGGGTTGTCTTGGACTTGTTGTCCCCCTCTGAGATACTAAGTCCTATTAATATCAGGAGTGGGCTGTTCTACAAGCTGCTTTCCCAAACTCCTGCAGCAGGAGGGGAAAACGCTTCCGTCACTGGACCTTGTCTGGACTCTTTGGACTCTCAACATCTCTAACTTCGTGAAAACCCCTCCTTTGGTGGGAAACTGGAAAACCCACTTCTGCCCAAAGGGGGGAAGAATAAAATGGTTAGTTCCATTCTTTCTAAAGGAATCTGCCAGAACGTATGCCACCTGCTGGAAAACCAGACACATCACATGTAACAGCTGCATAACAATATTAAAGCACTAAATGAGAAGACCTTGCAATAAATATACTGATAGGTGACAAAATGACAGTGCACCATTCTGGGTTACTAAACTTGGAAAAGGGGAGTGGGCTAAGGATTGGCTGGCTGGGAGGTAGCTTGCACCAACAGTAACCAACCCCTCCTGCTGCTGCTCTGTTTGCAGTGGGGACCATGCAAGGTGGGAATGAGGAAGAGGAGGATAAAAATGAAGGAGAGAAATGTGAAAAAAGAAAGGGACAGGAAATACATGAAGAATGTGGTTATAGGCAAGATGGATTCGTGAAGCGTAGGGCATCAAATCTAGATCATGGTCCCCAAGCACACTTTTGTGAGATTTAACTAAAAGGACTCAAAATCAAAAGGACAAAAAAAAAATTAAAGGTTGGGACGTAGCTTGCGTGGTCTCCATTATAGACAGTACAGCAAAGCATCAAATGGACCAGCAATGGCAGAAACGGGGGAAGCACTAATTTCCTCCTCGTTCAATTATTGAAGAGAAGGACCTTGTTACACACTTTGTGAGTATTTTTTCCCCCTGTCCCTTTAAGAGCGTAACCTATAATGACACTGTAAACCCACCCAACCCATGTCACAGAATTGGCCTCAGGCCACGTTAAGTATCATTTGCTTTTGTTTACTTGCTCAATCACTCTGCAAATCTAAAAAAAACAGGTTTTTACTCTCAACCCCATAATATCCTGTATTTTACCACAGGCGCGGCTCAGCCCCATTCATAATTACTCTGAAGAAAGAAGGGGCTGTAACACTAAACCAGTGCTGTGCTCCCTTCATTCTGAGGACTGATGAGAACTGGTGACACTATACACAGGAGATGCCCCCTCCATAGAACATGCAGAAAGGACAGCTGAAGGGTCATGCCCAGGGGTGGACTGGCCATGGAGCCTACAGGGAAATTTCCCGGTGGGCCCGATGCCCAGCAGGCCGCCACAGCCCTCCTCACAACCGCTATCCGGGTACATAACATGCTTCTACAAAATCTACTATGTGGTATATTTTCTGATCTGGGAGAAGCCTCTAGAGCAGCAGACCGTCCCATACAAAAGGCATACCGATATGAACTAGCATGACCAAGGCCAAAAAGACACGCCTCTTAAAGGAGTTGTGCAGGCAGTATGTAGTGATGACCTATCTTCAGGATAGGTCATCAATATCTGATCGGTGGGGGGTTCAGAAACTTGGCACCCCCACCAATCAGCTGTTATTCTTGTGGGGCGGCGGTGTAGTGTAATTACAAGTATTCACTCCAGTCAAGTGAAAGGTGCGAATACTTTTAATTACACAGCACCACCAAAACTTCCGAGATGACGGGCGGCCGCCTGTAGCCTTGGGTGTGGTAATTAAAATGGTGGATTAAGCTTGGTCTTACACAACGCTTGTTCTTCTAGTTGCTTTCCTAAGGAGCCTTCTAAAACACCTTGGGGGGCGCCCATCGTCTGGGAAGGAACTTTTGATCAGAAGGAGGACACTCGCTTACATCGGGCTCGTGGAACGGTGGTTGGTCTCTCGGTGTTTGCAGTTGGAAAGTGAGTGTTGATGATCTTCTACCAAAATGTCTTACGGGATACATGTGGGCTTCCATGAGGCAATGTAGAAGGAGGAGGGATGGGAGTAATATACACATGATGGACAGAGCAAGGAAGAGTCTGTGCATACTTGCAAGCTACTGGGTGACTGGGTGACTAGAAGACACAGATACAAAATGGTTGACAGTGATTGCACCTTTTATGCCTGCAGTTGCGGTAGGATATTTTCATATTATTAGCAAGGTATTTCCATTGTGGGGGCCCTTATATAATAAATTAGGGTTGATTCCGATTTTCCTGTAACTGCTCTGGTCTCCTCAGGTATCTGGATGCTTACCTTGAACAGTTCCTTGTCTCTGCCAATCGTTACTTCATGCCTGGCCTGCCCTCCGTAGTCTATATCTTCACTGACCGTCCATCAGATGTGCCCACCATCCCTGTGCGATCCGGTATGTCCATCACAATCCTGCAGGTGAGCAACAGGGGGCGCTGGCAGGACATCTCTATGCTGCGCATGATGGATCTGAGGGATCTACTGCTGCCTCTGGCTCGCAATCAAGTGGATTACCTTTTCTGTATGGATGTTGATCAGGTATGATCTTTCCACCTTCTATGTACTGTCTGTGTCTGTCTGCCCCTTCTCTCTCTTTGTCTTTCTCTTTCTTTCTCTCTATCTTTATCATTCTCTCCCTCTTTTTCTCTCTTTTTCCTTTTTTCTCTTTGTCTTGTTCTCTGTTTTTCTCTCTCCCTCTCCTTCTATTACCTCTGTCTCTCTTTTCCCCGTCTTTCGCCCCCCCTTCTCTCTGTCCCCCTCTCCTCTTCTCTATCCTCTCTATCTGCCCTCTCCCTTTGTCTCCCTCTCTTTGTCTCTGTTGTCTCTGCTTCTCTCTCCCCTTCTTTGTCTTTCTGCCACCTCTCTATCTTCCCCGTCTGCCTCTCTATCCCCTCTGTCTCTGCCTCTCTCTCTGCCACCTATCGCCCTCTCTCTGCCTCTCTTTCTCTCTGCCCCTCTGTCTCTGCCTCGCTCTCTCTAACCCCTCTCTTTGTCTCTGTCCCGTGTTTGTCTCTCTTTCTCTCTCTGCCACTTGCCTCTCTCTATCTCTCACATCAGTCTGTATGTCTCTCTCTCCTCTTTGTCTCGTTTCCCCCTCTCTTTGTGTTTGCCTCTCTATATAGAGACATAGATAACCTGTTACCTTGCCCTTACGTTTCCTTCCTTCTCTGCCTATTATTAGATATTCTCCTCCAGTTACGGCCCGGAGACTCTTGGTGACCTTGTGGCTCAGATACATTCTGGATATTACTTAGAAAGCAGAAAGAAATTTCCCTATGAAAGGAACCCTTTATCTGCGGCCTTCATACCGCCATCGATGGGTACGTTCTACTACCACGGAGCAGTGTTTGGTGGAGCGCCCGCTTACCTCACCAACCTCACCTCCAGCTGCCTGAGGGACATCTTGGAGGACAAGAAAAGAGGTTTGGAAGCCATTTGGCATGACGAAAGCCACCTCAATAGGTACTTTACTCTGGAGCACTTACCGACAAAGGTGCTATCACCTGAGTATTGCTGGGACAACAGACTATGGTTGAAGTATCACAGACTGCGCTGGGCAGAGAAAAACTATGAAGAAACTAGATTGACCCAGACACAAGGGGACAACGACTGACCGACGTCCAGCATATGGACACCGATAGGAGGAAAGTATGACTTGTGCCCCGTGACAAGTCATGAAGGACGAAATGTAAAAATTTTATAATTAGAAATATATATTTTTTGCTTTGGTAAAGATTATTTATAATGCTGCTAAATAATGGCTCAATAATACTCCAAAACAGTACCTGAGCTATACTACTGTCATCTCACTGCTACATATTGTCACCGTTCAGCACCTAAATGAAGCTGCTATTCATAATCCTGATAATACCGCCATACAGAGTGTAAATATTACTTCCATATGAAGGCCTCTGTGCCTGTGCTTTAACATCTGCACACATCTACGATATTTTTCTGTCACACTCTTAGTTTGCGGTTTGTGAAATCCTGACCTTGAGGAAAACGGGAGATGCATGATGCTTCCTGTGAGCTCCCTCTAGTGGTAGGTGGGAGCAGACATAATTTTATAATTCTGAACTTAAATGGGAAGACTCACCTCAGATACTGGTGGCAAAGTGCTAGGATATGTCGCCAATGTCAGATAGGTGCAGGTCCCACCTCTAGAACAGAGCCCCCAAAGTGAAGGAGTATGCCCTGTGCATGCGCGGTCGCCCTCCATTGATTTCTGTGGGCGTTCCGAAAGCTTCCTGCAATTCCATAGAAGCGAACCATTGTGTGCCATTAATTTCTATGGAACTTCCGAAAATAGGCGAGCGCACTTGCTTGGTTATTTTCACCTTGTGATTGCGCGGTCCGCTCTCGTTCACTTTGTGGCCCCCCCGTTCCCAGTGGAACCCGGACCTATCTGACATTGGTGGCATATCCTAGAGATCGTGTGATGTGACACGACCCCTTTAAGATGAAAGGAGACTTTACGTGCACTTTACTGCCCGAGACCACCATCGTTAACCCCGTCACCATCCCAAACCACCATAATTATAAAATCAAAGACGTCTTTGGTTCTGGTTGATCTGTATCTGAACAGATCTGTTATATTAATCCGCATTGCTTGTGGAGCTGCTGGCACAGAGCGGTCAGTTGGCAGGGCAGCCCGGCACAGGCAGTGGATATTTAGACTATAATGTAGATTTTAGTCATAGGTACGGCACACAGTGAGGGGCGGCCGGGAATAGTCATATTAGCCTTGCCTTGATTAACCCCTTAATGACCAGGATAGAGAGAGCCATAGAATCCCTTCTAGGGTGCCTTCACACAGAAAATATGCAGGAGTGGATTTTGTTGCAGTTTTCTGTGAGGAACACAAGGCAGAGACTGACACGGGGGAAGTCTTTATTCTGTGTAGTTTCTGGCAGATTTTTTCCATCTGAGGGAGCCCTTAAAGTGGCCTAAAGAGGCTCTCTAACCTGATTGTTTCTTCACTGCCTTTTCATTTGGATGGTGTGTTATGGCACTTGTTGAGCACTAGGTGGCGATACTGTTTAAGCACCATATAAATGATGGTCATTGTTCATCTCTTGATGCCCCCAACCTTGTCTGACTACCAAAGGCATACCCTTCATGAGTGATCCTGACTACGACTACTTATGCGGTTGCCCTTGACTACTTCCTCACTTCGCGTGAGATCCTTACTACAACTACGCGTGAGGCTGCTCTTAACTACATCCTGACTACGACTACGCATGTGGCTGCCCTTGACTACTTCCTCACTTCGCGTGAGATCCTTACTACAACTACGCATGAGGCTACTCTTAACTACATCCTGACTACGACTACGCATGTGGCTGCCCTTGACTACTTCCTCACTTTACGTGAGATCCTGACTACGACTACGCATGCGGCTGCCCTTGACTACTTCCTCACTTTACGTGAGATCCTGACTACGACTACGCATGCGGCTGCCTTTGACTACTTCCTCACTTTACGTGAGATCCTGACTACAACTACGCATGCGGCTGCCCTTGACTACGTCCTCACTTAACGTGAGATCCTGACTACGACTACGCATGCGGCTGCGTTTGACTACTTCCTCACTTCGCGTGAGATCCTGACTACAACTATGCATGCGGCTGCCCTTGACTACTTCCTCACTTTACGTGAGATCCTGACTACGACTATGCATGCGGCTGCCCTTGACTACTTCCTCACTTTACGTGAGATCCTGACTACAACTACGCATGCGGCTGCCTTTGACTACTTCCTCACTTTACGTGAGATCCTGACTACGACTACGCATGCAGCTGCCCTTGACTACTTCCTCACTTTACGTGAGATCCTGACTACGACTACGCATGCGGCTGCCCTTGACTGACTACTTCTTCTTCACTTCATGTGAGATCCTGACCACGCATGCAGCTGCTCCATAATGGACATTCAGGAGGACCTGCGTACGACTGGGGAGGAGAAGACAACTTTACTGTATAACGACTACTTCAGACTCCACCAGATGTTGCAGCTGGGCTGGAGCCGCTGCTCCCCTTTCATGTACAGAACTCTTTGAATGTTTTCGATGGAAAAGGTTAATGATTTGGTTAATGTGTTTGTTGTATTATGTTCTATACAGTATATTATTTTGTTTAGTTATGCTTCTTTTTTCTCTTCTCCATATTTCCTTAAGAAAGTTGTTGTTTTTTTTTTTTTTTTTGCCCTACACAAAAAAAATCTTCCTTCACACAGCTGGGTCCCTGGCATTTTTTTGTGTGTTTTTTTTCCCCCCCATACAGTGTTTTCATACTTTTTCAGAAGAATGTCTGTGCCCTCATCCCCCTGTCGTATCACTTCTTCTGTAGAGCTGTATGGGAATAATGCATTGGTTAAAAAAATAAATGCCAATATGCATTGTACATGTGCTTTTTGATGGTGCAAAAAAAAAAAAAAAAAGTAGCTCAAGGGAGAAAATGCAAAAAAAAAAACCCACCCCATTGTCCTGCTTTTAATATCTCCCACTGAACTGGTGTTTTTTGCAAAAAATAAAAAATTGCCATAAAAAAAAATGTGACACCAGCCTTAGGCTAGGTTCAAACCTCTGTTCAATATATCCATAAGGGCTCATGCACAGGGCCGTGCTTGGTTTTGCAGTTTGTAAAACGCGGATAGCGGGCGTCGGCGTTTCACATTTTGCGGAACGTTCTGCCCTCTGTAGAACAGTCCTTTCCTTCGCCATAAAATGGACGAGAATAGGACCTGCTCTATTTTATTGTTGGGGCCCCGGAACAGACACACGGATGTGGACAGAACGCGGTGTGCTGTCTGCATCTTTTGCGGCCCCATGGAAGTGAATGAGTCAGCATGTGACCCACAAAAAACAAAAAACCATGGTCGTGTGTGTGCGCCGATAGTCTCTGGTAGCGGCGCAGACCACCAGATCCTAATTCACTATAATGGGATCCAGCAGGTAACTGACGGACAGGATATTGGCATTTATACCAGAAACTCGCTGGATCCCTTTATATTGGGATCTGGTGGTGTCCGGCTATGCCAGATCTGGTAATTCCGGTGATCTGCTCCACAGCCGGAACAGACTACCGGATATACTGAACAGACCTGGGAACCTAGCCTTAGGCTTCCTTCAAATGTTAATTTTTTTCTTCTTCTTTTTGGGGAGAGGGCTAAATGCATTTTTACCATTTTTTTCACTTTTATACATTTTTTAAAATTTTTTATTATTGTAAAATGTTTCTAGAAGTGATTCCTAAGGGGGGAGGGCAAAAATCTTAAAAATACAACACAAAAAAAAAGCCAAAAATACTGCTTTGTCTGTAGTGAGTTTTAGGGCTTATGCACGCAGCCGTTGCAATTTTTGCAGTCCGCAAATGGCAGATTCGCAAAACGCAGATACCGGCTGTGTGCGTTCCGGAACAGAAAGTCCTGCCCTCTATAGCAGGGCTGGCCAACCTGCGGCTCTCCAGCTGTTGCAAAACTACAACTCCCAGCATGCCCAGTCTGCCTACAGCTATCATCCTACAGCAGGGCATGGTGGGAGTTGTAGTTTTACAACAGCTGGAGAGCCTCAGGTTGGCCAGCCCTGCTCTATAGAATCCTTGTCCATAAAACCGGTTTTAATTTTTTGCGAGACCGCGGAACGAATTTGCGTACTTGTGCGCTCTGCACCCTATTGAAGTGAATGGGTCCGCTTCTGACCCGCAGAAAATGCAGATCGGATGCGGCCCAAAGATACGTTTGTGTGCATTAGGCCTTATAATTGACTGTAAAGTAACAGAAGAATGTGAGAAAAATTACCGCAAAAAACATGAAAGATAGCAAAAACCCGGAAACAAAATCCAGACCTAGGCACACGTGTAGTAAGGAAAGCTATACGCAGGGTGCACCACCAATGAGGCGAGGTGAGGCAGCACCAGGTAGGGGCAAGAGGGGGGCAGTGGAAGGGCCATGGGCAATGAGGGCTTTCATTGTGGCAAAGGGGTTAGGTTAAGAAATTGGCATGGGGGGAGGGGGTGCTGTTTCAGTTTTCGTCTCAGGCAGCAGAAATAATAGGTGCACCCCTGACTATACGACCACCACTACAGCGCCCAAACAGACTGTCAACAAGCTTTCCTACAGCCCTGACTGCTATATTGGCTTAGATACATTGTGATACACCCTCCAATCCCATCTTTCCTGATTTGCCATGTAGGAGTCTGGAAAAGCTGGTGGAAACTGCAATGGCGGCCATATTGGTAGCCACCCAGCTTTCCCCCGAAGCGGATAATCTAGAGGGGCAGAATGATTTTAAGAGGCATTAGGTATTGCGTTCTTTTTTTCCCCATCGCCCGTGGTTTAGATACAACCTATTTGTGTGTTGCCTTGAATGAACTTTGTGTAGCTCCTGACAAGGAGTGGTGGATCCTCTGCAGGGGCGTCTTAAAGGAACAGAACACAGCACTAATAACCGTGCATGATAACAGAGAAGATTAGACTGCGCAGCAGGAGCTGATGCTTTGTGTAATCCCACTTTCCACCTCTAGAGGGCAGAGCAGTGTGGCCGGCCATGTCATCCCAGGTAAATCTAAACCGATCGTCCTTTTCTGTCATATACACTGCCTGGCCAAAGTCACCACCTGGATGTAACTAAGCAAATAGGTCAGAGCCCCCCCCTCTGGATAATTACCTCATGGCTGATGCACGTTATTTAACCCTTACTGATGCAGTGAGGAGCTTCCCATTTGTTAAACAACTACTGAAACAACTAAAATCGGTTTAAGAACCGAAGGAATGTGGTCGGAAAAAAAATCTACGCATATTTTAATCTGTTCACTAATGCGTACGCATTTTAACAATTTGTACGTTATGCGTACGCATTAGTCCACTGGATAGAGGATGAATGCTAGATGAGTGGGCTCCCCACCCACCCCCAAAATGGGGGTCCTGTATCCTCCCTTTGAATAGAATGGCACTTGAGCTTGCGGGTGTCGCTCTGTTCATCTCTATTGGACGGTGCTGCTCCATGCAAACGAGGGGCACAGACCTCCATTCTGATGGGGGTCCCAGAGGTCAGACTCCTTCCAAGATAGCCGTTATCACCTATCCCTTTAGCAATACTCACAGCCTTTCCTTTCCTTTGGAGCAGTGATGATCTGGGACGCATGGCGGAATCTGTTATGGAGGCTTCAAACAAAAAAATTTCTCTGGATGCCACTGTAACAAACCCTCAGCTGTGTGATTTTAGGTATCTCGCGTACACAGAACAGCGGTGGCGGTTACATGATAAGTGGTGTCTTTATTGTTCGTCATACAATCACATAGAGAGGATTATGGGTAAAGATATGGGGAGGAGGGGTCCTCAGCTGCTCCGCACCTCACAGAAGGTGATATGTTTTTAGGACGTGCCCCTCCTGCTACACACCACATGGACACTTACGCTCTACATACACACGGGCACAGGGGGTACCGGGGTGGTGGGGGGACGCTCAGTAGTTGGTGAAGCGATAGTTGGGGTGCAATTCGGGTTTGATGTCGCACACCAGGGTCAGGAGTCTCCTCAGAACGGCCTCTTTGTTCTTCCCATGACTGCTCTGGACCATCTGGAGCGTCTGCCGGGTCCGGGTCTCAATCTCGGAGGACAGGTCCCCCTGGGTGCCCAAGGCCTGTAGGCGAGAAGTCAACCAGAACATAGAGAGGGTGAGAGGAGACCATCATAAAGCCCCCCTTCCCATTATGGTACTGGGTTCTGCCTTCCAGGATAGAGGCGTCTGGGTTTTGTTACCTCCTCCATGCCCTCCTGCACTGGTTCTCACCACCCAGTCACAAAATGGATGGGCCCTCCATAGGAAAGGAATGGAGGATGTAATCTAATATATAATGTATGTATGTCCGCTAAAGGAATCCGCATCGTCACATTTATAATCACAAAATTTTCCACTGCCGCCTCCTGTGACTCGGGAAACATCATAGACTATGTTTTGAGTGGAAATTTTTACCCCATGCTTTCCGTTGGCTGTTATGGCAGTTACATACCTCCCAACTTTTGAAAATCGCAAAGAGGGACAATATGTTTGGTGCGCATCACAGGAATTTTTTTTACTAGGCCACGCCTCTAATCCCGCCCAAAGCATAATTACTGACTCTGTCACAACTGGAGCAGCTGGGAATCAGTTAGGTGAGTATAAGACCCCTTATTTTTTACAGCATGTGGTGCCCCTGGGACAATTTTTTTCTTGCGCTTCAACATCCATTTGAATATTAGCTCATAAATAATCAGGTTATAGATATTTTAAGGTCCAGATTGCACTATATAATGAAGTTATAGTCTAATATACAGGTAGAAACCATACAAACACTTAAGTAATGAGCAATTTAGTAAATTTATTAATGCACATTTATGCATTAATTCCCTGGGTCAAAAAGAGGGACATTTAAGGATCAAAGAGGGACAGAGGGACTTAGGTCAAAAAGAGGGACACTTGGGAGGCATGCAGTTAGCCTGGATATTCATCAGGTGACATATAGCAACCAATCACAGCTCAACTTCTATTTTGCTACAGGTCATTAATGTGAGCTCTGATTGGTTGCTATAGGCAACAAAGGACATTCTTAGTATAAGACAGCTTATGTGAGCGTTAATATGATTTCGATTGCAACGCTTAGCCAACGTTGTTGTAGAGGCTGATGTAACTCACATGACCTCACAGGACCTTCACAGTGGGACAATAATGCCCCGCTGTGGAGGTCTTTGTTAGGGGGGGCTGGTGGGGTGTTGTGGAGCAGGCTGCTGTGATGGTCACATTTTAAGGAGGTGGAGCACTGTGGGGGGTTGAGTTTTAAGGGGTGGGGGGCTGTGGAGGTCACTGTTAATGGGATGGGGTGCTGTGGGGTCACATTATGGGGGGATACTGTCTGTATCTTTTAACGGCACACACAAACATTAAATGAAATAGAGGAAATATACCCGTGCGAAGCCGGGTCCTTCTGCTAGTCTGTAATTTTAAAAAATCTAGCGAACAAAAATGTATCTCTCCACCCCCCATCCCCATCCGGTTGCAGTCCCTGAGATCTAATCACCAGCCAAGGAAAGGATTCTTTACAGTAAAAGCTGGATAATCAGGAATGTGGAATAAGTACATATCTCACAGGGGTGTCCAAATTGTTCATGCCACTTAGTGCTCATGCACACGACTGCACTGTGTTTTGTGGTCCACCGTCCGAAAACACGGATGGCAGCCATGTGCGTTCAGCAATTTGCGGAATGGAATTGGCGGCTCATGAAAGAAATGCGGACAAGAATAAGACAAGTTCGATTTTTTTTTTTTTTTGGTCTGTGGAACAGAGCAACAGCACTCCGTGTGCCTATTTTCTGGGTCCATTGAAGTGAATGGTTCCGCATCTGATCCGCAAAAAGTGCAGCTCGGATGTGGATCCAAACAAACGGTTGTGTGCATGAGGCCCTTACCCAGGAGGAGATGGCAGTGGTTAGAGGAGTTTCCAGTATATTCCCACCCCGTGCGTATTACCATATTCTCCAGGGCCTTGCAACGGTAAAGTGGGCAACAAAAATTGGAAATGTAAAGATCGGAGAAGGGTACATCTCAGCTTCAGTGGTGGACTTTACCATCATGCAAAAAAGCAAATGACAGCACTCAATGCTAGTCTGCTGCAGCCAAAGCCAACACGATAATGTACTTTTTTTTGCAGGACAGAAAAGCGGACAGAAACGTAAACGTCAAAATTCTGCACTTTTCAACATCGCCCAGTTACAGTCTATGGGTATGTCAAGTGATACATTTCTATACGTTTTTTCTGTTTACAAACGTATCCGCTTGATGTACAGCGAGATGTGAACAGTCCCCTAGGAGGAGAAGCCGTTCACACAGCAGAGGTGAGACCTGATGGACTATACGGTGACAGGACTACGTACGGTGCGCTGCTGGCTCTGGAACTCCCTCTCCCGCTCCACCCGGTACTGCTCGATCTCCACTTGGGCCTCCTCTTTGGCTTGCTTCAGCCTCCGGGCTTTACCTGTAGGAGACAGAAGGAGATGAGACGGCGCCAGAGCAAAGATACACCGCCAGATATACCGGAGACTGATGTCAGGGGGGCGTGCAAGACATTTAGTGGACGATGCTTCCATCCATAGTAATATAACCTGGGGGGGAAGGGATCCAGTGTGGCCCCCAGCATCCCAGCTGTCATCCACAAGGGCCACAGACCAGGTGCACATACGTTGGATGGATTTCGGTAAACACAGAGCTCTTACGTTTCCGGGCTTCAGACACCCTCTCAGCCGCCCTCTTCTCTGCCTGCAGCAGCTGCTGGATTCCCTGGGACTGGCTGGTCATGGTGCCGCTGCAGCGATGTATGATATAGATGTGATATGTGGATGTCCCTGCGTCCTCTGCTCTGACTGCAGTCACACTCGTACACCCCTCCTCCTCCTCCTCAGCATCGTGCTCCCCCTCCCTCCATCCTCAGCATCCTCCCCCTCCCCCCTGCACACGCTCTGCCCTCCATCCTTTACATCCGGCTCTGGGTACCACTCCAGCATCTCCCTCCCCGGGGCGCTAGGATATATGCAAACATATCATATTCTAATTATTTACATTGCATCACGGTTTTATTTACTTTTGCAGTCATTTTTCGACATTTTTTTAATTAAAAATGTATAGTAAGTACAGCCATGGTGCAATTCACATATTTGCACGTTGTCAATATGTTTGCATGAAAGCAGTGCGCCTGCTGCTACTTGTAGTCGTTTTTTGCTTTTGCACTGCAGCTTATTTACTTTTGCATTCATGAAATATATAGCAATTAGCCTTTTGCCTTTATATATTAGCGCCCCCTGCTGCAGCTTTGTACTGGCAGCACTTTTTTTTTTTGTTCAATTCCTTATAAAACTTTATTGACTATGTGTCCGCTATAGACACACAGCGAGTGTTCAGTTCCACTGCAGCGCCACCACAGGGGAAAGAAGGAATTACAGCGGTCCTATTAAAATAAATGGGATGAACCTGCTGGGTCCTCCAGAGCGGGAACACCTGGTCTGTGCTCCATTGGTGACAGTGACTGATGCAGCGCTGCGGGATACGTTGGCGATATATAAGCAGTGATTGGGCAAATCCAGTAATAAGCAGGGCAGGTAGGAAAGCAAATGGGCTGCAGCTCCCTAGGGTTGAGTCTGCTGTGAGGAGAGGTCTATGGTCTGCTGATAGGTCACAGTGCTGCGCACTCAGAGGCTCCAGTATGAATATTATATACAGGGATATATGTATATATATAATCTTCCCTGAGATATAATTAAGTCCATCCTTTTGGGTGACATTTCGGCTTTTAACTTCGAGGGATTCACGATTATCCACATTGCCTATAGGAGTCTGTGGTGGGTTGCCATAATAATTTTTTTTTTTTTTTTTCCAAAAGAAATCAGGCTTGAAAATTTTTCCTAGAGCCTCAGCCACGTGACTACAACTGGTGTAGAAACTAGGATTTATATACATCACATAGACCCCACAAAATGTATAACTACCAAGCGACCAAGTGGGGAAAAAAAACTGTGAATAGTCAGGCTGCTGCATTATCCCTCCTCCATGCTTTATACTGCAGCTTTACATATTTGCCTCAGGGATCAGCAACCTTCAGCACTACAGCAGTTCTGATACTACAACTCCCAGGATCCTCCTTCCACGCCTATGAGATCCTGCACACCCGTAGGTTGGTGAAGCTGGCGCCCCAGTTGGTTCCATAAATGCCAGACTGGGGATAAATCTGGTGACCGGGTGCCAAGGAAGTGTAATCTCCTGGTGTGGGTGAGCATGATCCCGCTGATTTCTTTATTTTATGGAGTGTGAGAGGAAACACAGGGAGAACATACAAACTCCATGCAGATGTTGTCCTTGGTTCGATTCGAACTTTCATCGTATTTGTGCCTTTACGTAACCACTTCTCCAACACCTCCCTACAGCTGGGTCAGAAGGGGTAACTCAACGACCATCCTGCTTCTCCCAGTCCAATGATGCACCCCCCCTTCTTAAAGTCAGTCACCTGGGCAAAATCGAGACCATCATAGAGGCGTGTCTAGCAGTCAACAATCTCTCTCTAAGAGGTACAATACCCAAAAGTAGCCTCTGAGAGTCTTTTTTTATAGGCCAGCAAGGGAAGCACTTTCACGCCCACTTTTTAATCAGGCCGTAATCATTTACATAGACACTTAAGGGCTCATGCACAGGAGCATACTATAGCTCAGCGCCTGTACTGCGGACCGTACGCGGCCGGTCTGCAATATACGGGCACAGCAATATACGGGCATTGGGTCCACAATCCGTAAGATGGGATTTCACCTATCTTTTGCGGAGCTTCTGTGGGCTTTTGGGTCCGTGCCTCCGCTCCGCAAGAGATAGAACTTGTACATTTGGCTGTATTTTGCATATCGTGGACCCATTCATGTCGACGGGTCCGCTTCCGCATACGGCCAGTGCTGGTGCACTGCGGCCCGCAGCACGGGCACTGGACCATTACACTAGTGTGCATGAGCCCTAAGTGTATGCAGAGCTTTGCAGCAATTTGACCTTTCTACCTGGGGGGCCATGTGATCACATGATCAGACTACATAGGAAGTGTTTGTAGTCTGTAACCATGGAGACACACAGGTCTGCAGAGGAGCTGTATACACCAAACGGTAGATTTTTAAACTATATGTAAAGTTCCTTCATTTTTTTTTTTTTAATTTTAGGTGCATTAGAGGAATACAGTAATAGTGGCAGAAGTGGACATGTCCTTTAAATGTAAGTTACACCCCACTGGGGCACGGGAGGAGGCGTGGCTAGATGAGAAGAGGACATGAGCAGCTTACATTGAGAAATGGTTGGGCAAGCTTTGTGCAAACCCTAGCACAGATGTAAAATTGTATTAGGTCCAGCCCAAGTGACACTGGAGAGTCTGCTCCAGAGGCTGGTCTCATGCTTTACACTGCAGCTCTGCTTCTTTAGAAGGAATGTATATTAAAAACAAACAAACATAACAGATCCTGCAGCCGTATTGAATCCACCTGTCTCACTTTTCTTGCTAACCAGAATTCAGTAGATAATCAGGATGCCGGGGGGCGATGGATTTGACTGCATTACCTTTAAAGGGGTTGTCCAAGTTATGGAAAAAAATATCGCACTGTAAATCTGATGGGTAGCAATATATAACTTCAGCAAGTTTTAGGCAAAAAAAAAATCTATATTTCCTCATTTCCCTGGTTCTCTTCTGGTCTTTGTTTACCTGCAGTAATAACAATCTCTGCCCCCCCCCCCTTCTCTGCAAAGGCAGTGAATATAAGTGCTGTGAGTACATGTCTGCCTGCTGGGATACTCAGCAGCATGTTGTATGTGTAGGACTACAAGTCCCAGCTGTACAATGACACTGCTGATACACACAGGAAATTCTCCCTACCTGTTCTTGTACAATTCCTCTACAGCTCTTGTGCCCAGCATTTGTCTCCTCTCACTGCTGCAGCTACTATTTGTTGTAAAGCCTTGAGCCCTCAGTGTGTTCTGGCTGAAGGGGTTAATGTTTTATCTGAAGGAATCCAGGGAGAGAGCAGATAGCAGGAGCCCGGCAAAGAAAGGGGGCGTGGCCAGTGACGTCTGGTGTACAGGCTGTTATCTGAACTCTGAGGCTTGTACACGAAACATCACAGACCAGGGAGATAAGGTGACATCACAGGTCATGTGACCCTCAGTCAACTCTGAGAAACCAGCAGCTTTAGAAACACAAAGTATATGGGAAAGTTGTTATACCTGACAAGTTAGAAACATATAAAGAACAAAAAAATTACTCGGACAACCCCTTTGAGGCATAATTGTCAGATACCAGATTTCTCAGCTTTGAAAATCGGGAATTTTCTATAAATTTGCCTTCAGCTTCCGGGGGGCGAGGAGTACTGAGGATGATGACTACTCACCAGTGACACAAAACAATGAGCACTTTTTGGAGACTGTACAGAACCTGCTTTATCCAGAGTGAAAAAAAACAAAACAAAAAAAAAAAGACTGAAAGAATAAATTCCAAAAATAATTTATTAATTACAAATTGATGTGGATTTTTTGGTCTACGAGATGAGAAATCCATTTAATATTCTCCAACATACGACCTGTAAACATTTGTAATAAGGGGTTGTCCAGGGTTAGAAAAATGACTGCTTTCTCCCAGAAACAGCGCCCCACCTGTCCACAGGTCGAGTGTGGTATTGCACTTTAGTCCTATTCACTTAAAGGGAGCAGAAGTGTGACACTGGATGAAAGCAGCCATGTTTTTCTCATCCATATAACGTAGAGGTCACAGAGGGTGTGCTTATGGGTGGCTGTGGCTAAAGGGCCACAGGTTGGAGACCAGTATGTGTCTCGGAGGACACTGGGTACCTACCATCTAGGGGGCTGAGTCCCGAGTGGCAAGGTCACCTAGCTACACAGAAGAATTGTGCTGGGAAAGTCTCTCTAATGTCCTATGCAGTATATAAGGCCCCCCCCTCCCCCCCCACCACAGAAAATAAAATCTATTCACCGTCTATAAGGATGTAGCAGTGCCCATCGTGTTACGCTGCACTGCAGGTAGATCCTGGTAACCCTCAAGAGGCAAAGTAATCCATAGGATGTTCTACCATCACTATGCAAAACCACAATGATCACACAGGGCTGAATGACAAACCCAGCTCTGCTACATCTGTGCAAAACTCATATCCGTGAACTGATTTCTCCAGTTACATTGTGTGCATTTTTACTTCAAAGCAAATAGTTTTTTAAAAAAACCTCCCCGAAGTGACCAGAAATCACCATTCATACACATTTTCTAAATTTTTCAGCCCGCACCCGATAGTTCTAGGAGTCTTAATCTACATACTGGAAATAAGCGCTCAGACTGGAGAAAGACTGGAAAAAAAAGTCCAGATTTAACCAGTGAACCAATTCAAGGGAGGGGTCTTCCCAACTGGGCACCTGGCAGCCTTGTTCTCCAGAATCCCAACAGTTTACTTTATATGCCATAAAAGTCTTTGGTGGAAAAATCCTTTAAGAGCTTAAAGGGACTGTCCACTTCAAGGGTATCTCCACTCCATCAGGGGAACTACTTGAAGATCTCACTCAGCGCCCCTAATGCAATGGTGGTCCTCCAAGAGGCATCTTTGTAGGAGCTGTGGCTAATTAATGGAGGTCTCGAAAGCTAGACCTCCATGTAGAAAGTGGTTATTAAAGTGGACAATCCCTTTAAAGGGTTCTCCTGGAATTTAGAAAATGAAAATACTTAGATATTCCTTTATTATAAATATATTCCAAAATACCTTTCATTAGTTATAATGGGTCGTTTTGTCTATGGAGCAATCATTAGGAGAAACAAAATGGCCGCTGTCCTATTACTACACACAGAACCTGTCCTAATCACACAGGAGGACAAGTTACTTCACAACACTGAGGTAAAGAGCTGCCTCATCCTCCTCTCTGCTCGTCAGGGATTATGGTCCTGAATACAGATGATAAGATCTTCAGCTGAATCTCTGTAGGAATGGAGTTCATGAGGAGACATGAAGTACAGAGAGGACGGACTGTGGTAACGGAGACTGCATACAAGTGCTGCTGATCATTACCCCACCCTCCTCTCTATACTTCATGTCTCCTCATGAACGCCATTCCCTAGAGATTCAGCTGAAGATCTTATCAGCTGTACTCAGGATCATAATCCCTGAGAAGCAGAGCAGAGAGGAGGATGAGGCAGCTCTTTACCTCAGTGATGTGAAGTAACTTGTCCTCCTGTGTGATTAGGACAGGTTCTGTGTGTACTAATAGGACGGCGGCCATTTTGTTTCTCCTAATGATTGCTCCCCAGACAAAACGAGCCATTATAACTAATGAAAGGTATTTGGGAATATATTTATAATAAAGTAATATTTTAGTATTTTTTATTTTCTTAATTCCTGGAGAACCCCTTTAATGAGTGTACAAAGAGGAGTCCGACGACCCGAAGAGTCCATTCATCTCAGATGTTGCCGTACAGGTTGACTTTCACCAAGGCGATGGACTCCGTGATGTCTCTTCTTCCTTTCTCGTAGATGATAAAGATGTTCTCGTTGTCCTCCAGGTGACGGGACAGGGTGGTGAGGCAGGAGTAGCCGCTGGGTCCCGGCCAGATTTGGATGGAGTCCTGCTCCCAGGAGTCCCCAGAGTTGAAACTCCAACGTAGAGTGAGGTTGACTCCTGGAGAGTGAAGACAGAAGAGTCAGGAAGAATTTAAAGGGGGTCTCCACTTTGGACCATCCCTACTGCCCTCTTTAAACCTTCCTCAAAAACATGGCGACAGAAAAACTTACTGTGCGCCTGATTGGCTGGGTTGACAAAGTAGGTGATGCCGCCTTTGTATAACGCGCCGGCTGCCACCGCTGGGTCCGGCAGGCCCTCGTCAAAGCGGACATTTTCCAGAGGAAGCGTGTCACAGCCGTCAGTGGAGAAGGCCACAATGCGGCAGTGGCAGTGATAGTAGTACTGGTTGCGGGCGTTGATCACCACGGTGCCATCTGGGAGCTCATAGGGCTGTGAGGGGGTGAAGAAGAAGACATAGTCAGAGAGGAAGCAGAGAGGATTGTGGGTAAGACGCGAGGAGGTTCTACGATGGGTTACCTGACACTCATCCGGGCTGAAGTCCCCCAGTCTCTTCTGTTGCTTGAATGGCAGCCCCTCCAAATTTCCCCCCTTTTTCCAGCTGTTCCCATGGTCGTCGCTCAAAAGGCAGAAGATCCCGTCCTCGTCCAGCGTCCCGTGACCGCAGACAATGAGGCGCCCCTTCATGGGGGCAAACTTTTTCTGTGGAGAACAAAAGAAAGTTCTACAACACGAAAGAACCAATGTCCACCTATTATCCTGTCTCGTACTGGAGCCCCGGACCCCTGGAGAGGTGCTGGTACCAGCCCCCTCTTCTCACCTGGATGCCATATCCTGGACCAGGGCAAAACATTTTGGTGCCAATCTCACGGGAGATGTTCCTTGGAGTGCTCCAGGTGATGCCATCGTCCGAGCTGTTGGTCACCATGACGCTGGAGACCCCGCACTGGAGGTAGTGGGCGCACAACGTGTAGACCAAGAATATGTTCTTGGTCTCGTCATCCACCACCACAGCGCCGAGATTGAGTCCGTCTGAGGCCGTCCCATCGTCCACAATGAAGGAGGTTGGACTCCAGGTGTAACCTGCAGACACAGAGCGGCAGACGACAATAGCAATATATAGGAACGTGTAGTCATGTGACCCAGGGTGGGTGGATGTCATGGAGGGGGGCTCCTGCTCAGGACGCCCCCCTTCCCCCACTCTATAACCCAGAATGGAGAACGACCATGACTTCTGGGAGACCCAGCCTGGCCGTGCATTACAAGGTCGGCCATTGGTTTGAATGGTCAGAACGTAATGCCTCATTTCACCTGCAGAGGTTGCTAGATGAGATAAAATCCTCATCGCAATAATCAGCATAAAGGGTTAAAAATAATCCCAGACAGAAAATGTAATCACATCCAACACTGGGAATGTCTGAGAGTAAGGAGTCCTTTTCACTTCTGCTGTGATCTCTATTGGCCACCAGATGGCGACATGCTACCACCAAAAGTCTGCTCTGCCTCTATAAAGGTGATCTGGTGACTTAAAGGGTTTATCCACAACAATAAATGTTTAATGGTCTTCCCCTTCATGTAATTAAGCACTAACAGTGATAATCTTGAAAATATTCCCACCGTTCCAGCGCTGCGCTCCCTGGTGTAATTAGGTTGCAGGTATCGGCAGTGTATTCGGCACATGATCCCGGTTACAACCTGCAATGTCTGTGGATTGTACCAGTCTAAGGAATACCCCTTTAAACTCCCCCCTCCTTTCACTACCAAGTATATCGCTGCCTTACCGCCATCCTGTGAGCGCCGCGTGGCGATGAACTTTGCCCCCAAGTCAGAGGCGGAATGTTTCCGGGCTTCGGAAAATGCCAGGAGATGCCCCCGGGGGGTGTAGGTGATGAGGGGGATGCGGTATGTGTCCACCTCCCCGATTATTCGCCCGCTGACCCACAGCAACTGCTCCATCGAGATGACTGGGGCTACCTGTGGGTGCAAAAAAAGGAAAATTCCGTTAATCTGGAATCTCAGAGAAATTTAGGAAACAAGACGGTTCTCCCAGATTGGTGGGCATCATGTGACCCAAACTCCCCCCCCACACACACACACACAATTCACTTTCACACAAGTCTCCCAAGTGCTGCCAAAACAGAGCGTCTCAAACGTGTTCGCTTCTTGAGAATGTAGCGTCCCCGGTTCTACATGTGCCAGCTCCGCCCACACACCCTGCACGCTGACATACTATGCCTGTGAAGCAGCGCCCTCTAGTGGGGTTTGTGTGCAGTTCATCCCAGGCAGTAGCCCTCTCAGATCCTGACTCCGGGGTCCAGACTCCATCACCAGGGACTACTGACTGGTCTCCACGGAGAACGGGACCACATGCATTTGCCACAGGATCCACAGCAGAAATTATAGGCCGACCCCCGGCATGGCTCTTACCAGATCACCGCTACGCCGTTAATTTGTACGTACAACACTGGCTGACCTGTTACATGTGCACTTGGCAGCTGAAGACATCTGTGTTGGTTCCATGTTCATATGGTCCGTATTGCTGAGAAAAATGATGTTTTATTATATGCAAATGAGCCTCTAGGAGCAACGGGGGCGTTACCATTACACCTGGAGGCTCTGCTCTGCCGCCCCCTCTGCACTTTTGATTGACAGATCAGACAGTAAATGTGATCACACCTGGTCCTGTCAATCAAAGTGCAGAGGACGCTGCAGTTGCAGAGAGAGCAGAGCCTCTAGGTGTAATGGTAACGCCCCCGTTGCTCCTAGAGGCTCATTTGCATATATTAAAACCTCATTTTTCTCAGCAATGCGGACACATATGAACATGGGACCAACACAGATGTCTTCAGCTGCCAAGTGCACATGTAACAGGTCAGCCAGTGTCATAGGGACAGATCTGCGCTCTAACGATGCAGCAGTGCTCCGCCTTCTCTCAGCTCACCAAGCACAGACCCCGGCATGAGAGGATGAGGCCGGTTGTCGCTGTACTCGGGGGGTGGGGCCAGGTACAGTCAGAGAGCGAGGGTCCGGTCGGGTGGGTCTGCTCACCACAGGGCAGCGCTATCTGCTCCTCCATCCTGAGGTCTATCAGATGATCGAATCCGTTATCTTCTCATCTAACAGTCACACCATGAGCCAACATCCTCCGGAGATGCCTCATCTCACCACATGACACGTTAACCCTTTGTGGTCTGCAAGCTGCACCTCTCAGGGCATGCTGTGAGTTGTAGTTCCACAACAGAAGCAGCTTACAGATCGCTGGTCTGGCACTTCCTACCTACAGGTTACATACAGGCGCGTCCGGGCACACCCTAATACCAGGCATTGCTAAACGCTTACCATAAAGGCAGCAGAACAGCGAGCGATTACACAAGAGTGCAGGGAATCGCTTAAATAGTAATCCCATATGGCCATGGGATCACCAGGGCGGTTAGCGGTACTTAAGGAAACAATATGACGACACCCTGGGGGGGGGGCATTAAAAGACCACGCCATTGGCAGATCAAAGACCGCCCTACTGGGGACTAAGCAGCATCTAAACCGTGCAATCGCAGCAATCATATATTATGGAAGTGGTATTTAAGCAATTGTATACTTCAGCACAGGAAGCTCAGCACCTACTTGATACAACTGTAACTATTATATTAGGCGAGTGCATGATAAGCGACTAACATTATTATTGCCATGGGACGTGTTCGGAGACTGGGCACTGCCCACCACCCTGCATGGATCAGATCTCTGCTTGCTGGCAGTGAATAGAGATCCAAAAGCTGTCACCCCTCACAGCTGCACAGTTACATGTAGTCCCAGCATTATGTGAAGGAATAGCCATTTAAGCCATTGCATTGCGGTTTTTACGACACTAAGCCGGAGCTTTCCTTTACGGCATTACCTGGGCGAGGGGGGCACCGCTGCCCACACTCAGCAGGTAGATGACCAGCAGCGCTATGGCGGAGCGGCAGCCGGGGGTAGTGTCGTCCATAGTGTCGTCGTCGTCCTCCTTCGTTCTTCTATGGCGGCAGCTGCTCGGCGAACATCACACCGGACCCTGAGCGCTGCTTCCTGAGAGCTGACCGACCACGTCACATGACCTGTCTCCGATCAGCTGACTGCGGCCGGCCACGTGACCAACGGCTCCCCTGGAATAACAGGTTTTGTGCGCAGGCGCGGTGGCCAGTAAATGAAGGCGAGCGCTCTATCAATTGACGGTGGCATGACAGGCAGCAGGTGCCCCTCATACCCGTCATGTATGCCGCCGCCATGTCACTGCTGATAATTACTGTCTGTGGCATGGAGCTTATGCGTTTTATTTCCTACTTCTATAAATAGGATATTTGGTCGCTTCACCTCCCAAAAAAATAAGAGGTGATCAAAAAGTCATAAACACTCCAAAGGGGTGCAGTAAAAACTACCCACAACTCTGTAAATGTAAATATAAAGATGTTATGGGGTCAGAACATGGCAGGGCAAAGAAAAAAAGGAATATTTTCAGCTTGTGTATAAACAGCAAAAAAAAAAAAAAAAATTGGCAAAATAGTTTCCCCCCCAATTCCACCCCATTAGCCTCTTTCACACGAGCGTGACAGATTAGGTCCGGATGCGTTCAGAAAAACCTGCCCCATTTTGCAGACAAGTTCAGTCAGTTTTGTCTGCGATTGCGTTCAGTTGTTCAGTTTTTTCCGCGCGGGTGCGATGCGTTTTGATGCGTTTTTCACACACGTGATAAAAAACTGAAGGTTTACAGACAACATCTCTTAGCCACCATCAGTGATGTACACAGACCCATGGAAATGAATGGGTCAGGATTCAGTGCGGGTGCTGTGTGTTCACCTCACGTATGAAAGGGGCCTTAGGAATTATTTTACAGCTTCCCACACTGCAAAAAAAAAAAAAAAAAAAAACAACACCGGCTCCAGAACCGAGGAACCTGCTGAGAACAAGTCATGTGTGTCCAACACAATGGAGTCCCCCCGACCATTGTACTGACTAAACCTGTCTGACCAAACACACCTCTACCTGAACCCTTTCAGTACCGGAGGTTTTTTCGGTTATGCATTTTCGTTTTGCGCTCCCTGCCTTCAAACAGCCATAACTGTTTTATTTTTCTGTTCACATAGCTGTATGAGGGCTTGTTTTTTGCGGGACAAGTTGTACTTTCCAACGCCACCATTTAATATTGCATATGGTGTGGTGGGAAGCGGGAAAAAAATTCCAAATTGTGTGAAATTGCAAAAAAAAAAACGCTATTCCGCTACAGTTCTACGGGTTTCTTGTTTACAGCGTTCGATGTTCATTAAAACTGACCAGTTACTTTCATTCTACTGGTCAGTACAAATCCGGCAATACCTAATATGTATAGTTTTTCCTGCGTTTAGATGGTGATAAAATAATTAGTAAGTTGCCCTTTTTTTTTTTTTTTCCTTGTCATATCTTGACCCCTATAACTTTTTGGTATTTATGTGTACAGAGCTGTATGGGGGCTCATTTTTTGCAGGGTGATCTGAAGTTTTTATTGATACCATTCTGGGGTGTGTATGACTTTTTGATCACTTTTTATTTAATTTTTTTTAGAAAAAAAGCAACAAAAAACGGCGAATCGCCATTTGGACGCTTTTTTCCGCCACACAATTCGCCGTATTGGAATTTTTTTTATATTTTAAATGTAAGGGCGTCTTCGGTCATGGTGATAACCCATGATGTCTATATTTATTGTTATTTAGGTATTTATTTTTTACTTATACGGAAAGGGGGGGTGATTTGAACTTTTATATATTTTTTATTTTTTTATATATTTTTTAACATTTTTTTTTTTTAAATTTTCTGCTTATTTTAAAGCTCAAATATGAGCAGATATAGTGTGTTTTTTTTCTTTATGAGCAATCAGGGATTTACTAGATTCAGATAAATCCAAGAATTGCTGATCTCTTATCCTGGCCTGCCATCTAGTGGCCAGAATAAGAATTGCACTTTGAAAGCTGTAATCCTCATCAGCGAGGTTTACAGCTTTCAGATCGTGTAC
The DNA here is from genome assembly GCA_900303285.1 of Rhinella marina. Classification (NCBI taxonomy): domain Eukaryota; kingdom Metazoa; phylum Chordata; class Amphibia; order Anura; family Bufonidae; genus Rhinella; species Rhinella marina. The sequence continues at coordinate 56,824 of ONZH01017475.1, forward strand.
AGACACCCCGATTGGCCACACGGGGTGTCTGTACACCACCCAGAAGCGTACGCTTCCGGGTAAAGACGCAACTAGATGCCGTGATCACGTGTGATCACGGCATCTAAAGGCCCAGCGAGACGCCGGCGATGGGGTAAGTAGCGGCAAGTCTCTGCTGTTAGAAACAGCAGAGACTTGCCAGCCATGACGCCCGCCGCACTTGCGAGCGGGCGCCATGTGCCCGCATCGCCCCAGCGCCGTACATGTACGGCGCTGGTACTGTAAGGGTTAACCACTTAATGACCAGGCCTGGAAAGGAAACAATATGGACAATCACAATACAGGGTGGGCCATTTATATGGATACACCTAAATAAAATGGGAATGGTTGGTGATATTAACTTTCTGTTTGTGGCACATTAGTATATGGGAAGGGGGAAACTTTTCAAAATGGGTGGTGACCATGGCGGCCATTTTGAAGTCGGCCATTTTGAATCCAACTAGTTTTTTTCAATGGGAAGAGGGTCATGTGACACATCAAACTTATTGAGAATTTCACAAGAAAAACAATGGTGTGCTTGGTTTTAACGTAACTTTATACAAGTTTCTGACCACTTATAAAATGTGTTCAAAGTGCTGCCCATTGTGTTGGATTGTCAATGCAGCCCTCTTCTCCCACTCTTCACACACTGATAGCAACAGAAATGCAGAAGAAATGCTAGCACAGGCTTCCAGTATCCATAGTTTCAGGTGCTGCACATCTCGTATCTTCACAGCATAGACAATTGCCTTCAAATGACCCCAAAGATAAAAGTCTAAGGGGGTCAGATCAGGAGACCTTGGGGGACATTCATCTGGCCCACGACGACCAATCCACTTTCCAGGAAACTGTTCATCTTGGAATGCTCGGACCTGACACCCATAATGTGGTGGTCACCATCTTGCTGGAAAAACTCAGGGAACGTGCCAGCTTCAGTGCATAAAGAGGGAAACACATCCTCATGTAGCAGTTTAGTAGCAATCCATATAAATGGCCCACCCTGTACATTAGTAAGTGCCTTGTATTAACTTTCTCTACATGATAAATGCTACATGCTGAAGTCAGAACCACCCCTTTAAGGACCGGACACTTTTTGTGATTTTACCGGTCCCCACTTTGTCATTTCTTGGATTATCAAAATAATATTCGCAGCATTTTTTTTTACATGAACACCTAAGAGTTTTTAAAGGGTTTCTGTCAGCAGTTTTTTCAGTATGAATCAGGCTGACATTAGAGATGTGCTAATGTCACCTGATTCCAAATATATATCTGTTTTATTTACTGGTGCCCCCATTTTTATATAAAATGAACTTTTATTTTATGCTAATAAGGCTCCTAGGTGCAAGGGGCGTTACCCCTGCTCCTAGAGGCTCTGTTGATTGACAGGACCAGGCAGAGAAGAAACACTCAGTTCACCATAGATTTTAAGGACCTTCAATGATGTCATGACCATGTGATCAGTCACATGGTTTAGGAGGAGGCAGGCTGTTTGTGTGATCCTAACCATGTGACTGATCACATGGTCATGACATCATTGAAGGTCCTTAAAATCTATGGTAAATTGAGTGTTTCTTCTCTGCCTGGTCCTGTCAATCAACAGAGCCTCTAGGAGCAGAGGTAACGCCCCTTGCACCTAGAGGCCTTATTAGCATAAATAAAAGTTCATTTTATATAAAAATGGGGCACCAGTAAATAAAACAGATATATATTTGGAATCAGGTGACATTAGCACATCTCTAATGTCAGCCTGATTCATACCGAAAAAACTGCTGACAGAAACCCTTTAAAGATTTTTTTCTAATTTTAGTTTTAATATAGGAAAACAGCAAACAAAAATTTTTATTTACAAACTTAGAACTTTTTATTTTTTACTGACTATATATAATGGCCTCCCTATTATGTGTTGGTCGTTTTGATATGTAATATGTATAGTTTTGTGTGACTACGGTGAGGGGTTTTGATTGGCGTGTACATTTTCTTTTTTTTTTCAATTTGATTTGTATTTTATAATATTTTTTAACTTGCTTTTTAAATTTATTTTGGCACGTGTCCCCCAAGATGTCATTAAAAGACCTCTGGCGGACACTGACATTTTTCAATTTTTTAAAACTTTTTTTTCTGGGGTATCCAAGAGAGCCCCAGGTACAGGGGAAACCAGCCGCCTGTGGGTCAGTGTACACAGCCAGCGATCACATGATGGCCGCTTCCTCTATTCACCGCGTAGCCATCTTTGAGCTTCTGCTTCTGTCTTCTCCTGTGGGTCACTGACGGCCGAGGACTCGCCCTGCACCTGCTAGATTGCAGTAATATCAGCCTTAGGGCTCATGTACACAACCGTATGTATTTTGTGGTCCGCAAAAAACGGATCCACAAAAAATATGGATGACGTCCGTGTGCATTCCGTATTTGGGGGAACGGAACAGCCGGCCCCTAATAGAACAGTCCTATCCTTATCCGTAATGCGGACAATAATAGGACATGTTCTATACGGACATACAGAAACAGAATGCACACAGAGTAACTTCCGTTTTTCCTTGTCATCTACTTCAAACAGCAGAAAATAGCAGAGGGCACCCCCCTGAGCTGCAGCAGAAAGGACATGCCTCCTGGGGTTCAGCATTAAGGACACCCCCCTGAGCTGTAGCACAAAGGACATGCCCCCTGAGCTCCCAGCTTGATATAAATTTTGCAGAGCAATTGGAACATTAATCTTAGGATAACCCCTTGAAGAAACCTGCAATATTCCTTGATTTCAACACAGAAAAAGAAAGAAAGAAGTGTAAGAAAGAATCTGGAAAAGACACCAGTGCCTGGCGGTCAAATATCCTTCAGGGTCCGCTGCCTGGTGGACAATGATATAATCAGTAACCATCACTTCCACTCAAGAACCACCCCCCCTTCTCTTAGCAAACCCCCTATTAGAGACCAATAGACCACGTCCCCCCCCTCCCTGCATACTGACCCAGACCAGATCCGATCCTGTATACAAACTCTAGTTCAAACCACCAGACTCCAGACCCCCACTATTTACAGACCCCAGACCAGATCCGCTCAGTATACAGACTCAAGGCAAGACCCCACTATTTACAGACCCCAGACCAGATCCTCTCAGTATACAGACTCAAGACCAGACCCCACTATTTACAGACCCCAGACCAGATCCGCTCAGTATACAGACTCAAGACCAGACCCCACTATTTACAGACCCCAGACCAGATCCGCTCAGTATACAGACTCAAGACCAGACCCCACTATTTACAGACCCCAGACCAGATCCTCTCAGTATACAGACCAAAGACCAGACCCCACTATTTACAGAACCCAGATCAGACCTTCCAATACTTAGAGACCCCCCCTAGACCAGATTCCTCCCATGTACCAACCTCAGACCAGACCCCCTATCAGAATGGAAACCCCCTGACCAGATCCTCTCAGTATACAGACCCAAGGCCAGACCCCAGACCATACCTCTATGTTTACAGACCCCCCCTCCCCCCAAACTACTTATCTCACTGATTCATGTGCTACCCTTTGCAGGGGCTTTTCTAGGAGTCAGGGTTACCTTCCCTTTTTCAGCACTCCCCTTTAATACCCAAAATGTGTGACCAGTCAGGCGGCCAGGTGTACACAGCCGTCACTGCAGATGTCGGGTCAGTGGCAGGAGGGACGATTGGGGCGACTAAAGGATCTTCTCCGAACGATGAATATTGGGATGTTGAGTCGAAACTTGTGCGATCCCCAGCACCACGGGGCCCCCCCTATCACAGCGGCAGGGCCCCCATAGCAGCCAAACATGAGACATATATGTGATGAATAAATAAAGCAGATTTATTACAATCCTCAGGAATTCATTGGCAGAGATGTCCGGTGTGTGATGAGGCTCATAGTGCAGGAATGTGAATTACAAGGCACAGGGATGGCGAGAGGTCGGGGCTACGCGTCCGAGAGACGGAGGAGGGTCCCGGAGGGCGTGGAAACGCTGAAAAGGAGGAAAGTAAGTATGTAAGTATAATATTACACAAACCTCTATATACAGCTGATCGGAAACCATTGCTGTCAGTAAATGGAAACATTTTCTACTTCTGTCTGGACGATGAAAACCTCTACAACTATTACACTTCATCCCAAGATAAAGTCGGACTGGATCCTGACTGGTTCCAATGGGCGACTCCACGGTTTGCCCTCTTAGTATACACAGCTGCCTCACCAGTCTACAAGTCCGGCTCCGATGATGTCATGGATGTGATACTCCATTCCTATCCGCATGGCGGGGGGAGGCTTCCGAGTGGACAGATCTGTGAGGAGGACTTCTTTATATCGGGAGCGGTTGATCTGTGAGAGAAGAGCTTTCTGTCCTGTGAGGCACAAGAGATAGAGATGAGGAGGACAACCCATCAGAGGCGGAAATTGGGGAAGGTTCAGACGTAAACCGCCACAACTATAGCCCCCACAAAACGACCATGTACACCTTTGGATGGAATTATTAATTTTTACGATTGCATTTTACTCATTTTTAGCTAAAAATAATTTTTTTTCCATTGGCCTTCATTGAAAATATTGAGCCGCTCTGTCACAAAGGATTAACTGTTTTTCTAGCTTATTGAAGCCACATTCTTATCAGTAAGATAAGGATTGAGCTTTAATGAGTGTTTATAATGTTAGAGAGCAGAGATAAGGATCCTGTCAGCTCCTGGTCTGATGGAAAAGACTGAAAATCCAAAGGGTGCTACTGGAGCATCTCAGCTCTGTACAGAGAAAAGGACGCCATATTTTTAATAACGACCAATTTAAAAATGTATTTTTAGCTGAAAATAAGTACAATGCAATAAGAGATGAGCGAATCGAATCCCACGAAGTGGAATTCGATCTGAATTTCAGGATAAAATCGATTGGCCTAGAAGCCGAATTTCCTCGTGCTTCATGTCAGCGAATCGATTTAACCTGAAATAGTGTAAAAAAAAACAAAAAAAATCCATGCTTACCTCCTCCATTTGTTTGCGACGGGTCGGCAGCCGCCATCTTGATTGAAGGTCTTGAATCTCGCGGCGTGCGAGATGTAAGTCTTCAATCAAGGTGGCGGCGGCTGGCCCATCGAGAGCAAATAGAGGCGGTAAGTATGAGCACCGCCTCACCTAAAGCGCCAACGGTTCCTGAATGCATTGGGGCTGTATGATGGCGGATATATCCCTGCAGTCAGAAACAAGTACTACGGGCGTTACAATGAGTGAGACGTAAGATGCTTCTACACAGTCTTGCGGGGCCTACTATGGGCCTACTACAAGACTGGCATTAGTATAGGCACGGCACTACGGAGTCTACTGGCAGGACGGCGTCACAGCACCGACACATCTGATGTATGGTTACCTTTTATAAAATGCTTGCTGAACTTCCCGGTCCCGGGGACGGACAGCCACCAGCTCCCGGCATCCCTCACGGTGAGCAGCCCGGCATGTACCAGCTGCCTGAGAGAAGAAGCTATATTCAGATGAAGCTCAGCAAAACCTGATCACCTCCAATTACATACGTGTTGTAAATGGTCTCCTGACATGCCTGTTTTAATATCTTCATACATTCCCCATGTAATAACAATTCTGGAGCATCTATTCTTATGTCTGTATGTTGTGTCATTCCTTTATTATTCCTACTAGAAGTTATGAATGAATTGCTAGCAGTCAGCAGTAAGGGTACAGAGGGGAGGTAACCAGCTGCACAGTCTGACAATGGCAGCACTGATTGGATAGAGTGAGTCTGTGCAGGGACACACCCCCAAATGGTTACCTCCCCTCTGTACCCTTACTGCAGACTGCTAGCAATTCATTCATAACTTCTAGTAGGAATAATAAAGGAATGACACAACATAGAGACATAAGAATAGATGTTCCAGAATTGTTATTACATGAAGCTATTAAAACGGATATGTCAGGATCAGTGAGATGTCCTCTTTAAAGGGGTTATCCAACCCCTATAGTGCCCCCCCAAAATGCCTGGGCACCGCATACAGGTTATACTTAGCCTGCTCCCCAGCACCTGCGTTGCTCCTGATGCCCCCACGGTTGCTGCTCTGCTGCATCTCCCCGTCACGCAGATCAAAACAGTGTGAGCAGCCAATAGCAGGCCGCGACAGGGATGAGCCTCCATAGCGTCACCCGCGATGCTAGGGAGGCTGATCACTGTCGAGGCCTGCTATTAGCTGATACCCCTTCCCCGTCACCAGATACTTTGATCTGTGAGACGAGGAGATGAAACAGCGGCCGTGCGGGGATCAGGGACAATGTTGGTGATGGGGAGCAGGGTAAGTATAGCCAGTATGTTGGCATTTTGGGGGGCATTTTAGGGGTTGGATAACCCCTTTAACCCCCTAACTGTTTTGCCAGAGTGGAGCTCCAGCAGAGGGAAAAATAGCTAACTGGAGGGAGAGGGCTGCTTTAGATGCTGCTACCTCCTAGAAACATGCAACTGGTCTTGTTTGAAAGCAGACATTCAAAGCTTTCAGACAAGATATCACTGATAGAAATCGGGATGCTGTGAATGCAGCTGAAAATGTAATTAAAAACAGGTTTCACTCGTGATTATTCCCGACTTGATTTCTCCTTTGTTTTTTGGACTTTGTCATTTTGGTCTTCTATGAAAGCCTGGACTGTCAGCTTTCGGACAAGACCAGTTGCATATTTCTAGCTGCTACCATTGAGGAGATATCACCATCTAAAGCAGCCCTCCCCCCTCCAGTTAGCTACCTTTCACACTGCCGAGCTGGACTCAGGCAGAACAGTTAGGTGGTTAATGGGAGTGGAGATCTGCAATATGAACCGGATCCAGATAATATGGAAGGAGCCAAACACTCAGGTATAACTAGAGCTCCTGGCGTGAAATCTCCCCAGAAAGACACCAGTACTCGCACATTACTGCAATGTCTCCATACTATTCAGTAACAGGGGCCCGGCTCTGACTACTACTGAACAAAGGCAGGTTCTCTGAATAAAACAGATGGTGCTTTACCAGGGATGCCCAACCTGCGGCCCTTCTGCTGCTGCACAACTACAACTCCCAGCATGCCCTGATACCTCTAGGACGTCCAGACATGATGGAAGGGCCGCAGGTTGGGCATCCCTGTGCTATACTATACAGTGCAGATCTCGTGAACACCTGATCACACATTGTACTGGTCTCATAGGTAAACCAAGAATGTAATGATGACATAAAAAGGAAATGGTACAATGTGGGAGGAGTTGTCAGCTCTGACATCATTTCACACACCAGTGAGGTTGTCAGCCGGTGATCGCTCCATTGCTACATTAATCCTATCACACAATGTCCTGTCCTTACGAGATCTCTGCATCGCTAAACCGGTGTCTCTCCATCATCTCTTCCCGGTTGTAGCTTATTTTAGAAGGAGAGAAGAGGCTGGAGTCCAGGAAACGGCGGACGACAAGGGCTCCAGAGCTTCCATCTATGCTTTTGATGACGGACGCCACAAAGTCTTCGCTCCTGACAACAAGGAAAGTGTCTGGATCAAAGCCGGGCTGAACAAGACACACCTCCCCCTTCTGCTGTAAAGTGATCTACGAGACAAGAGGAGAATTTATTATTATGCATTCTGGGAGCTGTAGTCCAGAAAACAAGAATATAGCTACTATAATACTGCTCCTATGTACAAGAATATATACTATAATACTGCTCCATACATGAACTGCAAGAATCCTACTATGTACAAGCCTCCTATGTATATAGATGTACAAGAATATAACTACTAAACTATAGCTCCTATGTACTACAACTATGAAAGAATATAAACTAATAATACTAACAAGAATACTACTTCCTATGTACAATACTACTATAATACTGATATATAACTACTACTAATACTGCTATGTACAATTAATTATACTACAAGAATATAATACTACTATAACTACTATAATACTGCCCTATGTAACAAGAATATAACTACTATAATACTGATACAACACTATAATACTGCCCTGCTATGTACAATACTGTACTACTGCTCATATGTACAAAATATATGTATAAGTACAAGAATTAAACTACTATAATATGCTATGTAAAGAATATAACTACTATAAACTGATCCTATGTACAAGAATATAACTACTATAATACTGCTCCTATGACAAAGAATATAACTATATAATACTGCCTATGTACTTATATAATACTACAAGAATATAACTACTATAATACTGCCTCCTATGACAAGAATATAACTACTATAATACTCTGTACTATCTATGCTATGTACAAGAATAAAACTACTTATTACTCGTACATGTACAAAATATAACTATATAAATACTGCCTCCTATGTACAAGAATATAAACTTATAATACTGCCTCTGTTACAAGAATATAACTACTATAATACTGCTGTACAAGAATATATAAAGAATAACTAATATAATTACTGCTCCCATGTACAAGAATATAACTACTATAATACTGCTCCATGTACAAGAATATAACTACTACTATACAAGAATATAACTGCTCCTATGTACAAGATCCTAACTATAACTACTAATACTGCTCCTATGTACAAGAAAACTACTATAACTATGCTCCCTATGTCCTATAACTACTATACTATTACTCTCCATGTACAAGAATATAACTACTATAATACCCCTATGTACAAGAACTATAACTACTATACTACTGTCCATGTACAAGAATATAACTACTATAATACTTGCTCCTATGTACAAGAATCCTATTGTACAAGAATATAACTACTAAAAATACGCCTCCTATGTACAAGAATATAACTACTATAATACTGCTCCTATGTACAAGAATATAACTACTATAATACTTGCCTCCTATGTACAAGAATATAACTACTATAATACTGCTCCCTATGTACAAGGAATAAACTACTATAATACTGCCTCTATGTACAAGAATATAACTACTATGCTCCTATGTACAAAATATAACTACTATAATACTGCCTCCTATGTACAAGAATATAACTACTATTACTATACAAGAAATATTGCTACCTATGCTAATGCCGAAATATAACTACTATAATACTGCTCCTATGTACTTATGTACAAGAATATAGCTTACTTAAACTACTGCCTCCTATGTTACAAGAATATAACTTATAAATGCCTCCTATGTACAAGAATATAACTACTATAATACGCTCCTATGTACAAGAAATAACTACTATAATACTGCTCCTATGTACAAAGAATATAACTACATAATCTGCTCCTATGTACAAGAATATAACTACTATAATACGCTCCTATGTACAAGAATATAACTACTATAATACTGCTCCTATGTACAAGAATATAACTACTATAATACTGTACTCCTATGCTCCTATGTACAAGAATAAACTACTATAATACTCCTCCTATGTACAAGAATATACTACATAATACTGCCTCCTATGTACAAGAATATAACTACTATAATACAAGAATATAACCCTGCTCTATGTAGAAGAATATAACTACTAAATTACTGCTCCCTGTACAAGAATATAACTACTATAATACTGCTCCTATGTACAAGAATATAACTACTATAATACTGCTCCTATGTTACAGGAATATAACTATATAATACTGCTCCTATGTACAAGAATATAACTACTATAATACTGCTCCCATGACAAGAATATAACTACTATAATACTGCTCCTATGTACAAGAATATAACTACTATAATACTGCCCTAGTACAAGAATATAACTACTAATTCTACCTCCTAATGTACAAGATATAAACTACTATAATACTGCTCCTATGCTACTACATATAATATAACACTATAATACTGCCTCCTATGTACAAGAAATAACTACTATAATACTGCCTCCTATGTACAAGAATTATAAGTACTATAATACTGCTCCTATGTACAAGAATATAACTACTATAAACGCTCCTAAAACAAGAATATAAACTACTATAATACTGCTCCTATGTACAAGAATTAACTACTATAATACTGTTCTTATGTACAAAATACATTACTATAATACTGCCCTATGTACAAGAATAAAAACTACTATATACTGCCCCCTATGTACAAGAAATATAACACTATAATACTGCTCCTATGTACAAGAATAAACTACTATAATACTACGTCCTATGTACATGCCTAACAAGAATATAACTACTATAATACTGCTCCTATGTACAGAAATAACTACTATAATACTGCTCCCATGTACAAGAAAAACTACTATAATACTGCTCCTATGCTACAAGATAATACTATAATACTACTATATATAACTGCTCCTATGTACAAGAATATAACTACTACTCCTCCTATGTACAAGAATATAACTACTATAATACTCCCTATGTACAAGAATATAACTACTTAATACTGCCTCCTATGTACAAGAATATAACTACTATAATACTACTGCTCATGCTCAAGAATATAACTACTATAATACTGCCTCCTATGTACAAGAATATACTACTATAATTACTCTCCTATGTACAAGAATATAACTACTATAATACTCTATGTACAAGAACTATAACTACTATAATACTGCTCCTATGTACTATGTACAAGAATATAACTACTATAATACTCCCTATGTACAAGAATATAACTACTA
>ONZH01017477.1:0-19286 GCA_900303285.1 Rhinella marina
CCAGCTGTCACGGAACTAAACTTTCAGCACGCCCTGACAACCCTGGGCTGACGGTGCATGCAGGACGTTGTCATTTCACAACAGCTGGACAGCCTGCAGAGGATGCTGCTACTTACACAGTGGTGTATATGGAGAAAAGTAGCCCCAAGAGGAGCTTCACTTTACAAAGGATTAAAACATTACCTGTTGTAACTCAGCAATTTCTTGCCGCAAATAATCCTCCTTCCTTGCAGCCTGCTGCTCTGCCCTCTGCAGCGCCAGCCTCAAATCCGCCACCTGAGAAATGAGCAAAAATGTGAATCGGGGTTTCATTTGTTTGCAGCGTTCACTAGAGCAGATGAGATTCTTTACATGTGCAAACTGAGGTTTTCTGTCTGCTCATTGTGTACGTATGCTGCAAGCAATTAAAGGGTTTCTGTCACCAGTTTTTTCAGTATGAATCAGGCTGACATTACAGATGTGCTAATGTTACCTGATTCCAAATATATATCTGTTTTATTTACTGGTGCCCCCATTTTTATATAAAATGAACTTTTATTTTATGCTAATAAGGCTCCTAGGTGCAAGGGGCGTTACCTGCTCCTAGAGGCTCTGTTTTTGACAGGAAGGTAGAGAAGAAACACTCGTTCACCATAGATTTTAAGGACTTCAATGATGTATGACCATGTGATCAGTCACATGGTTTAGGAGGAGACAGGTGTTTGTCTGATCCTAACATGTGGACTGATCACATGGTCATGACATCATTGAAGGTCCTTAAAATCTATGGTGAACTGAGTGTTTCTTCTCTGCCTGGTCCTGTCAATCAACAGAGCCTCTAGGAGCAGAGGTAACGCCCCTTGCACCTAGGAGCCTTATTAGCATAAAATAAAAGTTCATTTTATATAAAAATGGGGGCACCAGTAAATAAAACAGATATATATTTGGAATCAGGTAACATTAGCACATCTCTAATGTCAGCCTGATTCATACTGAAAAAACTGGTGAAAGAAACCCTTTAAAATGGGTTTGTAATGTGAACGCATTCTGCCACAGATGCTGGTAGCAGACGAGAGGCAGTGTGGATGTAACCTGATGGGACACTGCAGTCCAGCACTCCTCTCACAGGTTGTAGGTGGTGTTGTAGCTCAGTTCTATTAAAGGGGCTTTCCAGTATTTTACTACTAATGATCTATCCTCAGGATAGGTCATCAGTATCTGATCGGTGGGGGTCTGACACCCGGGACCCCCGCCAATCAGCTGTTTGAGAAGGTACTGCTACCTTCTCGCAGCTCACCAAGCACAGCGCCGTACATTGTATAGTGGATGCCCTCGGTATTGTGCTCAGCCTTATTCACTTGAACAGGACTGAGCCGCTCCTAGGCCACGTGACCGATGAAGGTGACATCATTGACCTAGGAAAAGCTAAGAGAAGGCCACGGTGCTCAAAGGACTGCCAATGTCTTCTCAACAGCTGATCGACAGGGGTCCCTGGTGTCGGACCCCCACCAATCACATACTGGTGACCTATCCTGAGGATAGGTCATCAGCAGTAAAATCCCGGAAAACACCTTTAACTTCAATGAACCTGAGCTGCAATATCAGGCACAACCTATAGACAGGTCTGGTGTCATCTCAGGAAGTAAGCAGCCATGTTTTTCTGGTCCTAGACAACCCCCTTTAACCTCAAACTGTCTTTTCCATTCACATCCAACGATGTTTTATAGGTTTTACAAACTTGCCTGAATGCCCAAGGCCTCCTGCTGTTTTTGAGACTCTTCCTTTGCTTTCTCCAGCGCTAAACACATCTCTTCTTTTGCTCTGATTTCACAGCTTAGTGCCACCTCCTGGGCTTCACTGGCTTTGGTGGCGTTTGCCTTGTGTAGTTCTGCCAGCTCTCTGAGACAGAAACAGATATCAGACATCAACACGGCAATGCAAACGATGGAGGAGACAATAACATCAATTATACCTGTAAAATCCTCATAACTTGTATACCTCCAATTATAACCAAGAGCGGGTAATTAAAGGCATACGATAACGGGGCGTCTATTGACAGGCAGCAGTTTATGGTAAGAGTTCCCTCCTATATGTGCAGGTAATGTCAGACTGATCCCGTCTCTTCTCACCTGTAGGAGCTATCCAGAGCCGCCTGCACACTGCGGTTCTTTTCTTGGATCTCGTCCAGCTCCGTCTGTAGTCTTCCCACATCCTTCTCTTGTCTTTCCACCACACTGTTAAGTTTTCTGATGTTCTCCCGATGCTGCTTCTCCACCTTTCCTTCCCATCTAAAGTCTGAGCAGAAATGAAGAATTACTTCACAGCCAAGACATGGTTTTCTTTCATTTATACTATTCAACACAGTGCGAGTTTTTTTCGGTTTTGCATTTTCGTTTTTTGCTCCTTGCCTTCATACAGCCATAACTCTTTTATTTTTCTGTTCACACAGCTGTATGAGGGCTTGTTTTTTGCGGGACAAGTTGTACTTTCCAACGCCACCATTTAATATTGCATATGGTGTAGTGGGAAGCGGGAAAAAAATTCCACATCGGGTGAAATTGCAAAAAAAAACGCAATTCCGCCACAGTTTTACGGGTTTTTTATTTACAACGTTCGATGTTTGTTAAAACTGACCAGTTACTTTCATTCTACTGGTCAGTACGAATTCAGCGATACCTAATATGTATAGTTTTTCTTGCATTTTGATAGTGATAAAAAAAAATTATAAAGTTGGACTTTTTTTTTTTTTCCAGTTCTTGACCCCGATAACTTTTTGGTATTTATGTGTACGGAGCTGTATGGGGGCTCATTTTTTGCGGGGCGATCTGAACTTTTTATTGATACCATTCTGGGGTGTGTGTGACTTTTTGATCGCTTTTTATTTAATTTTTTATTATTTTTTTTTAAAGGAACAAAAAATGGCGAATCGCCCATTTTGACGCTTTTTTTCCGTATGGAAAATATTTTTTTTAATTTTTATAATATGGGCGTTTTCGCACACGGCAATACCCATGATTTTTATTTTTTTAATTTTTTTAATACTTTTATTTTCGTGAAAGGGGGGTGATTTGAACTTTTACGTTTTTTTTTATAATTTTTCTCATTTGACTGCTTATATCATAGACTCCAATGCACTTACATTGGAGTCTATGATGATTTTAGTGCTTTCCTATGGAGCTCTATTACAGGCAAGGGCTCCATAGGAAAGCCTATGCACAGCCTCCTGACATTTACTATGACAGGGGCTGCTGCAGGCACTCTCTGGCTCCTCCGATCGCCACACGGGGGAGCTGGAGCAACATCGGAAGCGTACGCTTCCAGTGTTTGCTGCCTTCTGGTGCCTCTGGGACACACACCTACAACAAGAATGGAGCGGGGAAATGCACAGCCGCCCTCCATTAATTTCTATGGGGCCTCTAAAAATAGCTGAGCACTGGCGTCGGCCCCATAGAAATGAATGGGAGCGGTGGCCGTGCATGCGCGGTGCACTCCCATTCACTTGTATGGGAGCAGCGCTTGGTGGAGGACGGATCACGGGAAATCCAGGCACAGCTCTCCCCGATCCGTTCTCGTTGTAGATGCGGGTCCCAGTGGGACCTACACCTATCAGACAATGGGGGCATATACTAGCGATGTACCCCCACTGTAAGATGGGAATACCCCTTTAAGGGTGATTGCACACTGAGTCTGCAGTGTATGTTAAAGGAGTATGTCGGTTGCCCATGTATATGTACGTGGTCGTACACGCCACCCATAGGCTCTTCGCAGTATGTTTTTGGGGGGGGGTTTTTAGGATACCAATACTTTTTTTGTAGGATGCCTTTCTATGGAATCACATAGCAGACTACAAAAAAATGTATAACAATGTCAGACTGCTCCATGGGGGTCAAACAAGCACTCTTTCAGCCTCCATTAGGTGTGTGGGGCCATATGGATACATTTGATGTATGAACTGGGAGCATTCCCAGCACATATACTGAATGGACATGGTTAACACACTGGGACGCCAAGCTGGAGCTACCAGATCTCCAACCATTGCTGAAGTGTTTTGGTTGAATTACCAAATATCATCGCCTTTCTCCTGGGATACCTTGGAAGTCCCCATCTATTATTTTCTGCCTGATAGAAGGATGGAAGGTTGGACAGCGAGATTTATTAGTTACATATCACACAGTTAATATACAGTGACAGCCCACCTGCTTTAACGACTGCAATTCCTCCTCCAGCTCTCGGATCTTCTTGGTCTGCTTGTTGATCGTGTGTTCGTGCTCTTTCTCCTTGGAGCGCAGCTTCTTGATGATATTTGAGTTGTGAAGTTGCTGTTTGGAAAGTTTCTCCCCTGTGGAATATGTAAAACTGTAAACACAGGGATCTCAAACTCGTGGCCCTCCAGCTGTTACAGAACTACAATTCCCATCATGCCTGGACATTTTTCGGCTACCAGGGCATGCTGGGAGTTGTAGTTTTGCAACATCTGGAGGGCCACGAGTTTGAGATCCCTGCGTTAACATATAGTAAGACAGGGGCTGATATGACCAGTGCATAACCCTTAACAGTCTCATGTCAGCTGTAGTGAGACCAAAAAGCGAAATGACACGAACATAAAGAGGACGTGTCACCAGAGAGACCAGTGTATGATACTTAAAGGGGTTGTCCCACGAAAAACATTCTACAGTTTTCAAACCATCACCTGGATCTGAATACTTTTGTAATTGCATGTCATTAAAAATTTATTATAGCCACTGAGTTATTCAATAAAATGTATCTGTATAGGACCACTTAATTTCTTATTTCTTTGACCTATTCACTGAGATGGCCGCACATGCTCAGTTTCAACTTTTAACTGCCTCCTGAGCTGTGATAGGGAAAGCTGAGACACGCCCCCTGAGCTGTGATAGGGAGAGATGAGACACGCCTCCTGAGCTGTGATAGGGAGAGATGAGACACGCCTCCTGAGCTGTGATAGGGAGAGATGAGACACGCCTCCTGAGCTGTGATAGGGAGAGATGAGACACGCCTCCTAAGCTGTGATAGGGAGAGATGAGACACGCCTCCTGAGCTGTGATAGGGAGAGATGAGACACGCCCCCTTAGCTGCAGCAGAAAAGACACTCCCCTTGAGCTGTCAGCTTGATATGAATCTAGCAGAGCAATGAATGGGGAGATCTCTGGATCCATGTGAGGTACAGGGCTGGTTCCAACTTTGTTAAAAAGAGGTTGTCATGTCCTATATGATGTCTGATTTTCATTTTTTACATTATTCGTGGGATAACCCCTTTAAGGGTACGTTCAGACGGGATCTAAATTGAACTGTAAAATATGCAGATTTTTGCACCACAAAAGGTGAGATCTCTAGTGAAAATCTGCAAATTTTCTGCAGTGCATCCTGTGTGAGTATAACCTTCAAAGCATTGGTGCAACAGCTATTTTAAACCAGAGGTATGTAAAACCAGTTCTTCGGCTCAAAATATGACAGGCATGCAAGGTTCTGATCAGGAGATACAACCCGTCCAAGGAACGAGAAGGTTGCAGCATTTTCCATACAATACATACTTCCTGGTGGTGCTGATGAATTTCAGTCAGATCAGAAGTGCGTCACACATGAAAACTAGACACCCGATACCTCATCTACCCACTCACCTTCCTCCATGAGCCCTTTAATTTGCTCATCCTTTTCCCTCATTATCTCAGCCGTCTCACTGGACTTGAGTCTAGTAGCCAGCTCCTCCTTCAAGGCTTTAATATCCTGCAAATTGAATAAAGTTAAGTTTAATGAGTTCATGACCACAGAGCAGGTCTTTAGCTGGGGGGGGGGGGGGGGGGGGTCTAAAAAACATGGCAACGTATCAAACTGTTGTGTGATATGTGGACCTCTAATATCGCACCTTCTGGCCTCCTTAACACACAATCTTTTTGTAAAAAAGAAGTTTTGGCAGCATTTGCACTCTACATTTGTAACTTTCTGTAAAGAACTTTCCACCACCAGTCTATTGGCTTAAACCTTTCAGTACCAGAGGTTTTTTCGGTTTCACATTTTCATTTTTCTTCCCTATTTTCCATGAGCCATAACTTTTTTATATTTTTGTTCACACAGCTGTATGAGGGCTTATTTTTTGCGGGACAAGATGTACTTTCCAAAGCCACCATTTAATATTGCATATGGTGTAGTGGGAAGCGGGAAACAAATTCCAAATCGGGTGAAATTGCAAAAAAAAAACGCAATTCCGATACAATTTTACAGGGTTTTTTTTATTTACGGCGTTCGATGTTCATTAAAACTGACCAGTTACTTTCATTCTACTGGTCAGTATGAATCCGGCGGTACCTAATATGTATAGTTTTTCTTGTTTTTTGATAAAATAATTATAAAGTTGGAATTTTTTTTGTTGTTGTTGTCATATCTTGACCCCTATAACTTTTTGGTATTTATGTTTAAGGAGCTGTATGGGGGCTCATTTTTTGTGGGGCGATTTGAACCTTTTATTGATACCATTCTGGGGTGTGTACGACTTTTTGATCCCTTTTTATTTATTTTTTTTTTAGAAAAAAAAGCAACAAAAAAAAAAAAAAAAGTGAATCAGCCATTTTGACGCTTTTTTCCGTCACGCAATTCGCCATATTGGAATTTTTTAAATATTTTAAACGTACGGGCGTTTTCAGTCGCGTTTACACCAATTATGTCTATATTTATTGTTATTTAGGTATTTATTTTTTAATTATACAGAAAGGGGGTGATTTAAACTTTTATCTTTTATATATTTTTTTAAAAAATTAATTTTTTGTGATTATTTTAAGGCTCACATATGAGCAAATGTTTTTCTTTTTTCTTTTTGAGCAATCAGGGATTTTAAATCCTTCATTTAATATCCCTTTTGCTCATTTCTTAGCCTGGCCTGCCATCTAGTGGCCAAACTGAGAATTGCACATTGAAAGCTGTAAACCTCATCAACGAGGTTTACAGCATTCGAACCCACCGCAGGTGCCCTGATTGGCCACAGGGGGGTGTTTGTGGGACACCCGGAAGCGCTCAGCCCTATTAGATGCCGTGATCACGCTAATAGCTTTAGTTACCGATTGGGTATATCAGTAAGTAGGGGCAAGCCTCTGCTGTTTGAAACAGCAGAGACTTGCCAGATCTGAGAAAAGAAGCATACTTACCTGCTTCCCAGCCTCGGCCACTCTGCTGCGCTTCCAACATGTAAAATCCCGTTTCCGCACCGCTGCAGACAATCGCTGGCTGGAGAGGCGATCTGCTCCCCTTGCATCATGTGACATGTCGCAAACGGAGCAGCGGTTGGCTGCAGTGGCGCCAAAACAGAAGTTTACATCCTGAGAGCACAGCGGAGCAGCCGAGGCCTGGTAGGAAAGGAACGGAAACCTTTGCAGGTCTGCCCGAGAGAGGAGTTGCCAGAAACTCCCCCAAGGGAGCACAACCCCTTTAATTTGCACTAAAATGTTGTGCCTTGGCGCATCTTAAGACATACCCCCTTCCCACTAAGCATCTGAAACACATAATAAATGTGATGCGTAGTGTGAGTGGAGGCCAATTTTGTGGTACAAATGGAATGAGAATTCTGCTGCATTTAGGTCAATAAATCTCCAACGTACATAGTGCATTTTATATTAGACTAAATAAAGCTGTCGCTTCAAAATGCGGAGTGTGAATGGGGTTCTCTGGGATTTAGGTATTGATGGCCATCAGTATCAGATCAGTAGGGGTGTGACTCCCGGCATCCTGGCTGATCAGCTGTATGTCGCTGTGTTGCTGGGACAGGACACCGGACCTGCGCAGCTCCTGCAAAGAGCTGATCGATGGTGGTGCCAGACCCCGACAATATAGTACTGATAAGACATCCTAAGGGTCGGTTATCAATTCCTACGTCCCAAATGAACCTTGTGCAGAACCTGACCATCTGAGAAAGAGACAGAACGAGCACGTTTTACCTTTTTGGTGGCGTCTCTCTCTTTACACGCCAGCTGTGCCCTCCTCTCCGCTTCCGCTATCCGATGTGTGAACTCGTCTTTCAGCAATGCCACGCTGCTGCTTTCCTCCTTAACTCTAACGAGTTCACTGCAAAGGAGGACAAATTAGTCTGCGGAACATACAAGACAACCTTAAGCATGCCCATGTCAAAAAATGTCATGGAATCGGAATGCTATGGGCAAGTGCTCCATGTTTCATCTTCCCCCGATGTTGGCCTTAGCAGCCAATGACAGCGCAGCTTTCATTTTTCTAAAGCAACAGAAGAAATGAAAGCTGAGCCCCAATTGGTTGATATGGGCAAGGCGGCCATGTTTTCTTCTTTGTAGATGTCTCATCATGGCTACATATCTCACAACAGCATTTTGACCACTACTCGCAGAGCAGGAGTCCAGAGGATGGGCGGAAGTCTTATCAGACATCTTAGGCTGACAGTCAGGACGACTGTGACCAGCTTTAGCAAAAAGAATACTCCCATCATCCATACACACAAGTACTTACTCTCGGATGTTGTCGAGAGTCTCGTCTAAAAGTGCCTTTTCCTTGCTGACCGATAACAGTTGGGTTTCTCTCTTCTCCAGCCGGCTATTGAGCTCATTAATGATCTGTGGCACAAAGGGAAGCTTAGATGACCGAAAACTGATATTTAAAGGGGTTGCCCTATACGGGACATCGACGGAATATTGATTTTACTACAAGATCCATGACAGAAATTATTGGGATGCTTTCTGCAGATGTACAGTCCAACCCCTGGGACCTTCACTGATCCTGAGACAGCATTCCCTTCAAAGCTTCCTTATCCATAGAAATGCTCTCTGCCACCGGCCGTACATTCACTAGAATGGAGCTGAGGGTGTCCGGGGCCCCACTATGCAGAAAAGACTGCTAGTGACACTATATAGTGATCCGCCACCATATGCATGTCATCATTAAAGAGGACCTCTCACCTCTCCTGACGTCTGTTCTACTAAATACTTGTCCCTCATGAAATAATTCAGGACATTTTTTTCGTATAACTTTGCATTGTGCCATCCCTCTATTATTACTCCTGTTAATTTAGGAATAAACTGACTAGCTTGTGTTAACAGTTGGGGGTGTGTCCCTACACACTCTGGTGCTGTCAATGTCAGAATCTATAGGAACACACCCACAGAGGGAAGTGTAACACCCAGTGGTCAGTTTGCTCATGACTTTCCAGGAGGAATGACAGAGGGACAGCACAATGCAAAGTTATAGGAATGGGAGCTCCAGGATTGTTATTTGATAAAGAAGGCAACTATTTGCTCCCACTGGGAGCAGAAAACGACACAGTTTACAATTTCTGTGCAGCTGTGTGTGGACGTGCTGATAGAACAGGAACTGGATCGCTAAATGTGTAAAAAACAAAAAAAAAAACAACAAAACAAAATATCGAAAGATAAAGCTAAAAGATGCAGCGATAAAGCAGTGATTAAAGAGGCTCTGTCACTAGGTTGTAACCTATGTATTTAAATACATAGGTTACAAGGCCTAGTGACAACTTTTAAAATCATACCTTTCATGCAGAGTTCTGCGCAGCGGTCGCGTAGAAATGTAAACTTTAAAAAAGTATGCAAATGAGCCATCGGAGCACCGGGGGGCGGCCTCTTTCCTCTGGAGCACCGCTCCTTCACCGCCCCGCCCCGGGCCCGAGGCACGTACCCTGTCTGTAATCACGCCCTTTCTGTATATGATAGACAGCGCTAGACTGGTAAGTCTAGCGCTGAACTCTCGCACATGCGCCCTAAAATTTTCCCGGCGCATGCGCAGTAGCGCTTGCAGTGTCTACAAGCGCTGTCTTCTCTTCTGCGCACGCGCCGTCACTTCGCTAGTCCCGGGAGTGACGGCGCGTGCGCAGAAGAGAAGACAGCACTTGCAGTGTAGACACCGCAAGCGCTACTGCGCATGCGCCGGGAAAATTTTAGGGCGCATGCGCGAGAGTTCAGCGCTAGACTTACCAGTCTAGCGCTGTCTATCATATACAGAAAGGGGCGTGATTAGAGACAGGGGACGTGCCTCGGGCCCGGGGGGGCGGTGGTGAAAGAGCGGTGCTCCAGAGGAAAGAGGCCGCCCCCCGGTAATCCGATGGCTCATTTGCATACTTTTTAAAGTTTAAATTTCTACGCGACCGCTGCGCAGAACTCTGCATGAAAGGTATGATTTTAAAAGTTGTCACTAGGCCTTGTAACCTATGTATTTAAATACATCGGTTACAACCTAGTGACAGAGCCTCTTTAAGGGGGGTGGGGGGAGAGATTTTTCTGGACTTTCTTCCTCTCCTGACATGTCCGTTTTAGTAACTACTGGGATTCCCCATGTATTCTGAAGCATCTTTTCATAGAACTCAATGCTGCGCTGTGCCTCTGTTAAAGAGGACCTTTGATGGGATTATGGGTAGGGATGCGCAAATCCACTTCGGGTGAAACATCCGAAATCGATTTGCATAATACTTCATTTGAATACTGTACGGAGAAAGCGCTCCGTACAGTATTAGAATGTATTGGCTTAGATGAGCCAAATGTATTATTTTGCGGAGTCTCACGAGACTTCGCACAATAACTTCAGAAACTGACTTGTACTGTAAAAACCATTTTCCCGAGGGGAAGGGGGGGGGGGGGTAGGCCCAGCGGCAAAATGGAGGGTATTAAAAAAAAAAAAAAAAAGTGCTTACATCTGTAGTGGGCGCCCTATCTGGTAAGCACACCAGTTTCTAACCTATAATCCCATGAAAGATCCTCTTTAAAGGGGTATTCTCATCTTAGACAATGGGGGCATATCGCTAGGATATGCCCCATTGTCTTATAGGTGCGGGTCCCACCGCTGGGACCGTCCTAGCGATATGCCCCCATTGTCTAAAATGAGAATAACCCTTTAAGCCTCATTCACATGCCAGTGTTCCACGTATGTGTGCTGTACGTGTCACACATCCTTGTCTTACCGCGGTCCACGGTTCTGTGGTTTTAGCACAGATGCACACTCTATTTTGTCTGTGTGCACGGATCCATCACGCCCGTTATAGTCTATAGGTACATGAAAATGGATGCAATGCATATTTCGCGGCTCCTCAGGAAGAGATGCTTTGAAAATAGTTTTTCAGCTGCACAGTGTCCATGAAACATGGATGACACACAGACAGCAAAAAACGGACACACGGACCACATACGGATCCATCACTGACCACCTTTTCACGGATTTGAGCACAGACATGTGGATGAGGCTTTAGTCCTACTAAAAGATTATGAATGAATCTGCATCTGGCACTGACACTGACAGACCTCCAACTGTGGTAACACCCAGTTGCAGATTCATTCATAAATTTCTAACAGGAATAATATAGAAAAATCGCAACAGAGTTACATGAAAAGATGCTCTGGAAATGCTGTTTCATAGGGAAAACGGACATGTCAGGAGAGGGGTGAGGTCCTCTTTAGGACACTATAGTCGGCCTCGCCCCCGCCTGATATGGCTGAGAACAATGCACCGTACTGCTAAAGAAAACAAGACGGTGATTGGTAGACGAAGGGCGGACACCCAGGTGCTGAATACCTGGCGTCCAGGATGTTTTCCTTCCTTTTATTACCTTCTGCATATCCTCCATTGTATAATCGACCTTTGGCTCATTGTCAGCCTCCTGCTCCTCCGCCGACTCTCCCTGCCAGACGGATTCCGGCTCCTGCGTCTGAAGTGCGGCGACCAGGAGATCCGGCTGCTCCGAATTTACAGGAGTGGCGCTCCTTCCGCTCTCCCTCCATCTCCATCTCCTCGCTGGAGTGCACGAGCAGCGTCGTCTCGGTTCAGTTCTTCATCCGTTTTTGCTCTCCATGGAGCTAGTAATGTCCATGCTTGGGATGGAGGTGCTAACGGCAATGGCCACCAGGGTGCAGCCCCTGCCCGGCAGCTCGTCGTCCGAGTTGATTTCGCTAACGCTGCGACTGTCCAGGGACTGTACGCTGAAGGAGTCGATCCTCTCAAAGGCATCTGAGGAAGAGCAGCTTTCGGTCAGCTTAGGAAATTCATCCAAGCGGCCGTACTCTGCGAGGGCGACAAGAGCTGAAAGGAGTTCTGCATCAGGCCGAGGTTTCCCTTGGGAGTCCGCCACCTCCTGCCTGGAGCTGACCGAGCTCTCGCTTATCACGCTCTCGTGGTCCAGCACTTCAATGTCACTCGTTGTGGATGTGCCGGAGGAGAAAGTGCTGATGGGAGGTGATGGTGTATTAGTCTGACGATCCTCAAGCTTTTGGTCCTTAAGGTCCAGCCCGTTGTCCTTATTTTTCTGGTGGAACCGTTGGAGAAGAAGCAACGGTGTCTTCTTCTGACTTGCTTCCAGATCTTCTTTCAGATCCTCAGAACAGTCACTCGATTCCTGAATGGTCTTTTCGAGGTCACGTTTCTCCTCGGTTGGCTCCTCCAGTTCCTTCAGAGGCAATGTCTCTATTATTTTCAAGTCCTGACGTTCCTGCTGCTCCTTCTCATCCCTGGACCGGTCGTCCTCCACGCTTTGATTGTAGGCTTTGGGTGCATTTTGTTTGACTTCTTCTTTGGGTCTTTGTGATTTGGTGGGAGGCTTAGAAACCACAGAGCTAACCGTTACAGGTTTAACCTCTGGTGACGAGAGGAAGGCACTGAAGAAGTTTTCGGACTCGTCCACCACAGTTCTTCTGACAGGACTGGTGATGGCCGTCGGTGACAAGATGACCTGGGTTTGAGCCTCCTCCGACTGTCCTCCCCAGTTGGAATTCTCCCAGCTCCCCTTGATGGAAGCGCTGCCTAAAAAAACAGAAGAAAAGTGAATATGAGGAAGATCTAAAACAAACATATAAAGCTTTATTTTATTGGCCTGCGAGACAAGGAAGGGATTGTTTTCTACACAAAGGATTTTACACGTCCTTGTTCTGCTGTCATCAAGTCTCCAAGATTTACATTGTTCCCTCACGAGTCATGGGAATAATGACGGCAAAAACCTTCCAATCAAAAGAACGATGAAAAGAGGAAAAAAAGAGATAAAGACGAGAGCAAAATATAGGGAGGAGAACAGGAAAGCCCTAAAAACTGCTCCTACAACAGGGGAGAGCAAGCTACCCCGGAATTCACCCCCTACATTGCAAAGGGTTAAAGGGGTTATCGAGATAGGTAATCAATATCAGATCGGTGGGGGCCTGACAACTGGGAACCCCGCTGATCAGCTGTTTCAGAAGGCAGCGGCACTCACAGTGGAGCTGCAGCTTTCTCTCTGCTTTCCCTAGACCAAGTGATGTCATGTTTATCGGTCACATGACCTAGGAGCATTGACGTGAATGGGGCTGAGCTGTGATACCAAGCACAACCGCTATACAATGTACGGCGTCATGCTTGGCGGGCTGCGAGGGGGCCGCAATCTCCTCAAACAGCTAAGGCTGAGTTCACACGTCAGCTATTTCAATCAGTTAGGGCTCATTCAGACGGCCGTGGTGTCTTGCGGTCCGCAAATTGCGGAGCTGCAAAACACGGATACCGGCCTTGTGCGTTCCGCATTTGTCGGCCCTATGATAGTAATGACTTGCTCTTTCTCTCTTGCGGAGCCATGTGCTGCCTACATCTTTTGTGGCCTCATTGAAATGACTGGGTCTGCACTCGTTCCGCAAAATTGCAGAACTGATCCAGACGGTCATCTGAATGAGCCCTTATTCATGTTGTACTTTTGTTCCGGCCGCCTCTCGGCAGGGTTTGCTGTGCTGCGGCCGGATCCGTGGCCCGCCCCCATGACAGTGAATGGGGCCGGAGCGTAGTTCCGGCCCCACACATGCACCTGCGGCAGCAGCAGCCTGCCGGAGTCCCCTGACGCAGGTGTTAAAGGGGCCGTTCAGATGGCCGTGATACTGCGGGTCCGCAAAAATGCGGATCCACAATACCACTGATGCCGAACGGTGTGTGTTCCGCAATTTGCGGAGCACACGGCCGGGCACCCCGTTAAAAATGCCTATTCTTGTCCACTATTGCCGACAAGTATAGGACATGTTATATATTTCCTTGCGGAGCGCGGCTCGGCAAGATCGCGAGCTGCCCATTGAAGTGAACAGGGCCGCATCTATTCCGCAAAATTGCGGAATGGATGCACACCCATTCACACGGTCGTGTGAATGGGCTCTTATAGGAGTCGGATCCCTGCTGAGCAGATACTGATGACCTATCCTGAGGGAAAAAAAAAAAAAGCTGGAAAACCCCTTTAAATATATCATTCCTTTATGATCACAAGAGTCTAATTTCCGGGACCACCATGGGTGCTACATCCTCCACAGTGCCCCTTTAAATAACTGGCGGAAGGTAATTGGGGCGTGTGATCAGTAATCCGTTATAATGCGATAAAATTTGACTCAATCTCTACCCGAAATCCTCATTGGGCTAATTAAAATTTGACCCAGAAACATGGAAATACCTAGAGCTGACGTAGCGCTGGAATGTCGTCAGGGTGAGAAGGTCAATGTCATATCAACTAAATGAAGTCAAACATAGGCCAAATATAAACTGTCAATCAAATACGACAAAAACAGCAGAAAGCGCAAAAGATGCGGTTACTGACGTGTGCGGGACCTACGATGCCCACAGCTTAGAGGCCCACAAGAACCAGCTGATATCAGATCAGTAGGCGGATCCCTGACATCGGCTGTTTGAAGGGGCCGCTGCCTCAAAGTTTTTCATCAATGTTTGTACTCATAAGGCTACGGTGTCTTCCTAGAAATGTGACGACACGTTCATCAGTCACTTGGCCCTAGGAGCAGCTCAGTCCCATAGAAGTGAATGGGGGCTCAGTGCGATACCAAGCACAGCCGCTATACAATGGTAATACAATGTGTTGGTAAGCGGGGAGAAGGCCACAGTGTTCACAGGAGCCCCGATGCTTTCTCAAGCAGCTGATCGGCAGGGGGGTCTCAGGTGTCGGACCCCCACAGATCAGGATATCCAGAGGATAGGTCATCAGTATAAAACCCCAACCAGAGGACAGACGCGGCGCTGTTTGTGGAACAAAGCAGCCATGTTTACTTATTCCTGGGACCAACCCATTTAAAGGGGTTTCCATTTTCAAAAATATAGGATACGGCCATCAAATATTAGATTCGTGGGGGCCCAAACTCTCAACACCCCAGCCAAGCCGCTGCTGGACGGGACTGCGCCGCTCATGTGATCTCTGCGGCCCTCTTCATGGTGCACACTGTCTACATAAAGGGCTTGTCCCATCCGAGATGGAATAAACCACAGGAAGCACCGGCCTGTAGTGGTCGAAGTGACGAGAATGACCAAATGACCCCCACTTATCTATTGACAGTCTGTCCTGAGGATAAGACATCAATATCCCGAACTCAGAAAACCACTTTATCTATCGAGTGACCACTGCAGAACGCATACAGCACTGCGCATTCTTTTGGACTCCAGGTGTGGCTTGGCATTTAAAGAGACAGTGATGCAATAATGCAGGAGAACCCCCCTCCAGCTGTTAGTTGGGGGCAGTTGCCATTCACAGACTCCTCCCATTTTATCCACTGACACGCCCAAAGCCTGTGCCAGAAGAGTAGATTAGGTGGAGCTCCCCTTTTAGGGCAGGTTGCCATGGACACCCACCAGAACCCCTGTCATACTCAGACACAGCAGTGACTGACAACCCGCTGACGTACCCTCCTCAAAGGGGGTGATGATGGAATCTGCCCAGGCTGTTTCATCCTCCTTGATGTCCAGCACTCGGTCTATGGATTTCTGGGCCTGGGAAAGCGCCTGCTTGGCGAAGCTGGAGAGCTGTGAGGCGTTGAACCAGCTCATGGCGCCGGGTCCTCCTCCACCTCCACCTCCCCGGGAGCCCGTCACACAGCGGCCGCGGATCTTCCAGCACTTCCCGAACACGTAGCAGTAAACAAACCCCGTCAGGACGTCATCCTAGCGCGCCCGCCGCCTCGCCAGGGGCGTCCCCGACCAGACCGATCAGGTGATTTCCTCCTGTCATGACGTCATCGTCGCGCGACACCGAGCTGCGCTGCCAGCTGGTCATGTGACTTCGTTGCGCGATTATTACCAGGTAGGGTTTGGTGGCAGTGAAGAACAGTTGCCCATAGCAACCAATCACTTTCCTGGGCTCTATCAGGGGTATCCTATACAATGACCTCAACACCTTTTTTTTTATTTTACAGGCCCCCTACAGTTTAGTGAACTAAAACAAATATGTATTGGAAGACCCCTTTAAGTGGATAGTTATTTAAAGGGCTAGTCCGGCTACTAAAAGCTGAGCCCTATATTTGGAGGTCTATGGAAATCCTATAGAGCAGGGATCAGCAACCACCGGCACTCCAGCTGTTGTGACACTACAACTCCCAGCATGCTCCATTCTCCTCTTCTCTGATAACAGCTGAGCAAATTTGCATGCTGGGAGTTGTAGTTTCAAAGCAGCTGGAGTGCAAGCTATCCCTGATCCTTGCTGTAGAGAATCAGTGGAGCAGTAAGGCACATACTTGACCTGGCGCTCCATCAAGTACTGGACCCTCTTCTAGGATCGGTGGGGGAGGGGGTCTCAGCAGTTACAGGTAATTATCCTCTCTCCTATCATATCCAGTGACTCTTAGTAACTGGACCCCTCCATGCACAGATAGGTGATAAGTTAATCTGACAGGTGGGGCGCCACCACTAGGACACCCAGTGACTGAGAGAACGAGGGCCATGCCCCCTTGTATGAATGGAGCGGCAATCGAGCAGGCACACTGGCACTCCACTCTTCTCTGTGGACTGGCAGAGCGCTGCAATCCCATAGTGATAACGAGCGCAGTGTGCATGCTCAGCCACTGCGCCATCTACATGGGAGCGGACACTGGACCCATGAGGTACCCTGACCTCTGCTTGCCAAGGGTAAGATGGTGCCAACTGCACTGGCGGTCTCCGTAGAGCTTGTATATGATCCCACATTGCTGCAGATAGTCTCTGGTTCTTCCAACAGCAGCAGATGACAGCGGTCAGAGCCCGATGAGACCACAGCCTTACTTCATAACATCAGGCTATGTTCACATTAGATTACGCTGGGAATCCATCATTGCAGCTTTTGCATTTGAGAATCTGTAGTGCTCCAGTATGGTAAGGCAGAAGGTTCTTTCTTTCCCTTTATTACCCTATTAATGTAGCAATATTCTTGGTAATGTAGTTATCTGGTGAGCCTGTACAGGTTATGGTTCTACAGTTATCTGGACTGGTACCGCTATCCTAAGGGCAGAGGTAACGGTATATGTGTACTGCACTCTGAAGAGCTTCACGATGGGCCTGGAAGCTGCAGCAAGAAGCTCAGCTCCTCTGAGACATTGTGACTATCTTTGTTGCACCATGGGACTTGGTCAGAAGCCATGTTAGGACTGTCGATGAGGAGCCGGCTCAGCTGTGTGAAGGCTAGGTGACTTGTTACTTTAGTCTGTTTGTATATATTATATATATTGTGTATATCTTCTATCACTGTAAAGTAAACTTTTTATGCACCTCAGCCTTAATAAGCCTACTTTATTCCCGTATCTTAGGTTTGTGGCAAAAATAGCATGGTACCATGTTAGCCAGAAAAAACTGTGCGATGTTGAATACCTTTGCATTATAAATACAAAAGTATTAAAGGGTTATTCTTATTTTAGACAATGGGGGCATATCGTTAGGATATGCCCCCATTATCTTATAGGTGCGGGTCCCAGCGCTGGGACCTGCACCTATATCCAGAACGGAGCCCCCGAACTGAATAAGGGCGCACTGCGCATGCGCAGCCGCCCTCCATTCATTTCTATGGGGCCGCGAACGAATAGCGAGCACTGGCTCGGCTACTTCCGTCGGCTCCATAGAAACGAATGGGAGCGCACGCGCATGCACAGCCCGGCTCCCATTCATTTCTATGAGCGGGGCGCGGGGGAGCTGCGCTGGTGGTGGCCGGACCAACGCGAAACGGGTTCCTCCAGGCGCAGCGCTCCACGCTCCGTTCTGATATAGGTGCGGGTCCCCAGCGGTGGGACCCGCACAAATAAGACAATGGGGGCATATCCTAGCGATATGCCCCCATTGTCTAAGATAAGAATACTCCCTTTAAGGGAGTGATACCTTTATGGGCTAACCAGAAAAAAAAATACATATTGCAAGCTTTCAGAGCAGAAAAGCGCCTTCTTCAGGCAAGATTACAAATGGAAAACTGAGAAACAGGCACAACACTTATAGGATGTTACAGCAAAACATATAAATGGGGAGGGGTCCAGACATTGGTAAGTAAGGACACAGTTGTGTTGGGCATGTATTGTGGATGTAGGTGTTCTTACTATTTTTCCTGGGTGCTGCTCCGTTCGGCCGTTGTGCCCCTGTACAGTTTTGGCGCGCGCGTTATGCTAATGCATAGCATTGGAACAGGGAGGAGGAGACACCAGGGATTCTAAATGGGCGGCTCCTTCTCCCTGGCTGTGACGTTCTCCGCTGCGATTGGACAGCACTACAGCCAGAGAGAAGGAGACGGCCATTTAGAATCCCTGGCGTCTCCTCCCTGTTCCGATGCTATGCATTAGCATAGCGCGCGCCAGAAGCTGTACAGGGGTCACAACGGCCGAACGGAGCAGCGCCCAGGAAAAATAGTAAGAACGCCTACATCCACAATACATGCCCAACACAACTGTGTCCTTAATTACCAATGTCTGGACCCATGAAAGGTCCTCTTTAAGATAAGGCCCAGCAACAAGTGGACATGGTCAGCGGAGTCTAAACAGTGGGTCATAAAACGCCCTCATTGCTCTAAAGGCCCGAGTTGTCTCTGAATCAACTTGCAGGATAATAGGCTGAACTGGACGGACGGATGACTTTTTTTAGCCTTACAAACTATGGGGGACTTTTACCAAACTGGTGTAAAGTAGAACTGGCTTAGTTGCCCATAGCAACCAATCAGATTACACCTTTCATTTTCCAAAGGAGCTGTGAAAAGTGAAAGGAGGAATCTGGTTGCTATGGGCAACTAAGTCAGTTCTACTTTATACCAGTTTGAGAAATCTCCCCCTATGTTACTACATTATGAAAAAAAATATAACTCCGGAATGGAGTCTCGGATCAACAAAAGAAAAATGTTTTAAATCAGGTAAAGGGGAATCAGAAGGTTGATGGAGTCAGATTCCCTTTAAGATCCTAACTATTTTGCCAGACTGGAACTCCAGCAGTGGGAAAAGTAGCTAACTACAGGGGGAGGGCTGCTTTAGATGCTGCTACCTCCTGAATGGTAGCAGCTAGAAACATGCAACTGGTCTTGTATGAAAGCTGACAGTCCAGGCTTTCATACAAGACAGCATATGTTCAGGACA
>ONZH01017478.1:0-39661 GCA_900303285.1 Rhinella marina
CATGAGCCTCTGGCCAGCCCACGGCCTCTTCCTGCCTTTTGCGGTCCTACGCATCCCTCAACATCCCCACTGCTTTACCTGCTAGACATGACACTGGGCCAGGTCGGGTCACTGACTTCGTCATACTCAATCACCTCCTCTTACACTGCCTCACTTTGCTCCAACAGCCTCCCTTGCTGGCAACTGTGTCTCATCATCGTCCCTAATCATTTTACACTTTAGTGCCCCTTCCACACCACCATCAGCTAGAGATGGAGCTTGCTCCAGTGTTTGGGCATCAGAACAAACAAAATCCTCAGATAGCTCCTGCGATTCTTGCATGGGTGGGAACACTGGGTTGATAACATTGGGCAGGGTGGGAGGAAGGAGGGTCAGAGTGAGGTCCCTGCAGTTTCTGCAGGCTATCGACGAGACTGGACTTTGTGGACTTGACTGGGTGGTGGACAGATTTAACAAATCTAGAAGGAGAAGGAGGGGTTTGCCGAGCTGTCTGTAAGGGTTGCGGAAATCCAGACAGAACCAAGGCCCAAAACTTGGGTGGGGGTAGCAGGTTGCCCGTCCCCGCCTCCACAACATTCACCCAGTGTGCCGTCAGGGAGATGTAGCATCCCCGGCCTCAAACCAAAGTGTTGGTGGTCAAATGGCCTTTTGCAGTAACCGTGTTACTCGGGCGTGGATGATGTTTTGGGACATGTGCCTGGGCAAGGCAGGAATGGCACAGAGGGAAAAATAGTGATGGCTTGATTGCTTTCCCCCTTGCCTATGCCATCTGTGGTTGTCATAGGCAACGTGATTTTAAGGGGTGCAGAATTTTATCTTCTGTTTTGTCTACTTTGGCTTGGGGTCCATGGCAATGTAGAGGAAAGAAGGTTTCCTTGTATGGTCTCACTTTACAGAGAGGTTACATTGTCTTTGGAGTGTATTGTTGAGAGGCTGTGATAGTGGCGTAATAGTGCGACTTGGGCGCGTTATATGCACCCAGACATGCTTCCCCTGCTGTCCCAGTTGCATTCCAGCAGTGTTGGCATCCTTTTCTGAGGTTTCAGGGTGGACTTGGTGACCTCCAAGTGGTCGAATTGAGATTTCCAAGTGGCGAGCATTTTTTTCCCATAGACTTTAATGGGTTTCGATATTCGGTCGAATAGTCGAATTTCGCGGTCTATTCGAATCGAATTTCGAACTTTTGAATATTTCACTACTCGCTCATCTCTAATTATTATCATTCACTTGTATGAGCAGCACAGTGTTGTCAGTGTCTAATGTGTTTCTGGAGCTCAGTCACTGACAATCCATTAGGGATGCCGGTCATCTTCTAGAGGAGGTAGACCAGTTTGTCAATTGGGCCTCAAGCTATACTGCTGTTATGGAACCAGACTGGCATGCTTCTGGCAGGAGAGACTGGAAGAGGATGATCAGTTTCTAATCCAGGAGATGGAGTTCAAGGAGTAAAAGCAGGCAATAGCCCTTGTGTAAATGATGCAGCTTAGAAAAGAAGAACATTCTGAGCAAACATTTATCAGTATCAGATATGCCAGTACTGACAAGGATTGCCAACCTTCCTTTCAAATTTTCCGGACAACTGAACCAAAATTTACGGACAGCCCAAAATTTTACGGACAAATACCACACCCCTTTTAGAGGACACGCCCCCTTCCATGCCCCAGAATAAAGAGGATTATTCAGTAGTTAAAAATAAAATATGGCATATGGAAAAGAAATCAACAATTTGCAGCTGTTACATCCCTGCCATTCTAGTCTGAGTGCTTTGTTTATATGGCTGCAGTGATGATGCCTGTGACACACTGGACTTTCTGGCATCATTGCTGCTGCCATGTAAACAAAGACTGACAGGCATGTAATGGGCAAGTGTGCACATCTGTTACAATGTTGGTGATGTGGACACTGATGTGCAGGTGTATGCCATGTGACAACTGCAGCCAGTTCTCAGCATTAGATCACTGATTGGTGATTGGCTGCAGCAGTAACATTCCTTGCTGCAGTTTAACAAACCAGAGCTGCATAAAATGGCGCCGAAGAAATATGTGACACATATTTGGATGGACATTACATTCACCAATACCAAACATACAAGATGATACAGTACCACATACCTCTTAAATCTAGTGATGTCCCCCTGATGCAGATGTTCTCTTTTCTCATCTTCTCTATTTGGCCCACACCACCATGACGAGTTCTTTCAGCCCCATCTTCTCTCTGCAGAGTTTGCCACAAAGACACCTTAGATTACCCACTTTTCTGTTATCCTGCTGCTACTTAAAATACTGTGTCCACTGTGCTCCCCAATGTCCCCAAATACTATACTATAGATACAGTATAACAGTGCCATATAGGTAGGACCCCATATAGTTACAGTGCTCCTCAAAGTCCCACTGATACTAATAATTCTCTCCCAGAGTGCCCTCATTAGTAATAGTGCCCTAATAATGATAATGCTCCATGAGTAGCCCTTTTAGCAGCAGTGCCCTCCATATTGTACTAATAATAGTAACACCCCCAATAGTACCTCTGGTAGTAGTAATAATTTCCCATAATAGAAATCATTTTTCCCATAGTGCCTCCAGTAGTGCTCCTAGAAATAATAAGGACCCGCTGTAATGGTCTCAGTAATTATAATACCCCTTATAGTGCCCCCAGTAGCTTAAACGGTCAACTCTAGTGCCCCAGTAGCTTAAATGGTCCCCTCTAGTGCCTCCAGTAGTTTAGGTAGCCTCCTATAGTACCCCCAGTAGTTTAAATAGCTCCATGTAGTGCCCCAAGAATTTAGATAGCCCCATGTAGTACCCACAGTAGTTTAGATAGCCCCCTGTAGTTCAGATAGTTCCTGTAGTGCCACGGTAGTTTAGCTAGCCCCCTGTAGTTCAGTTAGCCCCCATAGTGCCCCCAGAAGTTAGATAGCCCACTTTAGTACAGATAGCCCCCATAGTGCCCCCAGAAGTTAGATAGCCCCCTTTAGTTCAGATAGTGCCCTCAGTAGATTAGATAGCCCCCTGTAGTGTCCCAATAGTTTAGATAGCCCCATGTAGTGCCCCCAGTACTTTAGATAGCCCCCTTTAGTTCAGATAGTCCCTGTAGTGCCACAGTAGTTTAGATAGCCCCCTTTAGTACAGATAGCCCCCATATAGTGCCCATGTGCCTCAGCAGTGAAATAAAAACAAAAATTACATACTTACCTGATTCCTTAAGTTCTCCATGCCACTGTAACTCTGTCCCGGTGCAGGCGGCGCACCGCATGATGATGTCATCACGTCTGTACGTCCGCGGTGACGTCATCGCACGGCAAGATGCCTGCGCTGGGACAGAGGCACTGTAACATTAGGCTGCAGGCTGGCCTGCCTGCGGCCTATTGTACATCGCAGGCGAAGCCTGCATGGATCCACTGTATTCACGGCAAATGTGCCATGAATACTGAAGTAGAAACAACCTGGCCCTGATTTATCATACCTTCACTCCAGAATTCTGGCATCAAAAAGTTGGAAAATAGGGCGATTGCGCAAAAAATTTGCGACTTTTTACACTCACTTGCGCAAAATTTTGCGACTTTTTGCATGTGTACACCACTCACTCCAGTTTTGTAATATGGGTGGAAAAGTGGGTGTGGTTAGCTATGTTAATGCGTTTCACTCCAGATTTATCATTGAGACTTTTTTAAAAAAATCGCAAATAAGTCGCAATCTCAGGGTGGAGTAGGAAAAGTGGAGAAACTTCTCTAGACAGAAGTGTTAGGTTTAAGGACAAGCCAAATTTATCAAACAACCTCTGACATTTGATAAATGTGGGACAAAGTACTCCAACACAGACTGAAGCAAAACTGACTTCAAATTTTCTCCGGTTGGCAACACTTGTACTGACTGGAGCAAAAATGAAAAAGCAGAAGATTGAGGATTGCACATTAATGTCCTCCAGTACGCTGTCAAACTTGGGTAGTTCTATGACAAACATCACTGCTGGATAAGCGCTCTTTTTTACCTTCACTATAAAACTTTACCTTCACTACTTCACTATATAACTCCATGACTATATGAATAAAAGACAACACAAGCAGCAGCATCATCTGTATCTAATGCATATGATTTTATTTAACCCCTTCACGCCAAGCGCCGTACTACTACGGCGCTGGGTGGGTCTTTAAAGATGGCTCCCACTCCTGAGCAGAGCGGGCGCCATAGCCGTGGGTGGCCTGCTGATTCCTACAGCAGACACCCACGGCTGATGTCCGCAACTGGCAGTAATGCAGATCGCGGACATTTAACCCCTCGGATGCCGTGGTCAATCCTGATCACGGCATCCGAGCGCGTAAAAAACCGGAAGCGTGCGCTTCCGGTATTGCTCCGGCTCCCCCATGTGGCAATCGGAGGAGCCGGAGCGTGTCTGCAGCAGCACCTGCCTTTGTGAATGGCAGGAGGCTGCTGCATAGTACTGTATTTCCTACGGAGCCCTTGCCTGTAATAGGGCTCCATAGGAAACTAGTAAAATAATAATCAGGTGATTGCTTGTTATAGTTCCCTATGGGAACTATAAAAAAGTGTCAAATAGTTAAATAAATAAAGTTTTTAAAAAAAAAATAAAAATAAAAGTACTAAAAAAATATTTTAAAAAATACACATTATGGGTATCGCCATGTGTGAAAACGCCCATACTATAAAAAAAAAAATGTCTCTCATATGGAAAACAGCAAAACGGAAAAAAGCATCAAAATGGCCGATTCGCCATTTTTGGACGCTTTATTTTCTAAAAAAAAATTAAGTGATCCAAAAGTAATACACACCCCAGAATGGTATCAATGAAAATGTGCCCCCAAACAGCTCTGTACACATTAATACCAAAAAGTTATAGGGGTCAAAATATGACAACAAAAATTTTTCCAACTTTAGAATTATTTTATCACTATCAAAACGCAGGAAAAACTATACATATTAGATATCGCCGGATTCGTACTGACCTGTAGAATGAAAGTAACTGGCACATTGAACGTCGTAAATAAAAAAGCAATAAAACTGTGACGGAATTGCTTTTTTTTGCAATTTCACCCGATTTTTTTCCCGCTTCCCACTACATCATATGCAATATTAAATGGTGGCGTTGGAAAGTACAACTAGTCCCGCAAAAAACAAGCCCTCATACAGCTATGTGAACAGAAAAAATAAAAAAGTTATGGCTCTGTGAAGGCAGGGAGCACAAAACGAAAACGCAAAAACAAAAAAACCTCCGGGAGTGAATTTGATTCCAGCTGTCTTCAAATATTGGCCCACATTGACAAATGCTGTCTGCTGATTTAGATCTCATAAAAGTAGACAGGTAAGTCTTAAACACATCAAATGTATCATTTTGGCTCTACATCACCTATTTGATGACTAAGGCCAGGGGTGGGATTCAAATTTTTAACAACAGATTCCTTACTCAAAGGTGGACATGCGGCATCATGACACATGTTAACATATACTGTACATCACATATATGCAACACACATACACATAAATACACCATATACATGGTACACACACATAAAAACACCATATATACTACACACACATACCACCAAACTTTTAAAAACCTAAGGAGCTAAACTATGGAATAGAAGGGCTCATCTCCAGCTGCCAACCGCTTCTGTAATTTTAACTACCGGATCTGGAGAACCTGAGGGAACTGGCTGAATCCCATGCCTGACTAAGGATACTTTCACACTTGAACCCTGTCGGATCCAGCAAAAACGCTTCCATTACTGATAATACAACCATCTGCATCTGTTATGAACGGATCCGGCTGTATTATCTGTAATATAGCGAAGACAGATGCGTCATGAACTCCATTGATAGTTCAAGGAGGACGGATCAGTTTTCTATTGTGCCAGTTTGTGTCAGAGAAAAGGATCCGTCCCCACTGACTTGCAATGGGG
The DNA here is from genome assembly GCA_900303285.1 of Rhinella marina. Taxonomy (NCBI): domain Eukaryota; kingdom Metazoa; phylum Chordata; class Amphibia; order Anura; family Bufonidae; genus Rhinella; species Rhinella marina. The sequence goes on from ONZH01017478.1 coordinate 5,915, forward strand.
GTCCATCTTGCTCCGCATCCCAGGACTACAAGCAAACTACAACATGTTGCGGTTTGCTCTCCGGTCTGGGAACGCAACTAAATGGAACGGAATGCATTTTGGAGCAATCCATTCTGTTCAGTTCAGTTTTGTCCCCATTGACAATTAATGGAGACAAAGCTGAAGAGTTTTTTCCGGTATTGAGACCCTATCATGGAACTCAATAACGGAAAACTTAAACGCTAGTGCAGGGGTGCACAACACACGGCCCGCGGGCCACATGCGGCCCCCAGAGCCAAGGTTTGCGGCCTCCGTCCTCCTGGACAGAAACACAGCTGATCGTGCGATCAGCTGTGTTTCTGCTCGCAGCGTCACATGATGGAGCATTACAGCTCCTGCCCCTGCACTGTGGCAGGAGCAGAAAAGATCCCGGATGTTAGTGAGAGCACGGGAGCCAAGGAGAAGGCAGAAGCAGTGTATCAGCGCTTCTGCCTGATACACTAATGGCACAATATGCAGGGTGGACCAGGCTTGGGGGCAAAGAAGCGCAGAGCTCCATGCTCAGGAGACCCTGATCAGTTCTGCCTTTGTAAAATGCCCCCCACAGCAGGCTGGTTTCCCCTGTAACTGGGGCTTCTTTGGATGTCCCAGTTACAGTGGAAATAGTGCAAAAAAGGTCTGTGTCCCCAAAGGTCTTTCAGTGACCTCTTGGGGACAAATTATGTGGAAAAAAATATATTAAAAAATAAGTAAAAAATTATTTAAAAGAAATTGAAAACAAAAAAAAATAAAATACAAATAAAAGGAAAAAAGAAATAAAATATGATGCATCAAAAAAATACAAAATTATAAAAAAAATAAAAGAAAATACAAATAAAAGAAAAAAATAAAAGGAAAAATTGCAAAATAAGAGTGTTCACTGTCCCCTAACAGTCGTAGGCTCCATTCACACGTCCGTATTTTGCATCCGCAAACTTTCCGCATCCGTTTTTGGATTTGCGGCCAATAATGCGGATAGGTTGCGGATCCATTCATTTCAATGGGTCCCGAAAAAATGCGGACAGTACACGGTGTGGTGTCCACATCCGTTAATCTGTTCCGTTCCGTTTTACGGATCTGCAATCCGAAATCCTCCTGTCCTACTTTTCCTCCTGTTTTGCGGTCCGTAGCCCAATACAAGTCTATGGGACGTCCGTAAATGCGGAAGGCATTGGAATGTCATCCGTATGTCATCCGCATATACGGAATCCGTTCCTGGAGGGTGCAAAAAAAAAAATAGGTTCAGCCCACCCAGAACCATGTGCTTTGGCTAGGATGTACCTGATTGGTCAGCCAATTAAGCAACAGGCAAGAGGAGACTTATGTCCAAAATGGCTTTAACTTTTGATGTTGAGAAGCTAATAATTTTGATTGAAGAAAGGCCCAACCTATGGGACACCCGTTCAGAGTCGTATCATGACCGGGTAAAGAAGGACCAGTCTTGGGAAGAGATTGGGAAGGAGCTGGCTGGTAATATGTGGGAGAAAGCAGACTCCAAGAAGAGGCAGAGTATTAGTGAGTATAACTTTTTTCCATTTTGTGGTCTATTTATGACAGGATTATTTCTGTATGCTATATAGTAGTGTAGATTTTCATGTGTCTTGCCAGCTGTTCTGAAACTACTACTCACATCATTTGTAGAAGGGAGTAGTAGTTTGCCAACAGCAGGAGAGTTTTGTATTGTATTGCAATGGCTCAAGCCTTTTTTGCAATCATTTATTATTAAATTATTGCCTTTTGTTTGGTTTGCGCATGTAAGATCTGGGTTTGGAAAAATAATGCATTTTAATCCATGTCGGTGTAGCAGCATATGTATGTAAGCACACAGATGCTGCTGTTCATCGGTACATTGTGGAGCCTTATTTAGCTGATCACCTTTCTTACATGCCATGGCTGTTAATGTTTTATATACTCAAATTAAAGAATTGCCCGGCAGCTGGTCATCAATGTTTGTAGGCTTAAGTTTTCAAACTCTATATGTTTGGCTGCCTATGGCTGAATGTATTCAGGCCTAGTTTAGTTTATCATACATGCAGCTTTGAAATGTCCTTAGTAAAGTGTTGCTTAGCAACCTTGAGGTTCTGCTGCCTGTGGTTGAATGTATTCAGGTCTAGTTTAGTTTATCATACATGCAGCTTTGAAATGTCCTTAGTAAAGTGTTGCTTAGCAACCTTGAGGTTCTGCTGACTGTGGCTGAATGTATTCAGGCCTAGTCTATTTTGTCATACATGCAGCTCTGAAATGTCCTTGTCCCAACCTTTTTTGGGTTGTTGTGTTAATTTCTTGTTTGTTAATTTCTTCTTTTTTTTTTATTTTGTTTTCCTAGTCAAAAAAATCAAGAGTCGTTGGCATTCCTGTCGGGATCAATTTCAGCGGGAGTTAAATATGAAGAGCAAAAGTGGTGATGGGTCCCTTACAAAAAAGCCATACTTATACACGGCCCATTATGGAATTAAGGCCGTAAGTGTTGTAAATTAATATTTAGAAAACATATGTTAGTTTTTAAACGGGTATTCTCATCTCCGCCAACGTTGGCATATCGCTATGCTATGCCCCCATTGTCCTCTAGATGTGGGTCCCGCTGCTGGGACCCGCACCTATATCGACAGTGGTGGCCCCAAACTGAAGGAGTTTGGACTGCGCATGCTGCCTCCTATTTCTTTCTATGGAGCTGACAGATATACCCCAGGTAGCGCTCGTATATTTGCGGTGCCACCCTAAAAATGAAGGAGAGCAGGCCACGCATGTGTGGTGCGCCCTTCTTCAGTTTCGGGGCCCCCTTCTTGATATAGGTGCGTTTCCCAGGGGCGTGACCCTCACCTCTAGGACAATGGGGGCATATGCTTGTGATATGCCCACCTTGTTTGAGATGAGAATTCCCCCTTTAAGACACTATTCTTGACGTTTATTTCCTAATACAGTATCTATTTTCATTTGTCACTAATTTTTCAAGGATTGGCCATAGACCTTACAGGGAATTTTCCACGGCTGGCGATGGCCAAGGGGCCACCTGAGTGTTCTTCATAGCCAGCTAGTTTAAGCTTTTGGTGCTGTATTTGAAGCTGTTGTGAGATTTTAGTTATGGACTATGTTATTTGTCTCTGTTGCGGTGGGATAATGTGCCACGATATGATATGATATTGCTGGCCCTGCCTTCCATCGATTTGATCAGAAATCTAACATGGTTCCACTTTGAGTCTATTAGCTAAGGAAACGTGAACTTCCCAGACCGCCCCTGTGGAAGCTAGCCATCAGACTTTATGGCTTATGGCTAGTGTGTGCATTTCCTGCACGTGCAGTGTACTTTAACCTTTGGAACACCTTGTATGGCCAATGACATTGTGTAAAATTTATGTGTTTATTGAACAGAGTCATTAGAAAGTGTGCCCCGATTGGTATCTGGTGTTTGCCACTATTTTATATGTGACCCTTGGGTACATTTTATTAGTTTGGTCTCCATGGTCAGACTAGGTTTGCAGGGCCTATTGAATTAAAGAATGTTGTGTCAAGTTTTCTCATGTTAGAGGCACATATTAATGGTTAAATCCGTGATCAGTTAGAGCCCACATACACATTGTGCCCTTACTGTACTTCTTTTTGTGTGTTTTGGGTTTGGGGTCAGATTTCGGTAAAATTGTCACTAAATTCTTTGGTGTGTTTTTTTGCAGGACTGTCGACAATCTGGATCAGGAGGAAGGGGACTCTGACATCCAGCCAAGATCGTCCCAGGAGGCCCCTGAAGGAGCTTCAGAAAACGTGGAAGCTGAAGCTGCAGACCGGTCCCACGAGGAGTTGACCGAGTCTGCTATGGAGGAGACTCCTATTATATCAGCTACTCGTGACCCAGCCCCCAGACAGCAGCCATCCCGCCGGCTCCACCGTTCATCAGGTAGACGTCGGGGGGGCCATCAACATGATTCTGGCTTGGATACTCGAGCCCTGATTGATGCCAGGGTCATCGTGTATCTAAGCCAGAATTGTGTTGAGTCCAAAAAGGAGGACAGGCTTCTCAGAAGTCTGGGCCCCTTTCTTGAACGTGTACCTGTTGAACGGCAGGAAAGGTGTATGTCGGCTTTGACAAATGTGCTCTTTGCATTTTCCTCCCAGCCCGACCCCCAAGAAGTGGAACACTTTCTCGAACGCTACCGGGACAATATAGTTTCGGGCCCACACAGCAGCCACCCATCTGTTGGGCCACCTCCTCAGAGGCAATATTATCCCCCCTCTGCCCCCATGTTTCCTAGGGGCCAGGCTTATGAGCCAAGGAGGCATCTCTCGGCCTCTAGTTCAGCTAGTTTGAACCCTGGGTCATTTACCCGGGATCTTTTTGACTTATAATTTTGTTTGGTTTGTTTTTTCATTCCGGATTCGGAACATTCTATTTTGTCTGTGACAATAAACAGATTTGTTGAATTTATCTTTTGTCTTTTATTTTATGTTAAAGAATGATTTTCACATATTGTTTGGATAAATTGTTTATATATTTGACCTTCTAAGAATTATAACGGGGGACCTCACCTTACTTGGTTTACATACATATGGTCCTTGTGGTCTTTTAATATGTTGCCAAGTAACAGAAATATAGGGCAAGGGGTTGTAAAAACACATACATTGCCATGTTGCAGGGCACATTTTCTCAACCCCAGGACCATAGAGCGACCTGTGCGTAAACTAATTTTTGGGCAAAACCAGTCTTTTGGTTTGCTACCTGACAAATGCATCTGAATCGGAAGCTATGCTGGTAGCCATTGCTGTAGCCACGATATATGTGATTTCAAACGTTATGTGCTGCTCAAAGCCAGGTTAGCTCAGAGAGCCTCATGTCATATTCCAGGCTATGTGACCTATGGGTTTGATGTGCCTTTGCCTCCAAAAAAAAGCCCATCTCTTAGGTCTATAGGTGCAAAACTGTCCAAACATGTTGTTCCCCCACCCCAAAAAGGGGGACTTCCAAAGACTTAAGCAAGTTTGGAAATCTCATGTTCCAGAAGTACAAAGGTGTGTTATCTGTGATGTGGGTAAACAATATGCTTAGAAGGCCATTTTGAAAAGACTTTACAATATGTCCATCGTACTTACATCCTGGCCTTATTAGTTCATGGGTATATATACTTACCTAACATTAGTAATCAATAATCATTAGTACATTTACATGGATTCTACCAAGCACAAATGTCGTCTTTGTACACTAGTAAATAGTTACACGAGGACACACATGACACCCCAAAATAAAACAAAACAACTTTTATTGGTCGCCCACAAAAAAAATACTTACCTTTTGTAACAAGTTTACTTTTCCCATAACGAATGTAGGTCCGAACTTCATGTGTTAAATAGGACACGACCCCCCCCCCCCCTTCCACCACCAAAAAGCGGGCTTAAATCTGGGCTGCAAAGATTATGATACACAGCACAGTTTTTGGTCACTGCATTCAAAAGAGGTATTGGAAGGTATTTAAACCAAATTCTCCATTGAAAAAACACTATCAATATAAAGAAAAAACATTGATAGTGGAATTTGGACATTACAAAATACCTCAGCCCACGTCAAGGGTCCTCAATCTCTTGCGAGTCCCTAACTAAACTACCAACAGGGGATCTAACTAACTAAAAAAAAAAACCCCAAAAAATTTGGAAATTTAGGGACCAGAACAAAGCTGAAATCAACGACTAGCACGGATGGCTTGCCGCTGCCACGGTAATGCCCCCTCTGTGCTGCAGAAATAGTCTGCAAAGAGTTCCCGAACAGCTATGCCAGCCGTTCCAGGTCGTCCAGGCCGACTATGATCAAATATGACATTACATGCCATAGTTGGTTCATTTTCTGCTTCAAGGGAGGCATCATGAATCCTGGTGAAGTTGTGGAGAAGTACACAAGCCTGTATCACCAGCGTGGCATTCTCCGGATTCATCTGGATGGATGACAAGAACACTCTCCACTTAGCAGAGAGTATTCCAAAAGCGCACTCCACATACCGACGGGCGCGAGACAGACGATAGTTGAAGATTCGCTTTCGTTCATCCAGATCGCGTCTAGGGAAGGGCCGCATCAGATGTGGTGACAATGCAAACCCTTCATCAGCCACGATCACAAATGGAGCCGGCGGCCGGGCAGATCCGGGAAGTCTTATTGGCTCTGGCAGGGCAAGCTGGTTATTGTGAAGTCGGGCACCCATTCTGGAAGCACTAAAGATGCGGGCGTCAGAAGTGCTCCCATAGGACCCGATATCCACAATTACAAACCTGTAGTTACTGTCAACCAAGGCCATCAGTACAACAGAAAAATACTGTTTGTAATTGAAATACCGGGACCCTGAGTGAGGCGGCTTCTTAACACGGATGTGTTTACCATCCAGTGCCCCAATGCAGTTAGGAAACTGCGCAGATTGTAAAAAACCTTTGGCGATATGTAGCCAATCTTCCGCCTTGGGGGTGGGCATCACCGCTTCTCTGAGACGCTGCCAGATAACTTGACAAGTATGGCGGACTAGCACAGAGATTGTTGAGATCCCAAGCAGAAACTCAAAGTGCAGCGAAGCAAACAAATTTCCTGTAGCAAGGAATCTGTGGAAAGAAAGAGGAAAACTAAATACAAACACAAGGTATTATGTCAACATGATCAAATCATGATTGAAGGGATGCAAGCACATAACAGCCCTCACTAGTTCATTTAACAATGACAAATATACTTCTGACACTAGCATTTAATATCCAAGCTAAGGGCAACTAGGGAAAAAAAGGAAACACTCTCATTTTAATAAATAGCACTTCAGTAAAATCGGGACAACATTCTATTATGCCATATAAAACAAAACATATTAATACTAACAAAATTAATCAATTTACAGTAAGTAAAACCCAACAAATCAAAAACTTACCTCAAGGTGACAAGAAGACGTTCCTCTGCAGATATACTACGCCTCATGATGGTGTCCACGAAAGTAAGGTCCGGCTGTAGAGAGACCAGAAGAAGATCAAAAGCCTCCATGGACATGCGGCAGTAACTCCGAAACTTAAGGGGGTTCTGTCGCAGATCATTGTACAGTTTGGAAAATTGTCCCTTCCGATGACGCAAGGCGACAATGGGATGTATCCACAGTCTCCTTCTCCTCTCTGGTTCTTTGTCCAGCATCGCTGCTTGCTGTCCAAATCGCCTTGAAAGGAGCCAACAGAAGAGAACTGGATCCATCTCGTTGGACATGATGTACTGTAAATCGCTCAGAAAATGAAGGCAAAATATGCACCAAACAAGCACAGATTTCACCACACAATCCAAACGATACGATCAACCACAAAAAAATGGCAACTGGATGCCCACATGACCCTCTGATATCCTCCCACCAATAAATTAGGCAAATTTGATTCCTCCTTCCGTTTTTGCGGATCCGCAAAAAACGGATGCCACACGGATACACCCTTTCCGTTTAAAACGGAAAAACGGAACGGATGTCCTGGAAAAACGAAGTTTTTTGCGGAACAACGGATCCGCAAAAAACGGACCGTTTTCCAGGATGTGCACAAATACGGACGTGTGAATGGAGCCTTATTATGATCCCTTGGGGGACACATTATGTGTCAAAACAAAAAGTATCAGTGTCCCCCTACGGTCTTTTTATGACCTCTTGGATATTATTTGTAGCAGAAATATATTAAAAATTAAGTTAAAAAAGATTAAAAAATAATAAAATACATAAAATAAAAAACACCCACAGCAACCAAAACCGTCACCATTGTTGCTCCATTCACATGAAACTATATGTATTCTATAACCAAACGACCAACACAAAATAAGGAACTAATTTGAATAATTTATTTTGGTGGCAGTTTGCATATTTAAAGAATAAGGAGCTATAGTTTGAAAAAAAAAATACTTTTTAAAAATGTTTTGTACTGTTTCCCCCAAATAAAACTAAAAAATAAATTATAAGGCCCTATGTGTCAAGTGAAAAATTGTTGCAAAAGTTATTTTATTAGTCCCAACACAAAAAAACATTCAAACCACCACGTGCGCTAAATCACAAAAAAAAGTGTCTGTTCTGGCCTGGTTATTAAAGTGTTAACCAATAAACACTTTCCCCACTAGTAAGGGAAAATGCTTACTGGTCATTGAATGTCGCCTGTAACTGGCAGGAAGTGGTAATAACCAGAGAGCGCCATCCTGCAGTGAAGGAAAGCGCTGATTTATGAATAGGAGGCAGGAAGGAAATGTCACCACTTTTCTTGTAAAAATGACTTTTAACAAGTTCCTGCAGCATGGTCACTGAAACAGAAGATTCATACTTACCTGCTTTATGCCGCCCTGGCTCCCTCTGCCTCCATCTTCTGGCTCCTGCACTTTTATACCTGTCAGTGCATGGCCATGGTCACATACACCGCTCCAGTCAATGACTGGCTTCAGCAGTGACGCGCTGCTTATGGCCACATCACCGCTGAAGCCAGTGATTGGCTGGAGAGGAGCATGTGACCATAGCCATGCACTGCCAAGTAAAAACAACGCAGGGAGCAGGTAAGTATAACTCTTTGATTTCGGCGCCATGCTGCAAGAACTTGTTAAAAATTTATTTTTACTGGAAAATCCCTTTAAGCCCCTATTACACTGGACGATATTGAGGTTAATTACTGGGAACAAGTGTTCATAAGAGCGCTAATTCATGATAGCTGGCTGATATAATCGTGCTGCACATCTCTGTGTAATCAGGGATGTGCTACTGATAACCAATATAACTAAATGAAGGTGGAATGTCTGTGGTAGTGATCATAGTGGGCAGTGGGCGGAGTTAGGGGTGTGGCCTAGTGCTGAAAAAAATTGCCACAATGTGTCCCTCTTTGTCTCTTTACAAAGTTGGGAGGTATGAAATTATACTAATGCTGGCTGAACTTGTCGTTTCCAGTGAAACTTCTGAAAGTTGAATGTGTATAGTGAGCTCCTGACTCTTCCCTGTCAGATGATTTCAGGGGAAAAAAGGATGGGGCACTTCAAATTTCAATGTTTAGCATTTATGGGTGTTGGTGGTCGGTTTTTGGTGGTGTTTAAAGTATCAGATGTGTATGTCTTATGTCTCTTATCTAACACATCCTTCCATGTTGACACACATGGGGTTTATCACCACTAACCACCGCTATGAAGACTTTCTCTGGAAAGGCACTTATAGCAGGATAGGACTGTATCTGCATGGTAAACTGGGTGAGTTTAGCTTTGTACACCCAGATGACTATGGATTCTGAATATCACATTGCCTTGGATCTAGGTTGCAGTCCAGTTAGGTTCCTGTTATTGGGTTACTACATGACCACAGCCACCTGATACAGTTGGTCACATTTTCAGAAGTGCACTACATTACACCAGTATTTTGGTTCATCTGGTTTGACACACATTTTTTACACATCATTTGTCCTAAAAAGAGCAGATGTTTTCAACACTCTCAACACCTTTGACACGTGCAAAATTTTGATGCACATACAGTACAGACCAAAAGTTTGGACACACCTTCTCATTCAAAGAGTTTTCTGTATTTTCATGACTATGAAAATTGTAGATTCACACTGAAGGCATCAAAACTATGAATTAACACATGTGGAATTATATACTTAACAAAAAAGTGTGAAACAACTGAAAATATGTCTTATATTGTAGGTTCTTCAAAGTAGTCACCTATGGCTTTGATTACTGCTTTGCACACTCTTGGCATTCTCTTGATGAGCTTCAAGAGGTAGTCACCTGAAATGGTTTGTGGGATTTCTTGCCTTATAAATGGGGTTGGGACCATGAGTTGTGTTGGGCAGAAGTCAGGTGGATACACAGCTGATAGTCTTACTTAATAGACTGTTAGAATTTGTATTATGGTAAGAAAAAAGCAGCTAAGTAAAGAAAAATGAGTGGCCATCATTACTTTAAGAAATGGTCAGTCAGTCCGAAAAATTGGGAAAACTTTGAAAGTGTCCCCAAGTGCAGTCTCAAAAACCAGCAAGCGCTACAAAGAAACTGTCTCACTTGAGGACCGCCCCAGGAAAGGAAGACCAAGAGTCACCTCTGCTGCGGAGGATAAGTTCATCCGAGTCACCAGCCTCAGAAATCACAGGTTAACAGCAGCCCAGATTAGAGACCAGGTCAATGCCACACAGAGTTCTAGCAGCAGACACATCTCTACAACAACTGTTAAGAGACTGTGCAGCAAGCCTTCATGGTAAAATAGCTGCTAGGAAACCACTGCTAAGGACAGGCAACAAGCAGAAGAGACTTGTTTGTGCTAAAGAACACAAGGAATGGACATTAGACCAGTGGAAATCTGTGCTTTGGTCTGATGAGTCCAAATTTGAGATCTTTGGTTCCAACCACCGTGTCTTTGTGCGACGCAGAAAAGGTGAACGGATGGACTCTACATGCCTGGTTCCCACCGTGAAGCATGGAGGAGGAGGTGTGATGGTGTGGGGGTGCTTTGCTAGTGACACTGTTGGGGATTTATTCAAAATTGAAGGCATACTGAACCAGCATGGCTACCACAGCATCTTGCAGCGGCATGCTATTCCATCCGGTTTGCGTTTAGTTGGACCATGATTTATTTATCAACAGGACAGTGACCCCAAATACACCTCCAGGCTGTGTAAGGGCTATTTGACCAAGAAGGAGAGTGATGGGGTGCTACGCCAGATGACCTGGCCTCCACAATCACCAGACCTGAACCCAATCGAGATGGTTTGGAGAGAGCTGGACCGCAGAGTGAAGGCAAAAGTGCTAAACATCTCTGGGAACTCCTTCAAGACTGTTGGAATACCATTTCAGGTGACTACCTCTTGAAGCTCATTAAGAGAATGCCAAGAGTGTGCAAAGCAGTAATCAAAGCAAAAGGTGGCTACTTTTAAGAACCTAGAATATAAGACATATTTTCAGTTGTTTCACACTTTTTTGTTAAGTATATAATTCCACATGTGTTAATACATAGTTTTGATGCCTTCAGTGTGAAACTACAATTTTCATAGTCATGAAAATACAGAAAACTCTTTGAATGAGAAGGTGTGTCCAAACTTTTGGTCTGTACTGTACATGGGATAAACTAAGAATACTTTCACACTAGCGCAGGGGTGCACAACCTTTTTTGGTCTGAGGGCTGCATTGTCACATTGGTCTATTTCAAGGGGCCACAAATAAAAAAAATGTTGATGGGGCCTATTTGCATCAGCCTATTACAACAGCCTTTATTGGACCATGATTTATTTATCAACAGGACAGTGACCCCCAAATACACCTCCAGGCTGTGTAAGGGCTATTTGACCAAGAAGTAGAGTGATGGGGTGCTACGCCAGATGACCTGGCCTCCACAGTCACCAGACCTGAACCCAATCGAGATGGACTGACCTTCATTTCTTAAAGTAATGATGGCCACTCATTTTTCTTTACTTAGCTGCTTTTTTCTTACCATAATACAAATTCTAACAGTCTATTCAGTAAGACTATCAGCTGTGTATCCACCTGACTTCTGCCCAACACAACTCATGGTCCCAACCCCATTTATAAGGCAAGAAATCCCACAAACCATTTCAGGTGACTACCTCTTGAAGCTCATCAAGAGAATGCCAAGAGTGTGCAAAGCAGTAATCAAAGCCATAGGTGACTACTTTGAAGAACCTACAATATAAGACATATTTTCAGTTGTTTCACACTTTTTTGTTAAGTATATAATTCCACATGTGTTAATTCATAGTTTTGATGCCTTCAGTGTGAATCTACAATTTTCATAGTCATGAAAATACAGAAAACTCTTTGATTGAGAAGGTGTGTCCAAACTTTTGGTCTGTACTGTATGTGCATCAAAATTTTGCACGTGTCAAAGGTGTTGAGAGTGTTGAAAACATCTGCTCTTTTTAGGACAAATGATGTGTAAAAAATGTGTGTCAAACCAGATGAACCAAAATACTGGTGTAATGTAGTGCACTTCTGAATGTGACCAACTGTATCAGGTGGCTGTGGTCATGTAGTAACCCAATAACAGGAACCTAACTGGACTGCAACCTAGATCCAAGATATTCAGAATCCATAGTCATCTGGGTGTACAAAGCTAAACTCACCCAGTTTACCATGCAGATACAGTCCTATCCTGCTATAAGTGCCTTTCCAGAGAAAGTCTTCATAGCGGTGGTTAGTGGTGATAAACCCCATGTGTGTCAACATGGAAGGATGTGTTAGATAAGAGACATAAGACATACACATCTGATACTTTAAACACCACCAAAAACCGACCACCAACACCCATAAATGCTAAACATTGAAATTTGAAGTGCCCCATCCTTTTTTCCCCTGAAATCATCTGACAGGGAAGAGTCAGGAGCTCACTATACACATTCAACTTTCAGAAGTTTCACTGGAAACGACAAGTTCAGCCAGCATTAGTATAATTTCATACCTCCCAACTTTGTAAAGAGACAAAGAGGGACACATTGTGGCAATTTTTTTCAGCACTAGGCCACACCCCTAACTCCGCCCACTATACAACCCAATCCCACCCAGTTCCCTTACTGCTCCACATAGTAAATATTCCCCAGTTATGTGCCCTCATTAATATATACTATAGAGTCCCACTACAATGTATACCAAGTTACCAGGAGATACCAATCAACAAATATATCACAAAGAACAACGGTATCATATAATTCCTTTAAAAAAATAATACTTTTATTGAAATATCAATTAAAAATACATAGAAATACATCAATTTGTAAGGAGGCCAAAAAATGAAGGACGCCAACAGTGGTTGCCACCTGCTGCTATGAAACCAGTCTATGAAACTAGTAGCTGCATATCATAATAAAATGTAAAATCTTATAAATACCAAGAAAGCCCCTATGTTGATAATGGGTACAAATAACCTACTAGTGTAATGTAGCCTATCTACAAATCTATAACATTGCCAATAAATATCTATAAAGTATAGGGACTAAACAGGAAAAGATGTGAACTATCACCAACCGGCACTGCAGCCAACATCAGTACTACCATCCATATGAATGTCAAGGTAAGTATATAAAACAGCAAATTACTTCAGAAACATACCAAGCGCAAGTAGCGACCAGAGCAGCGTCCACCCCTCTACGCGCATTTCGCGTCAATTGCTTCTTCAGGTGGAGAGAAATGCGGAAATGCCCACCCTTCCTTTTAACCGAACATGAGCCAAAAGCAGTCTTGTTCAACAGTCAGCTGATAACAGAGTCATCCCGGTCACATAACGGCGCATGACCAATCGCGTCTGCAACGTAAAACTGCTTCCGCCCTTCCCCTGAGGCTTACGCACAGGAGGGCAGCAAAGATGTTATGGAGGCCGCCATCCCAAGCGTCCAGTCTCCGTGTAAAAAGGGCGAAAACACTGCCGCTCAGGTAAACAGTCATGCGTTCTGAGTCCGGGATGCCCGCATAACATATAACATTGAACTGGCTAATGGGATAGCATCCACTAACCTAAACTAGAAGGAGTATAAATATAATATAATTCTGCAATCACCATTAATAAATATTAGTGAATAAATATTAAATCTGTGTATCTTAGAATATGACCATTATCAATATACAATCTATACAAAATACCATGTATATATATTTGACATAAATAAGAAGTGCAAAAATATCCAATTCATAAAAGTGCCATCTGACAAAAAAAATCACAATACTAATATGAAGTGAATAAAAATCCATGTGAAAATTCATCAAAAATGCCCTCATTAATATGCCTAGCTGTGCCCCCAGTAATATGCCCTGTTATGTGCCCCCAATCATATGCCCAGCTGAGCCCCCAGTAATATGCTCCCAGTAATATGACCAGCTGTGCCCCCCAGGAATATGCCCAGTTATGTGTCCGGAGTAATATGCCCAGCTGTGCCCCCCAGTAATATGTCCACATTGTGCTCTCTTGTAATATGCCCACATTGTGCCCCACTGTAATATACCCACATTGTGCCCCACTGTAATATGCCCACATTGTGCCCCACTGTAATATGCCCACATTGTGCCCCCCTGTGATATGCCCACATTGTGCCCCCAGTAATGTGCCCACATTGTGCCCCTCACAGAAAGTTTAAAAAAAAATAAAAACCTTATACTTACCTTCTTCCTAGAATCACCAGCAGGACATCGGCTTCTCTTGTCTGGAGGGGCGGAGCCAAGGCTTCGGTCAGCCCCGCCCAGACAACAGCTACAGAGAGCTGCAGGAGGTACGGAGAGCTGCAGGGGGGTGGGAGGGAGGATGTAAGAAGCAGGCAGCCGACTCCATAACAGGCAACTGTAACAGGCAACTGTCTCTGCGTCCTATGGACACAGAGACAAGTGCCATAAACCGGGACATACCTCCCCCGTACCGGGACAGCGGGACAGCCACTGCAATCCAGGACTGTCCCGCTGGATCGGGGATGGTTGGGAGGTATGTAATGTGTATTGGGGCCTTCAAGGGGTTGTCCCACAAACATATTCTACATTTTTCAAAACAGCACCTGAATCTGAATACTTTTGTAATAGTACAGCCACTGAACTAGTCAATAAAATATAACTACTGTATATAGCACCCCCTGCTGTTTGTTCTTTTGCCTTGTTTTTTTGTCCAACTTGCTAAGGTGATCACACATGCTTAGTTTCATCATTCAATTGCCACCAGTCGTATCTACTGTTAGAAGCTGTGACACTTACTGGGAGAGAGCTGTAGCAGAAAGGACACAGCTCCTGAGAAAAAACATACTGCCTGAGAAAAGACATAACCAGCAATTGGAGCAATAAATGGAGAGATCTCTGGATCCATTTGAGGTTCAGGACTGGTTCTGGCATTGTCAGAAAGATATTGTCATCTACTATATGATGTCTGGTTTTTATTTTCACATTAATTAACCCTCTTAAAGAGGTTGTCCGGGTTCAGAGCTGAACCCAGACAGATCTCATCTTTCACCCAGGCAGAAAATCTGAGATGAGCATCAGAGCACTCACTTGCCCTGCGCTGTATCGCTCAGGTCAAGGGCTTTTTTGTTAGATTTTTACATTGCTAGGTGGAGGCTTCTACCTAGCAGTGTTGCCGTGAAGTCACCGGCGCTAATGGGCAGGCTTTAGCGCTGCCCTAGCGCTTTTACAGGCTAGGGCAGCACTATAGCCCACCCATTAGTGCCAGTGATGTCACCGGGAACACTTCTCAGTGGATGCCTCCACCTAGCAGAGATCTGGTACATCAAAGGATCTGCAGAAAATGCAATTCAGCGCAGGGCAAGGGAGAGCATCGGAGCATGAAATGAGTGAAGAAGGAAATATGTCTGGGTTCAGCTGTGTTATAAATATCCCAACAAACTGTCCTCCTGTCATAAAGTCTGCTGCTGCTCTCCCATCCATCTTCACTACAAATTATTTATAATTCTTTGGTTATAAATAGAGATGAGCGAGTAGTGAAATATTCGAAAGTTCGAATTTCGATTCGAATAGACCGCGTTATTCGACTATTCGACCGACTATCGAATCACATTATAGTCTATGGGAAAAAAATGCTCGCCACTTGGAAATCTCAATTCGACCACTTGGAGGTCACCAAGTCCACCCTGAAACCTCAGAAAATGATGCCAACACTGCTGGAATGCAACTGGGACAGCATTGGAAGCATGTCTGGGTGCATATAACGTGCCCAAGTCGCACTATTACGCCACTATCACAGCCTCTCAACAATACACTCCAAACACAATATAACTTCTATGTAAAGTGAGACAATACAAGGAAACCTTCTTTCCTCTACATTGCCATGGACCCCAAGCCAAACTGTACAAAAAAGAAGAAAAAATTCTGCACCCCTTAAAATCACGTTGCCTATGACAACCACAGATGGCATAGGCAAGGGGGAAAGCAAATAGACCCCACCCCTAATTGTCATTGTGTGTGTGTGTGAGATGTGGTCAGACATGTCTTCTTTAAAATGTAAAAACAACTCAAACACATGCAGAAGCCTTAAAATGCCCAAATTGTTGGCGCTTGAGATGTCAGTGACCCGACCTGGCCCAGTGTCATGTCTAGCAGGTAAAGCAGTGGGGATGTTGAGGGATGCGTAGGACCGCAAAAGGCAGGAAGAGGCCGTGGGGTGGCCAGAGGCTTATGGAGAAGGCAGGCTAGAGCCCGCAGGGCCGCATCTCGTCCCTATAACAGGCCCCCACACAAAGCTCTCCCATCGAGGGCTCTTAGGTCCTTGTTGTGAAGATATTTTAATGAGTGCGCAAAGTTAGCTTGAGGTGAGACCTTGAAAAAATTATATGGAGGCCCTTGAGGTGAGCCCTCGAAAAAATTATGTGGAGGCCCAAGAGGTGAGACCTCTTAAAAATTGTGTGGAGGCCCAAGAGCTGAGACCTCTTAAAAATTGTATTAAGGCCCAAGAGCTGAGACCTTTTAAAAATTGTTTTAAGGCCCAAGAGCTGAGACCTCTTAAAAATTGTGTGGAGGCCCAAGAGCTGAGACCTCTTAAAAATTGTGTGGAGGCCCAAGAGGTGAGACCTCTTAAAAACTGTGTGGAGGCCCAAGAGGTGAGACCTCTTAAAAATTGTGTGGAGGACCAAGAGCTGAGACCTCTTAAAAATTGTATTAAGGCCCAAGAGCTGAGACCTCTTAAAAATTGTGTGGAGGCCCAAGAGCTGAGACCTCTTAAAAATTGTGTGGAGGCCCAAGAGCTGAGACCTCTTAAAAAATTGTGTGGAGGCCCAAGAGCTGAGACCTCTTAAAAATTGTATTAAGGCCCAAGAGCTGAGACCTTTTAAAAATTGTTTTAAGGCCCAAGAGCTGAGACCTCTTAAAAATTGTGTGGAGGCCCAAGAGCTGAGACCTCTTAAAAATTGTATTAAGGCCCAAGAGCTGAGACCTCTTAAAAATTGTGTGGAGGCCCTAGAGGTGAGACCTCTTAAAAATTGTGTGGAGGCCCAAGAGCTGAGACCTCTTAAAAATTGTATTAAGGCCCAAGAGCTGAGACCTCTTAAAAATTGTGTGGAGGCCCAAGAGCTAAGACCTCTTAAAATTGTGTGGAGGCCCAAGAGGTGAGACCTCTTAAAAACTGTGTGGAGGCCCAAGAGGTGAGACCTCTTAAAAATTGTGTGGAGGCCCAAGAGCTGAGACCTCTTAAAAATTGTATTAAGGCCCAAGAGCTGAGACCTCTTAAAAATTGTGTGGAGGCCCAAGAGCTGAGACCTCTTAAAAATTGTGTGGAGGCCCAAGAGCTGAGACCTCTTAAAAATTGTGTGGAGGCCCAAGAGCTGAGACCTCTTAAAAATTGTATTAAGGCCCAAGAGCTGAGACCTTTTAAAAATTGTTTTAAGGCCCAAGAGCTGAGACCTCTTAAAAATTGTGTGGAGGCCCAAGAGCTGAGACCTCTTAAAAATTGTATTAAGGCCCAAGAGCTGAGACCTCTTAAAAATTGTGTGGAGGCCCAAGAGCTGAGACCTCTTAAAAATTGTGTGGAGGCCCAAGAGCTGAGACCTCTTAAAAATTGTATTAAGGCCCAAGAGCTGAGACCTCTTAAAAATTGTGTGGAGGCCCAAGAGCTGAGACCTCTTAAAATTGTGTGGAGGCCCAAGAGGTGAGACCTCTTAAAAACTGTGTGGAGGCCCAAGAGGTGAGACCTCTTAAAAATTGTGTGGAGGCCCAAGAGCTGAGACCTCTTAAAAATTGTATTAAGGCCCAAGAGCTGAGACCTCTTAAAAATTGTTTTAAGGCCCAAGAGCTGAGACCTCTTAAAAATTGTATTAAGGCCCAAGAGCTGAGACCTCTTAAAAATTGTTTTAAGGCCCAAGAGCTGAGGTCTCTTAAAAATTGTGTGGAGGCCCAAGAGCTGAGACCTCTTAAAAATTGTGTGGAGGCCCAAGAGCTGAGACCTCTTAAAAATTGTATTAAGGCCCTTGAGGTGAGCCCTCTTAAAAATTGTGTGGAGGCCCAAGAGCTGAGACCTCTTAAAAATTGTATTAAGGCCCAAGAGCTGAGACCTCTTAAAAATTGTGTGGAGGCCCAAGAGCTGAGACCTCTTAAAAATTGTGTGGAGGCCCAAGAGGTGAGACCTCTTAAAAACTGTGTGGAGGCCCAAGAGGTGAGACCTCTTAAAAATTGTGTAAAGGCCCAAGAGCTGAGACCTCTTAAAAATTGTATTAAGGCCCAAGAGCTGAGACCTCTTAAAAATTGTGTGGAGGCCCAAGAGCTGAGACCTCTTAAAAATTGTGTGGAGGCCCAAGAGCTGAGACCTCTTAAAAATTGTGTGGAGGCCCAAGAGCTGAGACCTCTTAAAAATTGTATTAAGGCCCAAGAGCTGAGACCTTTTAAAAATTGTTTTAAGGCCCAAGAGCTGAGACCTCTTAAAAATTGTGTGGAGGCCCAAGAGCTGAGACCTCTTAAAAATTGTATTAAGGCCCAAGAGCTGAGACCTCTTAAAAATTGTGTGGAGGCCCAAGAGCTGAGACCTCTTAAAAATTGTGTGGAGGCCCAAGAGCTGAGACCTCTTAAAAATTGTATTAAGGCCCAAGAGCTGAGACCTCTTAAAAATTGTGTGGAGGCCCAAGAGCTGAGACCTCTTAAAAATTGTGTGGAGGCCCAAGAGGTGAGACCTCTTAAAAATTGTGTGGAGGCCCAAGAGGTGAGACCTCTTAAAAATTGTGTGGAGGCCCAAGAGGTGAGACCTCTTAAAAACTGTGTGGAGGCCCAAGAGGTGAGACCTCTTAAAAATTGTGTGGAGGCCCAAGAGGTGAGACCTCTTAAAAATTGTATTAAGGCCCAAGAGCTGAGACCTCTTAAAAATTGTGTGGAGGCCCAAGAGCTGAGACCTCTTAAAAATTGTATTAAGGCCCAAGAGCTGAGACCTCTTAAAAATTGTGTGGAGGCCCAAGAGCTGAGACCTCTTAAAAATTGTGTAGAGGCCCAAGAGCTGAGACCTCTTAAAAATTGTATTAAGGCCCAAGAGCTGAGACCTCTTAAAAATTGTGTGGAGGCCCAAGAGCTGAGACCTCTTAAAAATTGTATTAAGGCCCAAGAGCTGAGACCTCTTAAAAATTGTTTTAAGGCCCAAGAGCTGAGACCTCTTAAAAATTGTGTGGAGGCCCAAGAGCTGAGACCTCTTAAAAATTGTATTAAGGCCCTTGAGGTGAGCCCTCTTAAAAATTGTGTGGAGGCCCAAGAGCTGAGACCTCTTAAAAATTGTATTAAGGCCCAAGAGCTGAGACCTCTTAAAAATTGTGTGGAGGCCCAAGAGCTGAGACCTCTTAAAAATTGTATTAAGGCCCAAGAGCTGAGACCTCTTAAAAATTGTATTAAGGCCCAAGAGCTGAGCCATAATAATTTTTTCTTTTTTTTTTTTAATGGAGCAATTATACGGCGGTTAAGGAGGAGGAGGAGGAGGAGGAAATGGCACTTCATACAGATGGCACTTCACTTTTGGCTGCTTTCCACTGTTGTAGAAGCAAAGTCCGGGTCAATCCATTTGCTGTTCATTTTGATTAGCGTCAGCCTGTCGGCACTGTCGGTTGACAGGCGGCTGCGCTTATCGGTTATAATGCCCCCGGCTGCGCTGAACACCCTTTCTGATAGCACGCTGGCGGCAGGGCAGGCAAGCACCTCCAAGGCGTACAGGGACAGTTCCAGTCACGTGTCCAACTTGGAGACCCAGTAAGTGTAGGGCGCCGAGGGATCGGGGAGGACAGGGGTACGGTCTGCCAGGTACTCCCGCAACATCCGCCGATACTTGTCCCTCCTGCTGATAGTGGGCCCCGCAGTGATGGAAGTTGCACGAGGGGGTGCCATGAACGTGTCCCACACCTTGGATAGTGTTCCCCTGGTGGCTGTGGGCCTGATCGATGTTGTCAGACTCCGGGAGACACTGTCCTCTCTGCCGCCAGCGATGGTGGGTGGGAAAATCTCCATCATGTTCTGCACGAGTTCCCTCTGGTATTCCAGCAATCGATTCGTCCTCTCCTCTACCGGAATAAAAGAGGAGAAGTTATCTTTATACCGGGGGTCCAGGAGTGCGAAGACCCAGTATAGTTTGTTCTCCAATATCCGGACAACACGTGTGTCCCGGGAAAAGCAGCCCAGCATGAAGTCAGCCATGTGTGCCAGACTCTGAATAGGCATGACGTCACTGCCCCCACCAGAAGGATCATTTGCCATTTCCTCCTCTTCCTCTTCCGCCTCCTCTCCGCCCCATCCGCGCTGAACCAATGGGACGCACACAGCCTGACTGCTACCCTCGCCGCCAGCATCCTCCTCCTCTTCCACAGCCACCTCCACGTCGTCCTCCTCCTCATCCTCCTCCTCCTGCAACTGCCACCGAGAAGCAGACAAAAGTGTGGTCTGACTGTCTAGCTCCGTTGCGTCTCCTCCTACCCCCGTCTCCTCTGTGTGCAATGCGTTCTCCCTTATTGCGATGAGCGTTTCTTTAAGGACGCATAGGAGCGGGATGGTTAGGCTCACTATAGCGTCCTCGCTGCTGACCTTCTTGGTGGACTCCTCAAAGATACGCAATACATCGCATATGTCTGCCATCCATGGCCACTCGTGGTTGGCAAACTGAGGGAGCTGAGTTGGAGGCACGCGTGGATTCATCATCTGGTACTCCATCAATGCTCTCTGCTGCTCACACACCCTGGCCAACATGGAATAGGTGGAATTCCAGCGAGTGGGCAGGTCGCACAACAGCCGATGTTCAGGCAAATGGAGGCGTTGCTGGAGTTTTTTTAAGCTAGCAGCAGCTACAGTTGACTTCCGAAAGTGAGCGCACAAGCGCCGAACTTTCACCAGTAGCTCTGCCAGGTTGGGGTAAGTCTTTAAAAATTTTTGGACTACCAAATTAAAAACGTGGGCCAGGCATGGTACGTGATTGAGTTCGGCAAGCTCCAGAGCCGCCACCAGGTTACGGCCGTTATCGCACACGACCATGCCTGGTCCTAGCTGCAGCGGCGACAGCCACATCTCCGTCTGCTGCAATATGGCGTCCCTCACCTCTGGGGCGCTGTGCTTCCTGTCGCCCAAGCTGATGAGCTTAAGCACCGCCTGCTGACGTCTCCCCGCGCCAGTGCTGCAACGCTTCCAGCTAGCGGCTGAGGGCGATGTTAAGGCAGAGGAGGAGGAGGAGGAGGAGGGGGGTTTATCAGAACCCATGCTGGCAATCTTGGGCGGGGGTGGTAGGTAGGCCGTCTCTGTTTGCGACCCCGTCCCCGCTTCCACAACATTCACCCAGTGTGCCGTCAAAGAGATGTAGCGTCCCTGGCCGCAAGCGCTTGTCCACGAGTCGGTGGTCAAGTGGACCTTTGCGCTGACTGCGTAACTCAGGGCCCGCCTGATGTTACGCGACACGTGCTGGTGCAGGGCGGGGACGGCACACCGGGAAAAGTAGTGGCGGCTAGGGACGGAATAGCGAGGTGCGGCAGCCGCCATCAGGTCGCGGAAGGCCTGCGTCTCCACAAGCCTAAACGGCAACATCTCCAGGGCCAGCAGTTTGGAGATGTGGCAGTTTAAGGCTTGGGCTTGGGGGTGACTCGAGGCGTACTTCCGCCTGCGGTCGAACGCCTGCGAGATGGACAGTTGATGGGACGAGGAGTATGAAGGTGCAGGCGAAGATGCGGGGGAAGGGGAGGCTGAAGGAGAAGGCCCCAAAGTAGCCGAGGCAGAGGCAGATGTGGAGGTGTCCTGGCTGGAGGTCTGGACCGCAGTGGCAGCACACAACAAAGGGGAAGAGGCAGTGGCAGCAAGACCGGGCGCAGGTTGTATTGCGTTTGCTCTCTCCCACTCAGCCCAGTGCTTGACTTCCAAGTGACGCCGCATGCCTGAGGTGGTCAGATTGCTCTTCTCAGAGCCCCTACTCAGTTTTGAGTGGCAGAGTGCGCAAACCGCGCTCAGTTTGTCGTCCGCGCAAACATTAAAAAATCTCCACACCACAGAAGTACGAGGCCTCGATGGGGGAGCTTCGCGCGACTGCCTGCTGCCGGGAAGAGCTTCGGCCCTGCTGGCTGTGGCCTGCCTTCTCTGTCTGGACTGTCCTCTGCCTCTGGACATCCCTCTGCCTCTTGCTGCCTTTTTCGGTGATGCGCAGACCACCACATCTTCACTGCTTTCCCCGCTGGACATCACCCCTGGCCAAGTGGGGTCGGTCATTTCGTCGTCCACCACCTCCTCTTCCACTTCCTCACTCTGCTCCTCCTCCTGCCCACTGGACATTCCAACAGCCTCCCTTGATGGCAACTGCGTCTCATCATCATCGCTCATGATAACAGATGCTGGTTCCGGGTCCACATCACCAGGAGATGGCGGATACTCAAGTGTTTGGGCATCACTACAAACAAATTCCTCTGGTAGCTCCTGGGATTCTTGCAGCACATCTGGAAAAGGACCCGAAAAGAGCTCCTGGGAGGGGTCAAGGGTGGGATGACTCTGTTGGCCAGGTTGGGAGGAAGGAGGGTCAGAGTGAGACTGTGTGGATGACTGGGTGGTGGACAAGTGAGTGGAAGCGTTATCGGCTATCCATTGCACCACCTGTTCACGCTGCTCAGGCCTCAACAGCGGTGTAAACCGCCCCCCGCTTAACTGTCCCATAAAGGCAGGGATGCTGGATGAGCGGAATGCTGGCTGCCCCTCACCAGCACGCATTGTATCCCCACTGGCTTCAACGCGGTTTGTGCCCCCACCAGCATTTCCGCGCCCCCGTCCTCGTCCACGTCCACGTCCCTTTGCGCTAGCCCTCCGCATTTCAGGCGTTTAACTTTTTTTTGCCACGCGTTCTGCAAAATATATATTTTTTTAGGAGAACACTTGGCTATACAGCCGTATACTGCCAGAAGGTCAATAGATGCCTATACGCACCAGGTATATTAACAGGGTTTTGCTGGCACACAGAACGCACAACAGTGGTGCCAAATATACTTTATTTTTTAGGAGAACACTTGGCTATACAGCCGTATACTGCCAGAAGGTCAATAGATGCCTATACGCACCAGGTATATTAACAGGGTTTTGCTGGCACACAGAACGCACAACAGTGGTGCCAAATATACTTTATTTTTTAGGAGAACACTTGGCTATACAGCCGTATACTGCTAGAAGGTCAATAGATGCCTATACGCACCAGGTATATTAACAGGGTTTTGCTGGCACACAGAACGCACAACAGTGGTGCCAAATATACTTTTTTTTTTAGAAAAATACTTGGCGTATACAGCCGTATACTGCCAGAAGGTCAATAGATGCCTATACGCACCAGGTATATTAACAGGGTTTTGCTGGCACACAGAATGCACAACAGTGGTGCCAAATATACTTTATTTTTTAGGAGAACACTTGGCGTTTACAGCCGTATACTGCTAGAAGGTCAATAGATGCCTATACGCACCAGGTATATTAACAGGGTTTTGCTGGCACACAGAACGCACAACAGTGGTGCCAAATATACTTTATTTTTTAGGAGAACACTTGGCTTATACAGCCGTATACTGCTAGAAGGTCAATAGATGCCTATACGCACCAGGTATATTAACAGGGTTTTGCTGGCACACAGAACGCACAACAGTGGTGCCAAATATACTTTATTTTTTAGGAGAACACTTGGCTATACAGCCGTATACTGCTAGAAGGTCAATAGATGCCTATACGCACCAGGTATATTAACAGGGTTTTGCTGGCACACAGAACGCACAACAGTGGTGCCAAATATACTTTATTTTTTAGGAGAACACTTGGCTATACAGCCGTATACTGCTAGAAGGTCAATAGATGCCTATACGCACCAGGTATATTAACAGGGTTTTGCTGGCACACAGAACGCACAACAGTGGTGCCAAATATACTTTATTTTTTAGGAAAACACTTGGCGTATACAGCCGTATACTGCCAGAAGGTCAATAGATGCCTATACGCACCAGGTATATTAACAGGGTTTTGCTGGCACACAGAACGCACAACAGTGGTGCCAAATATACTTTTTTTTTAGAAAATACTTGGCGTATACAGCCGTATACTGCCAGAAGGTCAATAGATGCCTATACGCACCAGGTATATTAACAGGGTTTTGCTGGCACACAGAACGCACAACAGTGGTGCCAAATATACTTTATTTTTTAGGAGAACACTTGGCTATACAGCCGTATACTGCTAGAAGGTCAATAGATGCCTATACGCACCAGGTATATTAACAGGGTTTTGCTGGCACACAGAATGCACAACAGTGGTGCCAAATATACTTTATTTTTTAGGAGAACACTTGGCGTATACAGCCGTATACTGCTAGAAGGTCAATAGATGCCTATACGCACCAGGTATATTAACAGAGTTTTGCTGGCACACAGAACGCACAACAGTGGTGCCAAATATACTTTTTTTTTAGAAAATACTTGGCGTATACAGCCGTATACTGCCAGAAGGTCAATAGATGCCTATACGCACCAGGTATATTAACAGGGTTTTGCTGGCACACAGAACGCACAACAGTGGTGCCAAATATACTTTATTTTTTAGGAGAACACTTGGCTATACAGCCGTATACTGCTAGAAGGTCAATAGATGCCTATACGCACTAGGTATATTAACAGAGTTTTGCTGGCACACAGAACGCACAACAGTGGTGCCAAATATACTTTATTTTTTAGGAGAACACTTGGCTATACAGCCGTATACTGCTAGAAGGTCAATAGATGCCTATACGCACCAGGTATATTAACAGAGTTTTGCTGGCACACAGAACGCACAACAGTGGTGCCAAATATACTTTTTTTTTTAGAAAAATACTTGGCGTATACAGCCGTATACTGCCAGAAGGTCAATAGATGCCTATACGCACCAGGTATATTAACAGGGTTTTGCTGGCACACAGAACGCACAACAGTGGTGCCAAATATACTTTTTTTTTAGAAAAATACTTGGCGTATACAGCCGTATACTGCCAGAAGGTCCATAGATGCCTATACGCACCAGGTATATTAACAGGGTTTTGCTGGCACACAGAACGCACAACAGTGGTGCCAAATATACTTTATTTTTAGGAGAACACTTGGCTATACAGCCGTATACTGCTAGAAGGTCAATAGATGCCTATACGCACCAGGTATATTAACAGGGTTTTGCTGGCACACAGAATGCACAACAGTGGTGCCAAATATACTTTATTTTTTAGGAGAACACTTGGCGTATACAGCCGTATACTGCTAGAAGGTCAATAGATGCCTATACGCACCAGGTATATTAACAGAGTTTTGCTGGCACACAGAACGCACAACAGTGGTGCCAAATATACTTTTTTTTTTAGAAAAATACTTGGCGTATACAGCCGTATACTGCCAGAAGGTCAATAGATGCCTATACGCACCAGGTATATTAACAGGGTTTTGCTGGCACACAGAACGCACAACAGTGGTGCCAAATATACTTTTTTTTTTAGAAAAATACTTGGCGTATACAGCCGTATACTGCCAGAAGGTCAATAGATGCCTATACGCACCAGGTATATTAACAGGGTTTTGCTGGCACACAGAACGCACAACAGTGGTGCCAAATATACTTTATTTTTTAGGAGAACACTTGGCGTATACAGCCGTATACTGCTAGAAGGTCAATAGATGCCTATACGCACCAGGTATATTAACAGGGTTTTGCTGGCACACAGAACGCACAACAGTGGTGCCAAATATACTTTATTTTTTAGGAGAACACTTGGCGTATACAGCCGTATACTGCTAGAAGGTCAATAGATGCCTATACGCACCAGGTATATTAACATAGTTTTGCTGGCACACAGAACGCACAACAGTGGTGCCAAATATACTTTTTTTTTTAGAAAAATACTTGGCGTATACAGCCGTATACTGCCAGAAGGTCAATAGATGCCTATACGCACCAGGTATATTAACAGGGTTTTGCTGGCACACAGAACGCACAAGAGTGGTGCCAAATATACTTTTTTTTTAAGAAAAATACTTGGCGTATACAGCCGTATACTGCCAGAAGGTCAAATGGTGCGTATACACACCAGGTATATAACAGGGTTTTGTTGGCACACAGAACGCACAACAGTAGTGCCAAATATAGTTTTGTATATAGGTGCTAATACACCACTAATGCCTCTCTCTGTCCCTACTCCAGCAGCTATCCCTCAATAAAGCAGCCATTCTGTGCAGAGTGTATATAGTTAGAATCAGCTATATACCGTGCAGTATAGTAGCCCTGATAAGGGCTGTCAATCACTCTCCTGTCCGCTGGTAGCCGGTATATATGGTTGGTAAATGCGATATTCTGAGCTTCTGTTATATACTTTTGGGATCCTGCCTGACTTTCATACAGCTAAAGCCTGTCTCTCCCTGCTCGGGCCTCTGTCCCTGACTACGTTCATGCAGCATATGCGAACGAGCAGGAAGAGCTGAGTTTTTATGATTCGAGGTCACATGGTTTTTCCAGCCAATGCATGTAGACGCCGTTCTCGCGATGCCAGCGTGCTCCGAGGACCTGTCATACCCCCCCTGCATAGTGATTGGTGTAAAAAATACGAATACCGGCTCGGTCGAATACTACTCGCTCATCTCTAGTTATAAAGTTTAATGATCTCTTTTTTTAAACTCATTCTCTAAATTATTTTCCACTCTCACCATAATAATTTGGCATTAACAGAATTAATTCCTGCATATTACAGTGAAAAGTATTACATCACTTTTGATTTTCATATGATGCTATTATTACATTCTCTATCAGCTTGTACTGCTGTTTTTGCACAGGAAATAATAGGATCATACATTATAGCTGATAACTTTTTCCTGATGGTGCCCTGAGGTTATGGGGATTTCTTCTGAATCTGTAGAATAGTGCACCGCTGTGAGTATAATTCCACTTTCTGGAAGCATGGTGCTTGTGACAGACTGCACTGACCTACTGATTACTCTGCACACAGACCTCATTCACAGGCTTCAGATCCCGCAGTGCAGATGATGTGGGAGCAGCTGCCAGATCAATTCATAAGACGGGAGCACTCACTGTTCATTTCATGTACAGTATCTCATCTTAACCGCATCTCAGGATGGATTTTAAACAGCAGGAAAGCTGCTACATTGCTAGTGGCCAAGAAACTGTAGTTAGCACAGCTGTCAGAGCACGAAGGGCAGGGTTGTCCCTTTTGTACATGGTGTTATGGGAGATTGCTGTGTGTAGGGAGTGGTGATAGACAACACCACCTCAGGCATGTATAAAGCATGTTGTCTGTGAAGCCATCATATGTACCATTACGGCATGTGGATACAGCTAGGCCAACTGAAAAGTATATAAGCAATGTATATAACATATATATCTGCAAATCGGCTGTCCTGAAGAATATGTAAATCTTCACTTTAGTATCTACTTTTAGGGCTCATGCACATGAACGTATTTTTCTTCCGTTTACATTCCGTTTTTTTACAGGTCCGTATACGGAACCATTCATTTAAATGGGTCTTTAAAAAAATGGAAATGACTCTGTGTACATTCCGTTTCTGTATGTCTGCATGTCTGTTCCGCAAAAAAAAAAAAAAATAGAACATATCCGATTCTTGCCTGTTTTATGGAGAAGGATAGACATTGTTACAATGGATCCGCAAAAAATATGCTTGCAACACGGACGTCACATGGATGTAATCTTATTTTGTGGATCTGTACTTTGCAGACCACAAAATACATACAGTCGTGTGCATGAGCCCTTATAGAGATGTAACGATTAATATGGAAATTCAGAAGGGATCTTAAACTTAGATAATGCCAACGTACCCCTAGGGCAGTATACAGTCATGGCCAAAAGTTTTGAGAATGATACAAATATTAATTTTTACAAAGTCTACTGCTTCAGTTTTTTTCATATACTCCAGAATGTTATAAAGAGTGATCAGCTTAACAGCAATTACTTGCAAAGTCAATATTTGCCTAGAAAATGAACTTTATCCCCCAAAACACATTTCAACATCATTGTAGCCCTGCCTTAAAAGGACCAGCTAACATCGTTTCAGTGATTGCTCCATTAACACAGGTGTGGGTGTTGATGAGGACAGGGCTGGAGATCAATCTGTCATGATTAAGTAAGAATGACACCACTGGACACTTTAAAAGGAGGCTGGTGCTTGGCATCATTGGTTCTCTTCTGTTAACCATGGTTATCTCTAAAGAAACACGTGCAGTCATCATTGCACTGCACAAAAATGGCCTAACAGGGAAGAGTATCGCAACTAGAAAGATTGCACCTCAGTCAACAATCTATCGCATCATCAAGAACTTCAAGGAGAGAGGTTCCATTGTTGCCAAAAAGGCTCCAGGGCGCCCATGAAAGGCCGGCAATCGCCATGACCGTATCTTAAAAGTGTTTCAGCTGTGGGATCGGGCTACCAGCAGTGCAGGGCTTGCTCAGGAATGGCAGCAGGCAGGTGTGAGTGCATCTGCACGCACTGTGAGGCGGAGACTCTTGGAGCAAGGCCTGGTCTCAAGGAGGGCAGCAAAGAAGCCACTTCTCTCCAGAAAAAACATCAGGGACAGACTGATATTCTGCAAAAGGTACAGGGAGTGGACTGCTGAGGACTGGGGTAAAGTCATTTTCTCTGATGAATCCCCTTTTCGATTGTTTGGGACATCTGGAAAACAGCTTATTCGGAGAAGACGAGGTGAGCGCTACCACCAGTCTTGTCTCATGTCAACTGTAAAGCATCCTGAAACCATTCATGTGTGGGGTTGCTTCTCAGCCAAGGGAATCGGCTCTCTCACAGTCTTGCCTAAAAACACAGCCATGAATAATGAATGGTACCAGAATGTCCTCCGAGAGCAACTTCTCCCAACCTTCCAAGAGCAGTTTGGCGATCAACAATGCCTTTTCCAGCATGATGGAGCACCTTTCCATAAAGCAAAGGTGATAACTAAATGGCTCAGGGAACAAAACATAGAAATTTTGGGTCCATGGCCTGGAAACTCCCCAGATCTTAATCCCATTGAGAACTTGTGGTCAATCATCAAGAGACGGGTGGACAAACAAAAACCTACAAATTCTGACAAAATGCAAGCATTGATTGTGCAAGAATGGACTGCTATCAGTCAGGATCTGGTCCAGAAGTTGATTGAGAGCATGCCAGGGAGAATTGCAGAGGACCTGAAGAAGAAGGGTCAACACTGCAAATATTGACTTGCTGCATTAACTCATTCTAACTGTCAATATAAGCTTTTGTTACTCATAATATGATTGCAATTATATTTCTTTATGTGATAAAAACATCTGACAAACACACATAAAACCAGAGGGCAGCAGATCATGTGAAAATATAATATTTGTGTCATTCTCAAAACTTTTGGCCATGACTGTAGTCTTCTATGGCACTCAGAATGTAATTTTTCATATCTCTCACATACATACAATATAAATACACACTTTTTCAAAGAAAGTTACATAACAGTAATGTGAATGAAAGGACGATGAACATATTATCTCTAAATGTACATTTTCTGACAGTTCTGCTTAGAATGAGTAAACTATTACGGTCAATATTTACAATATATCCAATGACATCTTGTAATTATTATCTGTAAGGCTAGTTTCACACTACCGCTTTGAGATCCAACAGGCTATTCTCTATCTTGGCATTGCTTGACATTGCTACCACATTGCCGTCCAGCCCCATTCACTATAATGGGGACCAGCAGAGATCCGGCTGCAACCTGGTAAATATGCAGAGAATCGTCAGGATGAAAACTACTGTGCGTAATGGGGCTGGCTGGTGTCAGGTGGCGTCAGGCAGTGCCGGATCCAGACATCTCCGGCAGGCTGCTTTTTGCCGGAGATGTCTACAGCTAGAGTGAAACTAGTCTAAGGAGAAATACATTTTAAGGAAAAAGCAAATGGCAATAACAGCAACTTGTGGTCAGTTACCCAAAATACTCTTGCTATAATACAGCATCAAGAATGCATCATTTACAGGTTACAAACTACAAAGGTTAGACACTTGGGGTGGTACAAGTGGAAGAATTGCATATTAATAAGGAACTCACAGTAGCTACAGATAATGTACTGAATTACTTAAGAAAGCAAAACCTAAACATGACATTTTAAAAAGTGAGATCTCTTCTAAACTCTGTAGCTCCATTACTGTCACCAGTTTGCAAACAGGATGTTCAGCAAGCCCCAGAGGAGCCGGAGCGGAGAATGGGAGTGGTAGAGGCTCTGGTTATAACAGTCAATTACAGTTGCTTTTCTCACACTGTTGCTGCCTAGGGTCATGCAGTGAAAGGAGGGCACACCCTTTCTTCTCCCACTAGCCCACTCTTTCTTCTCTGGGCTCCTGCCTGATGGTAGTTGGTTTGACCGTAATGTTAGGTCTTGTATGGGTGCAAGGCAGGGTGCATAGAGTGCAATGGCTGGCGTATGGTGCAGGAGTCAGTAACCAGGCCAGATGTAGCAGAATAAATGCCTCTCTTTAATGAAGTGCAAAATAGGAGTTGTAGTACATCCAATGATAGCAAAATACAGTTCCAACTGTACACTGTGCAGTTATTCACAGATATCGGTGTATGGATTTAGGCATGGATAGGAGTTCTGGCCCTCCTACAAGGACCCTCCATACAATGTTATACTGGCTAGAACACATAACATGGCAATTGTAAGGCTCTCTCACAGGGGGTCGGCAATGACAGACTTCCTTAGACAGCGGGGTTCAAAGTCCACAGGGTGCTTTATTTTGGAACTTCAACACCAGTACAAACATAAACATAGCAAAATAAACACCTGCCTGTCTGGACTCTACCTAATATGTAGGTCTCCTGGCTGTGACCACACCAGTACCTTGTGGGGATATGGTCCCAGAGTCCTCCCGACTCTGATCGTGCAACACCTCTTTCCTCAGTCGTCACTGAACCCCCTTAAATTCAGGCTTCCTCAGCCTTGTAGCCCCACAGCTCTTCTGGCTGGAACCACATAGAGCCTTAGCAGGTTTCCTTTTCCAATTTCTCTACTCAGACCCATACACAGAGGGTTGTTTTATCCCTCATTGATTATCACTTACCGCCTCACCTGCGATCACCTCAGGTTAAAGGAAATATGTGCAGTGGAAGGTTGTGTGGACTGAAAGGTCCCACTGCCAAACCTACCTCTCAGTCCAAATAAAATCCAGCTCATAAAACTGTAACAAAACAGCTCCAGCAACCGTTTGCTGAAGCAACACCATTTCTGGACTTCATTTATCTCACCCAGCTGAGGTATCTGGGTGGGATATACACACTCTCCCTGGTTATACTGTACACATTATTACACAATACATAACAGTATATTACATAACAAACCATTTGCAGATACCTCCTGCTGTGGGGTACTGAAGAGGTCCCGGCATTGGAATAAGTACAGTAAAGTGCAACAAATATGAACACCACTTAGAGATAATTTGGTCCTAAAAGGTGTTGTACAGCTAACTACATTAACTTCTTTAAAAACATATTGCAATGCTAAAAAATAGCAAAGAATTTGTGTGGTAAAACTGTTTTTATATGACTTTTTCTAATAAAAAAATATTTACAAATTATCACAAGAATAGTAATACCTTACTGATCTCCTTACACTCCTGTGCTCCCCAGGCTCCCTGCTGGACATTTGAGCATTGCAGCCAATCACTGGCTGTAGCAGTTATGAGGTCACCACTGATGTCACCAATGTGGCCAGTGACTGACTGCTGTGGTTACATGTCTTGTTGAAACATCATTAGTAGAGCTGCATTAAGATGGACCGGCAAAGAACCCTGGAGTCATGGGCACAGGGGCAGCACAGGATTGCTAATGTGAGTGTTACTTCTTTTGTGACTTTAACCCCTTAGTGATCACCCATATGCTTTTGTACGGCAGTCACTAAGGGGCTTTAGGCTGGGCCGCCGCTTTTCTACGGCGGCCCAGTCTAAGCGCCCGCCACGGATCTCCCGTGCAGCGGGGAGCGTGGGCCCGGCTCTCACATGAGAGCTGCGGCCCTGCTCTAACAGCCCAGACCGGAAGGAGCGTCGATCGGGGCTTTTTAACACTTTACATGCTGCAGGCAATGGCGACCGCCGCATGTAAAGTGCTGACAGAGGGAGCTGTCTCCCTCTATCTCCCATCGGCACCCTGCAAATGCAATCGCGGGGTGCCGATGTGTGGGAAGGCTGGCAGGGGTCTGATGTAGGCCCCAGACCAGCCTTGAATAATTACCAGCCGGCTGCGCCTCTCTGGTGCAGCCTGCTCGTCAATGTCAGAATAGCATTGCCATTAAAATGCAATGCACTATAGGGATAATGCATTGCATTTTAAAAGCAATCAAAATACTGTTGGTTATAGTCCCTTTGTGGGACTATTAAGTGGTAAAAAAAAGTAAAAAAAAAAAACATTTATTCAAATACATTTATTCAATAAAAAAAAATCAAGCAAAACTCACAGAAAAAAAGGATAAAAAACATCCTGCATGATGTGATAATAATGATTGCGGATGTCAGTGGCTACATATATCAAAATAAATCACAGAAATAGATTATTATTGCACGAAAAATAGATGCAAACAATATATACTGTATCAACTAAGCCCTCATTCTGATATGATAAAATCTGAGACTCTTAGCCAATATATTTTGATCAAAACACATCTGTGCCCACCTACCCAGCGCCATGGTGGTCTCAGGTGAGGCAGGTCCTACGCTAAACCTAACTATGCCGTTGGGCATCTATATCCAGGAGCATGGACACTGTACATATAGGTGTGTTGCTCCTAGTGACCTCTATGTGCATACAGCAACCGATGAGAGGAGGAACAAACACACCTATATGTACCACGTAATCAAGGCGCTCAGTTTGATAGGAAAGGCAAAAGTGCACAAGAATGCTACTCAAGATAGACTAGGAGCGCATTCACACCTGAAGGTGCCACTCCCTCAGGTATATGTTATAAACTAAGCAAAACTCACAGAAAAAAAAGGATAAAAAAAATCCTGCATGATGTGATAATAATGATTGCGGATGTCAGTGGCTACATATATCAAAATAAATCACAGAAAAAGAATATTTACGCTGCTTCCATAACTCCTGATTTACTGAAGCAGTGTAGCTTGTTTTACGCTGCTGACATAGCTCCCATTCGCTCCAGTGGGAGCTATGGAAACAGCGGAGAGCTCTACAATTTAAGTAAACTGAGCTTCCTGTGGTCAGCACTTAAAGGGATTGCCTGGGTTTAGAGCTGAATCCGTACATATCCCCATCTTCACCACTCCGGCCTCTCTGATATGAGCATCTGAACATTTCATACTCTGATGCTCTCCTTTGCCCTTTGCCCATCAGAGCCAGTAATGTCACCGGCAACACTTTTGGGCAGAAGCCAGAGGGGAGAAGATGGGGATATGTTCCCCGGACAACCCCTTTAATCCTATCTCGCTGTTTCAATATCTTTAAGTAGATATAGAAGATGTAGAGTTCAGCTAAAGATTAACACAGTTAAATTATTCAGTCTTACAAATCCCTTTAGTTTTAATTATTTCTGAACTCCGTTCTCCGATTGGAATTTGATAGTCAGACTATGTGTATGTTGGACAGGTTTACTGTTAAAGACGTTCTACTTACCTCTAAAAATACAAAGCTGCTCGCGTCAGACCCCGTCTGCATGAGACTAGGGATAGAGCTGCTGTCTGTCAGGGAGAGTGTTAGGGCCTGAATTTAGATGTTGGTTAAGCAGGAATCACCCACAAAGAACCCAACAGCCCTTCTAAGGGCTACAAGCACCTTTTTTTTTTGTCTCC
>ONZH01017480.1:0-20736 GCA_900303285.1 Rhinella marina
AAAAGTCATGCCACACTTGATCGAGCTCAATTGACAATTGTACGGTTGATTCTAAATTTTTAAGTGGGGTCCTGCGTCGTCATTCTAACTACATCCGGCTGTTGTCACCCACCACACACGCCTAGCCCAGGGGGCACACCTCTGGCTCTTCCAGCTCAACCTCCTTCCCCCCAGCCTGCCCCCCCACCTACAGGCCCTCTTCTCCAAACAATTTACGTCTTTTTCCTATCTTTCTCTCTCTCCAAACTATTTTTCCGGGATAGCTGCCATATACAGTATTAAACTGAGTAGTATACATAGAACACATACCACACTTGATCTATACTGAACGTCACTTTTAAAAATACGTCATTTTCCTCTCTTTCTCTCATTTGTCTGGGTTGCAATTAAGCAGACCAAGTCTGCCTAATCTAATAGTTTCCATGTAATTGCTCCATACTGCACGTCTTTTTCCTCTCTTTCTCTCTCTCCAAACTATTTTTCCGGATAGGTGCCGTATACGGTATTAAACTCAGAAAAATACATACCGTACCGGTTGATGCTA
Organism: Rhinella marina; assembly: GCA_900303285.1. NCBI lineage: Eukaryota > Metazoa > Chordata > Amphibia > Anura > Bufonidae > Rhinella > Rhinella marina. Next base: position 545 of record ONZH01017480.1, read on the forward strand.
CAGTTTTTCCAAATCCATCCGGCTGTTGTCACCACCACACACGCTAGCCCAGGGGGCACTCCTCTGGCTCTTCCAGCTCAACCTCCTTCCCCCCAGCCTGCTCCCCACCTACAGGCCCTTTCTCCAAACAATTTACCCGGATAGGGGACGTATTAGATATTATACTGATTTTTGTTTGTTCCTCTTTTAATTGGCTCCTGACCTGTGATAGGCAGAGCATGGACACGTCCCCTTAGCTGCAGCAGAAAAGACACTCCCCTGGCCAGAGCAAGCTCTTTTTTCTTTTCCGTGTTCGAAAAATCCATGAAATATATGGTCCCAAGATAGGGGACGTATACGGTTGTAAACTGAGAAGAATCGATACCACACATGCCCCACTAGGAGAATTTGGGGTAATGGTGGGATTAGGCAGCCTCAGAGGCATCCATGCATGCTGCCCCTGCTGTTTCCTGTCCATTTCCGTGGTGTTTCCATCATTTTCTGAGGTTTCCAGGTTTTCACCCAGCCTTCCCTAGGCAGAGCCTTGGTCCCCTGCAAAAAATGCTCGAGTCTCCCATTGATTCAATGGGGTTTGTTATTCGAAACGAGCACCGGGAAAAGTTCGACTCGAATAACGAGCACCCGAGCATTTTAGTGCTCGCTCATCTCTAGAAAAAATGTATTATTGCTATATTAGAACTGACCAAGAAAACAAAGTTATTGAGTTATATATGTCAAAAAATAAATGCTGCAAAATATATAATGAAAAACCCCAGTGGCAGTATTGCTGTTTTCCCCTTTCCCTTGATTTAACATAATCAGTAGAGATAATAGAATTTTCCAAAAATTCGATGCTTCAGATGCTTCTCCAAATTTCTCGAAAGAAATTTGCTGTGTTCTGAATTAATCAGCCATGAAACATGTTAAATCAGCTATATCCTGACCTGTAAGGAGGGTGTATCTCGGTGACAGGGAGGTCTCATATAGTATATGGACATGCGCATCATCGTGCAGGCCACCAACAATCCTAGTTAACTCCCAGCTAAACCAAAAGAAATCAGCAGCCTTTAGTAAAGGAAACAAATAACAGTGTGTGGTCCTGCAGGAGTTTTGTCTCTTTAATGGAAAAAAGGACATTGAGTCAGTGCCAATAAAGCAGTGGCCAAAAAAAGGTTCTTTTAACCCTTTCCCGACCAGAGTCGTACATGTACGGCGCTGGTGCGGTGCGGTGGGCGTCATGGCCGGCAAGTCTCTGCTGTTTCTAACAGCAGAGACTTGCCGCTACTTACCGCCATCAGCGGCGTCTTTCTGGGCCTTCTGATGCCATGATCATCAGGATGCGTACGCTTCCGGGTGGTGTACAGACGCCCCGAGTGGCCAATCGGTGTGTCTGTACACCATATGAAAACTGTAATGCTCGCTGGTGAGGATTACAGTTTTCAAACTACAATTCTTATTCTGGCCACTAGATGGCAGGCCAGGATAAGAAATGAGCAATTTTTGGATTTAACTCCATCTAGTAAATCCCTGATTGCTCATAAAGAAAAAAAAACACAATATGTTAGCTGATATTTGAGCTTTAAAATAATCACAAAAAATAAAAAAAATGTTAAAATATATATAAAAAATATATAAAAGTTCAAGTCACCCCCCTCTCCGTATAATAAAAAAATAAATACCTAAATAACAATAAATAGTCATCATGGGTATCACCGTGACTGAAAACGCCCGTAATTTTAAAATATAAAAAAAAATTCCAATACGGCGAATTGTGTGGCGGAAAAAATCGTCCAAATGGCGATTTGCCATTTTTTGTCGCTTTTTTTCTAAAAAAAATTAAATAAAAAGTGATCAAAAAGTCATACACACCCCAGAATGGTATCAATAAAAACTTCAGATCGCCCCGCAAAAAATGAGTCCCCATACAGCTCCGTACACATAAATACCAAAAAGTTATAGGGGGTCAAGATATGACAACAAAAAAAAAAGCAGGAAAAACTATACATATTAGGTATCGCCGGATTCGTACTGACCAGTAGAATGAAAGTAACTGGTCAGTTTTAATGAACATTGAACGTTGTAAATAAGAAACCCGTAGAACTGTAGCGGAATAGCGTTTTTTTGCAATTTCACCCGATTTGGAATTTTTTCCCGCTTCCCACTACACCATATGCAATATTAAATGGTGGCATTGGAAAGTACAACTTGTCCCACAAAAAACAAGCCCTCATACAGCTATGTGAACAGAAAAATAAAACCGTTATAGCTGTTTGAAGGCAGGGAGCGCAAAACGAAAATGCATAACCGAAAAAACCTCCGGGGTAGAAGGGGTTAAGCTCTGCTGTAGCAGTGAAAACACATGTTTTTAAATCACTTCTGCTACCCGTAGAATGACTGTGTCATTATTAGACTCAGTTTTAAGGCTTCATGCATTTGGTCAGTCACGGGTCAAAAACACAGAACAAATGCAGATCTTTTCAGGATACCTTATCTAAGAGTAGGATTGTCTCTTGATTTTGGCTAACCATACAGTAACTGCTAGAGTTAACTGACCAAATAAGTGAAGTGTGAACTGAGCCTTACAGGTCAATGTTAGCATAAGGTATAATATCCTGAACTGTGCAGTGGCTCAAGATTCAAATAAAGCTGAGCTGGGAAAGAGCTGTCTCATTTCACTGTGTGTGGGGTGCTCACATTGATAGATTACCTATTTTGCTAGCCACTGATTTTACTATAGTGGGAAAGAGCTGTAACATTTTACACTGTCTGCTGTTTCCCCATAGATTGATAGATAACCTATTTTGTTAGCCATTGATACAAGTTGGGCCTCCTCCTAGAGTAGGGATGGTGTAAGCAGTAAGTTTGTGTTGATGTCACTGTTTATTTTTCTCTTCTTCTGATTCATCAGAAGAATAGTCAAAAAAAAAAAATAGATCCTGTCTTTTGAGAATCAGCCTTCACACGGTCAGTATTTGATCAGTAAAAAAATCAGTTTTTGTAAGGCAAAAACAGGAGTGGGGTGAAAGATGTCAAAGATGACATATGATGAAAATATTTGTATGTCTTCTGTGTTTTGGACCCACTCCTGTTTTTGCCTTACAAATACTGATAAAATCCTTATGCAAAATACTGACTGTGCGATTGAGGTCTTATGGATGCTCCAAAGATAGGATCTGTAGTGTTTTCCATTTTTCAGTTCCTCTGACAGATCAGAAGGATAAAATAAATGGTGATGTCAACAAGGCCAAACAGGGTCACTAGCCCCAGAACAGAGTGGTGAGGGTGGCAACAACATGAGGAGTTAACATAGTAGCCCAGTCAAAAAGTATTGAGGGTGGCAACTGCATGAGGAGTCAACATAGTGGCTGTTACAGAGTGGTGAGGGTGGCAACCGCATCAGGAGTCAACATAGTGGCCAATTCGCAGAGTGGTGAGGGTGGCAACAGCATGATGAGTTAACAGTGGCCCAATAAATGAGTGAGGTCAGTGGCAATGGCTGAAGCAGTAACAGCAGAAGATGGTGGACATAGTAGAAGATGGTAGAAGAGGTAGCAGGTTTGTGGTATCAGGTGGGTGGCAACATCAGAATAGTGGCTAAAGCATATGGCCAGAAGTAATGGGCCATATTTCACAATGTTCTGGTGTGGCAGTACACTGCAGTCAGAACATTACTGCCAGAATGATCTAGTCTGATGCATCTGTTGTGTAGAAATCCTGGCTGATCCATGCCTGATTAAAGGGGTTCTCTGGAAATTAAGAAAATGAAAATACTTAAATATTACTTTAAAATAGATATATTCCCAAATGCCTTTCATTATTTATAATGACTCATTGTCTAGGGAGCAATCATCAGGGCAAACAAAATGGCCACCATCCTGTTACTGCACTCAAAACCTGTCCTAATCACACAGCAGGACAAGTTACTTCACATTACTGATCTAAAGAGCTGTCTCATCCTCCTCTATGCTCTACCTGTCAGGGATTATGATCCTGAATACAGTGTAATATGATATTTAGCTGGATCTTTGTGGGAATGGAGTTCATGAGGAGACATGAAGTACAGACAGGACAGACTATGGTAATTGAGATTGCATATAATAGCTGCTGCTCATTACTACTGTCACGTGCAGGTGTGCGTGTGGGGACACCAAACTAAGCGTAGGAGGGAAAGGAGATTAGACTTAAAAACTAAGGAAGGAAGATGGACACAGGAACAGGAAACCCTGGCTCAAATCCTGTCTATGTACCAGTATGAACAGGCCTCAAATGTAGGCAAGTTCATACACAGGAACCTAAACACCGAACTGACCCTATAGGACCCTGGAAACTAATGAGCGGAATGAGTCTACCTGTTCCTCCAAAAGGAAGGACAAACAGGAGTCTCCCTAAGGCCTAATAACAAAACAACAGGAGGGAAAAGAGTTAATTACTCTTACCGGTAATTGGATTTTCCAATAGGCTCCACAACAGCACTCGCAGGAGGTTGTTCCCCACCTCCCTGGACAGGAAAAAACGTAGAAGCTCTTTCTTTTAAATATCCCCCTCCTACTACCTGCTCCAGTTAATGACATAGGAACCGTTAATCATGCAATTATAAATTTATTTACAAAATATTATCACCATAAGGAAGGCAAAAAAAAATATATATATGGGTGGGAAATACCAGTGCTGTTGTGGAGGCTATTGGAAAATCCAATTACCGATAAGAGTAATTAACTCTTTTCCCCGGCGCCTCCCCAACGGCACTCACAGGAGGATTAACAGAGAAAAAAAAACTCTTTTTAGGGTGGGATAACTGCAGATAATACTTTTCTGCTAAATGATAAATCATAATTTTTTAGCACATCTAACTTGTAGTGCCTAAAGAAAGTGTTTGGATTTGCCCACGTGGCAGCCCTGCAAATTTGCTCAACCGAAACCGACGCTCCTTCCGCCCAGGAGGTCGAGACCGCCCTAGTTGAGTGTGCCTTCAATTTTTCTGGAACAGGAAGGTCTTTCTGTAAGTAACAGAGTTCAATTGTCCTTCGTAGCCATCTGGCAATAGTACTCTTACTTGCCGCTGCTCCCTTGTTTACTCCTTGGAATTGCAGGAAAAGATGGTCCGATTTCCTGATAGGCTCAGTCACTCTCAGATATTCAAGAATTGAGCGTCTTACATCTAGGTTGTGAAACTTCATTTCCATGTCCGAGGAGGGATGAGGGCAAAAGGACGGTAATGAGACTTCTTGCTGTATATGAAATTTTGAAATTACCTTGGGTAGAAATGCTGGGGCGTGTTTTAGGATTATACGATCCTCCAGCACTGTAATATATGGTGGCCTGTACGAGAAGGATTGGATTTCTCCGACTCTTCTAGCCGAGGTTATTGCCAGTAAAAAGACTGCTTTGTAAGTTAGAAATTTTAAACTAATTTCCGAAATGGGCTCGAATGGAGAACCCATTAAAATGTCCAGGACTAAGTTTAAGTCCCATGGTGGAACGGTAGAGTGTGAGAAAGGTACTTTCCTAAATGCCCCCTTAAGGAATCTTTTGACCAATGGCACCTCAGCAAGTTTTTCTTCTAGGAAGTATGACAGTGCCGAGATCTGGACTTTCAGGGTGTTGGGTTTCAACCCCTTATCTAGTCCCACCTGTAAGAAATTCAGGATAATTGGAATATTAGGTGTTTGGCCCTCAGAAAAGGACAAGAATGCTTTCCAGGATTTCATGTAAATTTTTGATGTAGTATACTTTTTACTGAGTAGTATAGTGTTTATTACTGAGTCTGTAAGCCCTCTTCTTCCTCGCCTGAGTTTCCAGGCGTTTAGGTGTAAGTGATTCACCGGACCCTGAGATAAGAGGTCTTGGCGATTTGGTAGGATCCAATAATCCCCTTCTGCCAGTTGGAGTAATAGAGGGAACCGAGTCCTTTTTGGCCAGTAAGGCGCGATGAGGATCAGGTTGGCATCTTCCTCCCAGGCTTTCATCAGGACTCTTGGTATAAGATTGAACGGTGGAAAAGCGTAGAGAAGTCCCGAGGGCCATGTCCCTGACAGGGCGTCTACCATAAGTGGCCAGTCGTGAACCTGGAGGGAGTAGAATTTTTTCACTTGTTTGTTGGCTCTTGTTGCGAATAGGTCCACTTTTGGGTTCCCCCACCGGGCGACAATTTCCCCAAAGATCTTTGTTCAGACACCATTCTCCTTTTAGGAGAGTGCGGCTTAGAAAATCCGCCACATTGTTTTCTGAGCCTTTCAGATGGACCGCAACTAGAGATAGAATATTTTTCTCTGCCCAAGTGAATATGTCGTGAGACACTTTGTAGCTTTTTGCTTTTTGTCCCTCCCTGACGGTTTAGGTAGGCTACTGCTGTAGAATTGTCTGTCAGAATTTTTACATGGCGATATTTTAATCTGGTTTCTAGTTTTTGAAGGACTTTGAGGACAGCTGTTAGTTCCCGCAGGTTTGACGACTCTAGGGACATTTCTGCTCCCAGGTCCCCTTAACGACTTGATCCTTTGAAAAGCCCCCCCAGCCTCTGCTGCTGGCATCTGTGGTTATACAGATTTGATCTGATGGTCGCCAAAAAACTCCCCTCTGGATGTTTCTTTGGACACGCCACCATAGAAGGGCTAGTTTTACCGCTGTCAGAATATGTAGTTTTTGTGATCTAGCGTAGATTGATCTCCGTCCCAGACACATAGAAGAAACTCCTGTAATGGTCTTGAATGGAACTGGGCCCACCTTACTGCAGGGATAGTTGAAGTTAGATGGCCCAACAGAATCATCACTTCTCTTATGGAAGTTGAGTGGAGTTGACAAAAGGTCATAATTCTTTGGATCAGGAGTTTTTGTTTTTCCTCTGGGAGGAAGGACATGAGCTTTTGGGAATCCAACAGAACTCCGAGGTATATCCTTTGATGACTGGGATTTAGCTCGGATTTTTCTGTATTTATCAGCCAGCCTAGATCTTCTGTTAGGCTTCTTACTATGTGTAAGTGTTGCTGTAATTTTTGAGCTGGGCTTGTGACTAACAGGTCGTCTAGATAGGGCACAACTTGAATTCCCTGCATGTTAAGATAACCTGTCATTTCTGCCATGATCTTGGAGAATATACGAGAGGCTGACGATATTCCAAAGGGGAGAGCTTGGAACTGATAATGTTTTTCCTCTTTTTGAGAAAGGAACGCTATCCTGAATTATTTTTGATAGCCTGTGTGAACGGGTACATGGTAATAAGCATCGGATAGATCTATGGTTACCATGGCACAGTTTTTGGTGAGAAGGTGAACTGTAGACTTGATCGTCTCCATTTTGAATTTTTTGTATAGTAGATATCTGTTTAGTCTTTTCAGATTTATGATCAACCTGAATGACTTGTTTGGTTTTTGGACCAGAAACACCGGGGAATAGAAGCCTTCTCTCCTTTGAGACTCTGGCACCGGGACGATTACCTGCTTTTTTTTATCAGGGAGGAGATTTCTAGTTCCAGTGCTTGTTGCCTTTCTAAAGGGTACAGAGGTTTGTTTAACATAAAATAATCTGGAGGGCGGGATTTGAATTCTATTTTGTAGCCTAGAGAGATAGTATTTATAACCCAAGGAGAGGATGTTATTTTCTCCCAGGCTGACACAAATCTATTTAACCTGCCCCCCACTTGACTTCCAGCGTCAGTGTGGTTTTTGGGGTATTTTTGGGATTAAAAAGAAATCCTCTACCCCTTCCTCTAGAGGGCTGCCACCTAGTGGAGGAGTCCCTTTTTTTCTGGTCCGGCCTGGGTCTTTTAAAATTGCGAAAGGACCTTCTTTGGTGATAGTACCTTGAGTCAGAAGGGAACCCTTTCTTCTTGTCCGATGCCTTTTCTAGTATATCGTCCAGGCCCGTACCAAATAACCTATCCCCCTCACACGGCAGAGAGCACAAACGGCACTTAGACCCCAAGTCCCTAGACCAGGATCTGAGCCATATTGCTCTGCGCGTAGCGTTTGAGAGGGCGGAAGATCTGGCCGACAGCCTGACAAGATCTGCTGAGGCATCAGACAAGAAATTGGCAGCTTGTTTTAAGGTAGGCATCGAAGCTAATATCTCCTCTCTCGGGGTGCCCGAGGCGATATGATTTTCTAGCTGGTCTAGCCAGACCGATAGGGACCTTGAGGTGCATGTGGATGCTATACTAGGCCTCAACATCATCGTATTTGCTTCCCAAGCTTTTTTGAGTAAGCCTTCACATTTTCTGTCCATCGGGTCCTTCAAGAGACCCATATCCTCTAATGACAGAGAGGTTTATTTAGATATGCGGGCCACTGGGGCATCCACTTTTGGAGACTTGTCCCACAATTCGCAGTCCTCATGCTGTCAGACGGGTAAATGCTGACTTGTCCGCAGCATTAGCACGCCGGCCGTCCCCCTTATACAGCCGCCGGCTTCCGACTTCCGGATCTAGCCGGAACTGACGTCAGAAGCCTGGCAGAAGTGAGATCTCTGCCCAGGAGATCCCGGCCTGTTGGCGCATGCACGCAATCCCTCGCTGTCGGCCTGAACTGCCGGCGGAGCGGACGCCCGGGGATGCCTTCCAAGAAGGGCTTATTCCAAGGAGCAGGAAGGAGTCCAGGACCCCCGCGACCCTGTCCTCTGCAGAGGCCCTCCCAACCTGGGGTAAATAGTGTTAAGGCCCTGCACTTCTTCGGCTCCCTCAGAAGCGGCTTCCACGCTGTCCCGGGACAGGAAACAACAACTGGAGCAGGTAGTAGGAGGGGGCTATTTAAAAGAAAGAGCTTCTACGTTGTTTCCTGTCCAGGGAGGCGGGGAACGCCCTCCTGTGAGTGCCATTGTGGAGGCGCCGGGGAAAAGGAAACTTATCTTTCAATGAAGAAATTGAGGCTCCAGGATCTCAGCTGAAACCAAACTGCTGCTCACCACCACAACACTGAAGCTATAAACCGCAAGGAATAGTGGGAGAAGAAGCAATAAATAGGGGAGGGACAATTACCACACCAGGAACACTTGAGGGAAAAGGGCATGGTAAAAACCAATAACAAAAGGGAAAACATGTCAGATTACACCACGTGTTGCCAATCTGAAAGACCTCCTGTTATCTGTCATAGGAATGTCCGTGACAACTGCACCCCCACCTTCCCTCTGTACTTCATGTCTCCTCATGAACTCCATTCTTATGGAGATTAAGCTGAAGATTCTATCAGCTGTATACTGACAAACAGAGCAGAGAGGAGGATGAGGCCGCTCAGTGTTCTGAAGTAACTTGTCCTGCTATGTGATTAGAATAGGTTTTGTGTGTACTAATAGGACAGTGGCCATTTTGTTTCTTCTAATGATTGCTTCCTAGACAAAACGAATCATTATAAATAATGAAAGGTATTTGGGAATATATTTATAATAAAGTAATATTTAATTACTGTCATTTTCTTAATTCCAGGAGAAACCCTTTAATCTTTATAAAGGATGATCTCTCAACATTTTGTGTTTAAAATCGAGTTCTCTGTGAGGTAACAATGCCCCCACCATACAAAACACCTACTCTGATGTCAAATTACTGGTCAGGGAGGAAGCTTGCCCAGGGCAAACGCGGCCAATTGTGGGTACAATTCTAGTTTGGCTGCCCAGTTGTCCAAAGGATCTTGGATCTGGGGTGACAGGGTGCAGCCCAAGTATGCCACCACCTGATGGTTCAGACTGTGCGCCATGTCCTGTTTCCATGTCATGTCCTGGGTGGTTTCTTCAGATGGCGGGTGAAGAAACATGCTCATCAGAGACTCGAGACTCAAGTTATTGCTGACGGAGCTACTGCTGCTCCTGCCCCCCAGTCCCCTGCATCCTGCAGCAATCATGGCAGTGACAATGGCACACATAAGCAGCAACCAACTGACTACATAGGATTTCTCAATAGTAGTTACGTTTATCATCCCTCTCAGCAGGTGGAAAAATGCCACCATTTTTGCCCAGTAGCGAGGGTTTAACATTATTGAGAGCCACAAAACTGTTCCCCACAAGGGGAACAACAAATATGCCCACACAATAGATAATAAAAATATTAAATTTATCTTATGAAATAAAAAAATATACAGACAAAAAATACAATGGGGATAGCCACATATAGGTATCAATGACCCTCAATGCTGAGCGAAAACCATAAGTCCCCCAAACATCGCTATCCCCGAAAAAGATATCATATATGTATCGGTAAAACCACATAATTCAAAAATAATTATATCCAGACCATATCCTTAAATCATAGCAATATAGTCAATATACATCCAATCATGGGAAATGGTCCAGAATCAAAAACAAAAACTCAAACATCATTAGTTTGAGGCTCACCTATAGACATGACCGGGGGAATGGACAATGGGGTAACGAAAAACTGCCTCGACACACGTTTCACCTCAACAGGCTTCGTCAAGAGGTCCTATGTGGCTATCCCCTATGTATTTTTTGTCTGTATATTTTTATAATTTAATAAAATAAATGTAATATTTTTTACTATTTATTGTGTGGGCATATTTGTTGTTCCCCTTGTGGGGAACAGTTTTGTAGGTGATATATTGTATGCATGTGTGCCCTTTTGAAATATTGTTTGAGGCATTTCTTGTATTGAGGAGAGCCAGTAGTCATCCCTGTGCTAAATGGTGATAATGCAGCTGTCTCTACGCAAGCAACTCAGCATGCATCTGCCATTTGTGCAAGGGATTTGGAGGGACTCCCTGCCTCCATCTCCCTGCATACTGCCATGGTCTGTCAGGGTCACTTGCCTGATCTTACTCATTGCCCCAGCTCCTCATGCTCCTCCTGCTCTTGTCCTGTCACTTGGGCAGATAAACCGACTATTTCTATGCACAATTCCTGGGCATTAATGTCCTCCTCGGCCTCCACCTTGGCCAGGTCAGCACCCACAGGGCTCAGGTGGCCGTGATGGCGACACATCTCTTTTCCTCTGGCCAGTAGTATTTATCAGCATCTGTTCCAGGACATGAAGGAGTGGCATGACACCATTCATCCCACCATCCTGGCACCTGACAAATAAAGTAGTGTCCTCAAAGGACCTGAGCAACTGGCAGGTGTTGCGCCTGAGCTGCCACTGGCTAATGCCAAAGTTACACAGAAGAGTACTTCTGTCTGCCTGCATCATCAATAAATTGTTCATGGCCTTCATTTGCTCATACAGTTGGTCCAACATGTGAAAGGTGGAGATCCATTTTGTGAAAATGTCACATATGAGGAGATGTTGGGGAACACTGTTCTGCCTTTGCAGCTCGGGGGGGGGGGGGGGGTTGTACAGTAAGAGTGGCTAAAGTGAATGCAGTTTCCTAGCCAATTTTAAGACATCATGCAGTTTGGTGGAAGACTTCAGGAATCGAGTTCTAACCCAGATTAAAGACCTAGGTCATGTAGGGCATATGGGTCAGCCCTGCTTGATGCAGTCCTCATAGAATGTTCTTCCCGTTATCAGTGACCATGGTTCTGATCTTCAGTTGATGAGGAGGCACCCAGGATTTGATTTCTTGATGAAGGACACGGATCAGTTCTTCCCCGGTGTGACATCACCAAGGCTGGTTAGGTGCAGAACAGTGTGACACAAACAGTGTGTGCTCTGCATAGGTGGTATTCTTGAGGATCACTTTGAACTGTACCTACAGTGAACACTGAGGAAGCTGAAGGATGAGGAGGCAGAGGAATACTTTGGCGTCGCAATCACAGTATGATAACGTGGAGGCAGTATTGCCATTATCTGACCAAGTTGCTGCTGCACCTGGAAAGGAACCACATTTATCCAGTGGGCCATAAAGGACACATTGTCCTTGACCATAGTTATAGCTCCACATATTGGCGCTGCCATGAACTGTACCAGTCACCAACAGGCTCCAAGAATGGCCCACTTTCTGCTCAACATACGTATGTAGGGCAGATACAGCTTTTTCAGAAAAATAATGATGACTTGTAACTCTCCACCTTGGCTCGGCACAAGCCATCAGTTCTCTGAAACGTGCAGAGTCAACCACATGAAAAGGGAGGGACTGTACCAGTAACTTGGCCAGGAGTATGTTCAGCTTTTGCGCCGTTGAAAGAGTGCACATATACTGGTGTCTCTTTACAATCGCCTCAGTTATCGATTGCTGGCGAAACTCCAGACAAGTAAGAGGAGCATCATGTCCAGTAGACAATGGGAAGGAATCGCAGCTCTCTTCTGCTGAGGTGGTGGAGTCTTGACTGCTGGAGAAGGTGTGAGGGCCACTGGGAGATGTGTCAGGCTGTACTAGTACATTAGCATCATGGTTTTCCCAGGCCGCTTTATATTGGTGCCAACATTGACAACCTGGCCACGCTTCACCTTCTGCCCACAGATCCTACATATAGCCATGCTGATGTCCACTAGTGACTTGATGAAAAATGTCCATACCTGCGAGTATGGCATTTTATCCTCTCTAATACTTGCTAACTGCCTGCTGCTACCTCTATGATGAAATGCACTGATAGTTGTTTCCAGACAGGTAGGCTCCAGAGTAGCAGACCGTCTACCCTGGGCAGGTTTGGCTCCAGGTCTCAAACTGCTGGCAACCAGCTGGCTTATGGCCATGCTTGCATCCTGCTGGCTCAAGGGCACACTGCCACCCCCTGATGATGAAAAACAATCTTCACTTGCCTCCCACGTGCGATTGGCTACATCATCATCCACTACTGCCTGCTCATCACTTATGTCACCCTCACCAGTCTCATGGCCGCTTCCCTGACCGCTGGTGACACCTGTTTCCACATCGCTACTTTCACACCTAAAGGAGGAAGCAGCGGACCTCTCCTCCAAATCTGAGCTAGCCAGTAGCTGCTGACCTCAATAAGCTCATCCTCACTAAAAAGCACAGGAGAGCTGGTGGCATACATAATTTGCCAGGCAGAAGGAGAAGTAAAGGAAAGAGACAGTTTTAGGACAGAGGGCAGAGAGCTTGTTCCTGGGCCATGCCAGCTAAGTGTGAGGAATCTACCAATTCCTGGCTAAGTGTGTCTGATATCAGTTGAGATGATGTTGAAGACCAAGTCAACCATTCAAGGACAGCAAGATTGGTCATCAAAACACAACCATTGCATCACAGTGGTAGCTCTTGCCTGTTGCTACAGCTGCTTCTACCTCCCCCCACTTCTTCTGCTGCTATCTCTACTGGCTACAGTAACATTTTTGCCAATGTCTGTTCCCTTGGAGGGCCCTGGCAACTGTCTGCTGGACATACTCTACAGTAACACTAACTGTGTATGTAAAATAAGTTATTCAATGTCAATATGGACACCCTAATTACAGTAGAACAAGACAGTTTATTCATCCCAATTTGAGAATCAAGGCGTAATAGAATTGTTTATCTTTTAAACAAGATGGATATCCTTATAACAGTAAAATTATACAGGTTATTCACCGCAATATTAGAATCAAGGCCTAATGGAAGTTTATATATTAAACAGGGTGAACACCACAATAACAGTAGAATTATACAAGTTATTCACCCCAATTTGTGAATCAAGGCCTAATAGAATTGTTTATTAGAGATGAGCGAGCACTAAAATGCTCGGGTGCTCGTTATTCGAGTCAAATTTTTCCCGATGCTCGGGTGCTCGTTTCGTGCATAACGAACCCCATTGAAGTCAATGGGAGACTCGAGCATTTTTTTGTCGGGGACCAAAGCTCTGCATAGGGAAGGTTGCGTGAAAACCTGGAAACCTCAGAAAATGATGGAAACACCACGGAAATGGACAGTAAACAGCAGGGGCAGCGTGCATTGATGCCTCTGAGGCTGCCTAATCATACCATTGCGCCAAATTCTGAGCAACAGCCTGGTGGTGATCCTCAAGACAAATGTGCTGACCCAGACCAAGATGGGCAAGGCACATGCCCATCCCATGCTAGTAAAGCACCCAACTAGGTGCAACGAACGTCCATCACATCCTGCGGGTGACACCACTGCCCATGCTGGCACTGCTGTCCTATCCCCTGCCCCACGACGCAGGCATAAGCCTGACACAGCATTGTGGTGAGGTAGCAGGTGAGCCACCCAAAAATTTACCGTGACACAGCATGGCGGTGAACCCATAGTGACCAAGTTAGACTGATGTAGCATGTGAACCACCCAAAATTTTACCCTGACACAGCATGGGGGTGAACCCAGAGTGACCAAGTTAGACTGAGGTAGCAGGTGAACCACCCAAAATTTTACCCTGACACAGCATGGCGGTGAACCCAGAGTGACCAAGTTAGACTGAGGTAGCAGGTGAACCACATAAAATTTTACCCTGACACAGAATGGCGGTGAACCCAGAGTGACCAAGTTAGACTGAGGTAGCAGGTGAACCACCCAAAATTTTACCCTGACACAGCATGGCGGTGACAACAGAGTGACCAAGTTAGATTGAGGTAGCAGGTGAACCACCCAAAATTTTACCATGACACAGCATGGCAGTGAACCCAGAGTGACCAAGTTAGACTGAGGTAGCAGGTGAAGAACATAAAATTTTACCCTGACACAGCATGGTGGTGACAACAAAGTGACCAAGTGAGACTGAGGTAGCAGGTGAACTACCCAAAAATTTACCCTGACACAGCATGGCGGTGAACCCAGAGTGACCAAGTTAGACTGAGGTAGAAAGTGAACCAAATAAAATTTTAACCTGACACAGCATGTCAGTGACAATAGAGTGAAAAAGTGAGACTGAGGTACAGTAGAAGGTGAACCACCCAAAAATTTACCCTGGCACAGCATGGCGGTGAACCCAGAGTGACCAAGTTAGACTGAGGTAGCAGGTGAACCACATAAAATTTTACCCTGACACAGCATGGCGGTGACAACAGAGTGACCAAGTTAGACTGAGGTAGCAGGTGAAGAACATAAAATTTTACCCTGACACAGCATGGTGGTGACAACAAAGTGACCAAGTGAGACTGAGGTAGCAGGTGAACTACCCAAAAATTTACCCTGACACAGCATGGCGGTGAACCCAGAGTGACCAAGTTAGACTGAGGTAGAAAGTGAACCAAATAAAATTTTAACCTGACACAGCATGTCAGTGACAATAGAGTGAAAAAGTGAGACTGAGGTACAGTAGAAGGTGAACCACCCAAAAATTTACCCTGGCACAGCACGGCGGTGAACCCAGAGTGACCAAGTTAGACTGAGGTAGCAGGTGAACCACAAAATTTTACCCTGACACAGCATGGCGGTGAACCCAGAGTGACCAAGTTAGACTGAAGTAGCAGGTGAAGCACATAAAATTTTACCCTGACACAGCATGGTGGTGACAACAAAGTGACCAAGTGAGACTCAGGTAGGAGGTGAACCACCCAAAGATTTTTCCTGACACAGCATGGCGGTGAACCCAGAATGACCAACTTAGACTAAGGTAGCAGGTGAACCACATAAAATTTTAACCTGACACAGCAAGGCGGTGACAACAGAGTAACCAAGTTAGACTGAGGTAGCAGGTGAACCACATAAAATATTACCCTGACACAGCATGGCGGTAAACCCAGAGTGACCAAGTTAGACTGAGGTAGCAGGTGAACCACATAAAATTTTACCCTGACACAGCATGGCGGTGACAACAGAGTTAACAAGTGAGACTGAGGTAGCAGGTGAACCACTCAAAAATTTACCCTGACACAGTATGGTGGTGAACCCAGAGTGACCAAGTTAGACTGAGTTAGCAGGTGAACCAACCAAAATTTTACCCTGACACAGCATGGCGGTGAACCCAGAGTGACCAAGTTAGACTGAGGTAGCACATGAAGCACATAAAATTTTACCCTGACACAGCATGGCGATGACAGAGTGACCAAGTTAGACTGAGTTAAAAGATGAACCAAACAAATTTTACCCTGACACAGCATGGCGGTGACAGAGTGACCAGGTGAGACTGAGGTAGCAGGTGAACCACACAAGATTTTACCCTGACACAGCATGGCGGTGAACCCAGAGTGACCAAGTTAGACTGAGGTAGCAAGTGAACCACATAAAATTTTACCCTGGCACAGCATGGCGGTGAACCCAGAGTGACCAAGTTAGACTGAGGTAGCAGGTGAACCACATAAAATTTTACCCTGACACAGCATGGCAGTGAACCCAGAGTGACCAAGTTAGACTAAGGTAGCAGGTGAAACACAACAAATTTTACCCTGACACAGCATGGCGGTGACAACAGATTGACCAAGTTAAACTGAGGTAGCCGGTGAACCACCCAAAAATTTACCCTGACAAAGCATGGCAGTGACAACAGAGTGACCAAGTTAGACTGAGGTAGCAGGTGAACCACAAAATTTTACCCTGACACAGCATGGAGGTGAAAACAGAGTGACCAAGTTAGACTGAGGTAGCAGGTGAACCACGTAAAATTTTACCTTGAAAGCATGGCAGTGAACTCAGAGTGACCAAGTTAGACTGAGGTAGCAGGTGAACTACATAAAATTTTACCCTGACACAGCATGGCGGTGAACCCAGAGTGACCAAGTTAGACTGAGGTAGCAGGTGAAGCACATAAAATTTTACCCTAACACAGCATGGCAGTGACAACAGAGTGACCAAGTTAGACTGAGGTAGCAGGTGAACCACCCAAAAATTTACCCTGAGACAGCATGGCGGTGAACCCAGAGTTACCAAGTTAGACTGAGGTAGCAGGTGAACCACATAAAATTTTACCCTGACACAGCATGGCGGTGAACCCAGAGTGACCAAGTTAGACTGAGGTAGCAGGTGAACCACTGAAAAATTTACCCTGACACAGCATGGTGGTGAAAACAGAGTTACCAAGTTAGACTGAGGTAGCAGGTGAACCAACCAAAATTTTACCCTGACACAGCATGGCGGTGACAACAGAGTGACCAAGTTAGACTGAGGTAGCAGGTGAACCACATAAAATTTTAGCCTGACACAGCATGGTGGTGAACCCAGAGTGACCAAGTCGGACTGAGGTAGCAGGTGAAGCACATAAAATGTTACCCTGACACAGCATGGCGGTGACAACAGAGATACCAGGTGAGACTGAAGTAGCAGGTGAACCAGTCAAAAATTTACCCTGACACAGTATGGCGGTTAACTCAGAGTGACCAAGTTAGACTGAGGTAGCAGGTGAACTACATCAAATTTTACCCTGACACAGCATGGCGGTGAACCCAGAGTGACCAAGTTAGACTTAGGTAGCAGGTGAACCACATAAAATTTTACCCTGACACAGCATGGCGCTGAACCCAGAGTGACCAAGTTAGACTGAGGTGGCAGGTGAACCACCCAAAAATGTAGCCTGATACAGCATGGCGGTGACACCACCAATGCCTTTGTCAGACTGAGATTGCAGTCAAATGGCTGTAGGTGAGCCTCCCAAAATTTTTTTTTAGAGTGTTTGAAGTTGACTCCTAAAAAATTGTTTGAGTGTCTGTAGTTGACCCTCCTAAAAAATTGTTTTTAAGTGTCTGTAGTTGACGCTCCTAAAAAATTGATTGGAGAGAGGGCCTGTAGGTTGCCCACCCTAAACATTGTTTGAAAAGAGAGCCAGTTGGCCCTCTTAAAAATTGCCTATTGGCTCAGCGTTTGTGTAAGAAGAAAAGGAGGAGGAGGAGAGGAGAGGATACATGAAGAATCTTCATGTTGAGCTGCTTTCCCCCGGTGGAGATTTGAATTCCGGTGAAATACAGGCTTTATTCATTTTAATAAGCGTCAGCCTGTCAGCGCTGTCAGTTGACAGGCGTGTACGCTTATCAGTGATGATGCCACCAGCTGCACTGAAGAGCCGCTCTGACAAAACGCTAGCGGCAGGGCAAGCCAGCACCTCCAAGGCGTACAGCGCCAGTTGGGGCCACGTGTCCAGCTTTGCAACCCATTAGTTGTATGGAGCAGAGTGATCACGCAGGACGTTGGTATGGTCAGCTGCGTACTCCCTCACCATCTTTCTGAACAGCTCCCCCCTACTCTGCCTAGAATGGGGAAGGGTGACAGTCTTCCTGGGGTGACATAAAACTGGCAAAGGCCTTGGAGAGTGTTCCCCTGCCAGTGCTTGACAAGCTGCCTGCTCGCCTCCTCTCCCGCTAGTTGGCCCACAGAACTACGTCCTCTGCCGCTAGCGGTGTCAGATGGGAAGGATAGTTTCAGCTTGTGCACCAGGGGCCTGTTGATATTGATTCACTCTCATACTCCTTTCCTCTACAGGAATGAGAGTGGAAAAGTTCTGCTTGTACCGGGGGTCCAGGAAGGTGAACACCCAGTAATCGGTGTTGGCAAAAATGCTTCTAACGCGAGGGTCACGGGAAAGGCAGCCTAACATGAAGTCCAACATGTGCGCAAGAGTCCCAACACGCAAGAATTCCCTTTCCTCAATAGGCTGACTCTCCTTTTCCTCCTCCTCCAACTCCAGCCCATACACGCTTAACATATAAGAAGGAATTAGCATAGGTACCCTCTTCAGTCTCGCCAACAGTCTCCTCCTCTTCCTCCTCTTCCTCCAATACGCGCTGAGAAACAGACCTGAGGGTGGTCTGGCTATCAAGCAACGTATCCTCTTCCCCCATCTCCTGTGACAAGCGCAAAGCCTCTGACTTTATGCTGAGCAGTGACTTTTTCAGCAGACAAAGCAGTTGGTGACGCTGATAATGGCGGCATCGCTGCTGACCATCTGTGTTGACTCCTCAAAGTTGCTTAACAACTGACAGATATCAGACATCCACGTCCACTCCTCATTGTAGACTTGAGGAAGTTGACTAACCTGACTACCAGTTCTCGTGGAAGTTGTCATCTGGCAGTCTACAATCACTCTGCGGTGATGGTAAACCCTTGCTAACATGTGTAATGTGGAATTCCATCGCGTGGGCACGTCGCACAACAGTTTGTGAGCTGTCAGTTGTAAGCGCCGCTGCACTGCCCTGAGAGTGGCAGCATCTGTGGTTGATTTGCGGAAATGCGCACAGATGCGGCGCACCTTGTGAGCAAATCAGACAAATTGGGGTAGGTTTTGAGGAACCGCTGAACCACAAGATTGAAAACGTGGGCCAGGCATGGCACATGTGTGAGTCTGCTGAGTTGCAGAGCCGCCACCAGGTTATGCCCGTTGTCACACACAACCATGCCTGGTTTGAGGTTCAGCGGCGCCAGCCAAAGATCGGTCTGCGCCATGATGCCCTGTAACAGCTCTTGGGCAGTGTGCCTCTTGTCACCTAAGCTCAGCAGTTTCAGCACCGCCTGTTGACGCTTACCCATGGCAGTGCTGCTGCGCCTAGAGCTACTGACTGAAAGCGCCGGATGGTAATTGAGAGTAGGAGAAGGGGTTGGAGGAAAAGGCATAATAGTTTTGAGAAACCGTGACCGAGGTAGGCCCCGCAATCCTCGGTGTGGGCAGCACATGAGCGGCCCCAGGGTCAGACTCGGTCCCAGCCTCCACCAAGTTAACCCAATGTGCCGTCAGGGAGATATAGTGTCCCCGCCCACCAGCGCTTGTCCATGTGTCTGTGGTTAGGTGGACCTTCTCAGTAACCATTAGAGATGAGCGAGTAGTGAAATATTCGAAAGTTCGAAATTCGATTCGAATAGACCGCGAAATTCGACTATTCGACCGAATATCGAATCCCATTAAAGTCTATGGGAAAAAAATGCTCGCCACTTGGAAATCTCAATTCGACCACTTGGAGGTCACCAAGTCCACCCTGAAACCTCAGAAAAGGATGCCAACACTGCTGGAATGCAACTGGGACAGCAGGGGAAGCATGTCTGGGTGCATATAATACGCCCAAGTCGCACTATTACGCCACTATCACAGCCTCTCAACAATACACTCCAAAGACAATGTAACCTCTCTGTAAAGTGAGACCATACAAGGAAACCTTCTTTCCTCTACATTGCCATGGACCCCAAGCCAAACTAGACAAAAAAGAAGATAAAATTCTGCACCCCTTAAAATCACGTTGCCTATGACAACCACAGATGGCATAGGCAAAGGGGAAAGCAAATAGACCCCACCCCTAATTGTCATTGTGTGTGTGTGTGAGATGTGGTCAGACATGTCTTCTTTAAAATGTAAAAACAACTCAAACACATGCAGAAGCCTTAAAATGCCCAAATTGTTGGCGCTTGAGATGTCAGTGACCCGACCTGGCCCAGTGTCATGTCTAGCAGGTAAAGCAGTGGGGATGTTGAGGGATGCGTAGGACCGCAAAAGGCAGGAAGAGGCCGTGGGCTGGCCAGAGGCTCATGGAAATTTTGTGGAGG
>ONZH01017481.1:0-71261 GCA_900303285.1 Rhinella marina
TTTTACAAAGTAAGCCTTTAACAGTAGGACTGAGTGGAGGGGTTGGATTGAGAATTTGGCATGGGGACAGGGCACTATTTTATTTTTCAAATCAGGCAGCAGAAATGCTAGGTACATCCCTGGAGAGAACGAAGGATGAAAGTCACCAAGAGACCTATAACAATTGTGTTGTGAAGCAAAATCTTCTATAGTCATGATAAAAATGTGGTGGTAAAATGTGTGCAGGGGGTAGCAAGGCCATGGTTTGAAAATCACTCAGAAAATCCTGGTTTCAGTGTAGAATTATATAAAATGAAGTGCAAAAATGTTCTATTGTCAGCAAAACTGAGCTTTTAACCACAACAAAAATTGAAACCATGTACAATGGCATGTGAGAACACTAAAATGATTACAGCAAAATACAGTACAAGAAAATCTTGCTGAATTGCAAAAGGATCTGCAATTTTAGAGATTTATTTTCCAATCCAGTTTAAAATAGTACTCGTTCATCCATGGTCCTCTTGTGAAAAGTATTTAGCATCAAAGAATCAGGAATTGAGTGCCCTTATATGTAAAGGTCATAAAGAGACATGTTTTTATACACTCGACACATAATCATTTCAACCAATTGTCCGTCAAAGCTGACTAATGAAAGTTGTTTCGATTATTAATTTGAAGGTATTACTTTTGTGTTAATCAGTTTAAAGAGCCTCTGTCAGCATGGTCAGCCCCTTAAACCAGGCATAATGCCTGGTAGGGTTGATCACATTGATTAAAATGATTCTTTTGTATATTAAACAGCTGCAGAGATATCTTAATTTATTCATATGCAAATGAGCACATTGAAGCACCCGGGGCAGGACTAAATCCTTGGAGCATTGCTTTTGTAACACCCCTGTGCTTGGCACACTCCCCCCCCCTTTCCTTCATTGACAGGGCTAGACATCAGCATGCTGAGGGCAGAACTGTGCCCTAGCATGTGCATGTCATATACACTACTACTTACCATGTTGAGAATAGAGGTTTTCTGTGCTTAGAAAGCTAATATATATGGTTTATTCATAGGCACAATATATGATTATAAAGACATCAGTAATATGTTTTAGCCTTCTAAGTATAGAAAAAACACTTTCCTCAGTATGATAAAGCTGTTGACTACAGGTGCATCGGTGGTGCAGGACCCTGTGATATCTCATGTTAACTGTACAATGATGTAAAGCTATTGTATAGAATGCCTAGCCTTTTTGGTCAATGCATGAAATAAGGAAATGTAATTCTGAATATATATATCTTACCTAAGAATTATAGTATAGTAATTCTTTTCAGCAAAGCATCAACTTACAGGAGACAACAGGGAGCATTTATTCAGCAAAGCATCCACTAATAATAGACAAGGTGCACTTTATTATTTAATTTGAGACCTGTGAAACTCAAACTAATTAAAAATAAAATAGGCAACAGAGATGAGAACATTTTTATTAATGGGCTGTCATCTAAATACCAATATTGCATCATATTAGTCTTAGGAAATACAAATGTATAAAGTTTAGGGTAAGAGAATGAGTGCAGATTTTTACCTATATAACTAACAGCACTACCCCACAGAAGATTGCAGACACATCCCAGACATACCTGTGTGTACTGTGTGTCTGTATTACATGTCCAGGAAAAGCACTTTTATTCTGCAGGAAAACAGCTCCCAAGTGCCCAGCTCTGCTGCTGCAAGTGCCCAAAGCAAACCAGACTGAAGAGGGGAGGGCTGCTTTAGCTGCTCATATCTTGGGATTGGTAGCAGATAGAAAAATGCCAGTATATCAGAAAATATAGCTGTTAAAAATTGAGTCAGGAGAGAAAGCTGTTTCTACTTTCATTTTCAGCTGGGCTGAGCTGTTTTCCTACAGAATAAAAGTGCTTTTTCTGGACATGGAATAATGGCACAGTGCACACAGGTACAAGTGCATCTCAATAAATTAGAATATCATCAAAAAGTTGTTTTTTTCAGTAATTCAATTCAAAAAGTGAAACACATATTATATAGAGTCATTACAGAGTGAACTTTTTCAAGTGTTTATTTCTGTTAATGTTGATGGTTATGGCTTACAGCCAAGGAAAACCCAAAAGTCATTGTCGCAGAAAATTAGAATATTATATTAGACCAACTGTATTCTTTTTTTTTAAACACAGAAATGTTGGCCAAATGAAAAGTATGTACAGTAAATGTACTCAATACTTGGTTGGGGCTCCTTCTGCATGAATGACTGCATCTATACGGCATGCCATGGAGGCGATCAGCCTGTGGCACTGCAGAGGTGTTATGGAAGCCCAGGTTGCTTTGATAGCAGCCTTCAACTCGTCTGCATTGTTGGGTCTGGTGTCTCTCATCTTCCTCTTGACAATACCCCATAGATTCTGTATGAGGTTAAGGTCAGGCGAGTTTGCTGGCCAATCAAGCACAGTGAAACTGTGGTTATTAAACCAGGTATTGGCACTTTTGGCAGTGTGGACAGGTGCCAAGTCCTGCTGGAAAAGAAAAATTCCATCTCCAAAAAGCTTGTCGGCAGAGGGAAGCATGAAGTGCTCTAAAATTTCCTGGTAGACGGCTGCAGTGACTTTGGTTCTGATAAAACACAGTGGACCTACACCAGTAGATGACATGGCTCCCCAAACCATCACTGATTGTGGAAACTTCACACTAGATCTCAAGCAGCTTGGATTGAGTGCCTCTCCACTCTTCTTCCAGACTCTGGGACCTTGATTTCCAAATGAAATGCAAAATTTACTTTCATCTGAGAACAACACCTTTGACCACTGAGCGACAGTCCAGTTCTTTTTCTCCTTGGCCCAGGTAAGATGCTTCTGGTGTTGTCTATTGGTCATGAGTGGGTTGACACATGGAATGCGACACTTGTAGCTCATGTCCTGGATACGTCTGTGTGTGGTGGCTCTTGAAGCACTGACTCCAGCAGCAGTCCACTCCTTGTGAATCTCCCCCAAATTTAGGAAAGGCCTTTTCTTAACAATCCTATCAAGGCTACGGTTCTTCCTGCTGCTTGTGCACCTTTTTCTATCACCCTTTTTCCTTCCAGTCAGCTTTCCATTAATAGGCTTTGATACAGCACTCTGTGAACAGCCAGCTTCTTTAGCAGTTACAAGAAAATTTAGACTAGCAATTCATGTTCACAAGTGCATATCCATAAAGCAAGCATACAGAAAAATAATAAAAATATGGCACAACATTTCCATACCACTTTAATTTAGAATGATTCCCATTCCTTAGTTCTATTGTTTGCATGTGAAATGTTGTGCAGCCATTTTTTTATTATTTTTCTGTATGCTTGCTTTATGGATATGCACTTGTGAACATGAATTGCTAGTCTAAATTTTCTTGTAGTAAGTATTGAGGGTAGCAGCCTCTTTTAGACTGAGCAACGCCCATCTACCTGGGGCTTCTGAGCAGAGTATAAATGTAGCTGGTTCCTACACCGCCCTGAATATTGTAGGCTTAGGTAAGTCCAGGAGAGGCAGTCTGTTAGTGTTAGGTACCCATCTGCGGAAGCCACCTTGACGCCTGGTGGATGGGCCCGACACACATTTGATCAAAAATGTGCGCAAAGAGCTTCTATTTTTTCAAACTTTCATTTCTAGTAGGTATAATACCACTTTAATTTAGAATGATCCCCATTCCTTAGTTCTATTGTTTGCATGTGAAATGTTGTGCAGCCATATTTTTTTTATTAAGCTTCTTTAGCAATGACCTTTTGTGGCTTACCCACCATTTTGAAATCTTCCATATTGAATTTAGCTCATATTTTCCAATGGGAAGGGGGTCATGTGATATATCAGTCTTGGCTGGAAGTATCAGTTTTGACCAACCTTTACCTGTTTATGAGCTAAGCGAGGTCAAAGTTTCCCAAAGTGTTCTATGTGTCCAATGTTCTTCTGGATACACATGGTTTAACGTTTAATCCAGTTGTTGTGAACCTGCTGAAGAACTGCAGGTGATACTTTTTCACCACATTGTGGGATTTGCCATTTCAGGTTAGCCATATTGTGCAGTTCGCAATATTGATCATAAATACTATAGTACAAATATAATTATATGAATATTTAAAGACAGGATATTATCTTGCTATGTGGAAGTCATAACTTGCATTCTTTGTGTGTAAGCTATTTTAGGAGCCACAAGCTCCATTATGAAGTACAATGTTAGGAGTCGTTGAAAGTTGGGATATCTGTACAGTTTCCAATTATCACATATTCTTTCAGCACACAGTATGTTCCTGACAATCATTTGCAATATTTAACAGAGGAATGTCAGTGCATTACGTCTCACACGCCATCCCAAGAGATAAGTTTCCTGGGCAGATGCATGGAAATGCTTGTTAATTGGCTACGACATTGATGAATGTTATATGATATATCACATAAATCGATTTCACATCTCTCAGTCTTTTAGGTTCACTTCTCCTACATAATAAATCTAGATTAGCAGGAAAGTATTAAAAATATTAAAGGTCTCAATGAGAACCCAATATGTTACATGCCATTTGTCACTTAGTTCTGGTACTCTCTCATTAAACTTTGTCATAAGATTGATAGCCTAAAAGTAGAGAAATTGAAACAAAAAAACTGCAAAAAATAAATAAAAATGTGAGAGGACTGTGTCCACAGAATCTTACCTGATATATAAAGTGGATGAAGGAAGTGATAATATTTGGGAAAGACTAACCAGTTGGACATTCGAGAACTAGTGTGGTAATGTCATCATATTAAATTATGCTTACCCATAGGCACAGTAGCTGGCAGGAACCACTGAACTTCTAGAAATGAAGCAATACTTCACTTCTTGCTCCACTTCTCTTGCCACTTTGAGATACAGTATCTTCGCTCACTGATATTTTTGAACTATAATGTTAGTTTAGTATAGGAATGTCAGACTTGTCTTGGGGGGCATTTTGTAAAGGTTCTTTTTACAAGCATATAGCACCATCAATTATCATCTAAATAGCTCATAAGAGCAAAATAGAGAGTAAATGGGTTGAATCACTTTATCTAGTTATATTTATTATGTGTATAACATTGATATAAGTAACTTACTAATGTAGATGCATTAGCAGTAATGGTTCTGGTCTCCACTCCACTTCTTCTTCCTCTTTATAGACTGCTCATCTCTAGGGGTTACGGCTACCGCAGCAGTGCAGTAGCGGTGGCCATGATGGTGCACAGCAAGAAAAAAAGTCGGCCTTCCTGGTGGCTGGGAATTGATGTAGCAAGCGCGCATAGGACCGCATGCGTGTGCAGTAGCTCCCGTTCCCGGCCACCTCTCAAACGCCACTGTCATCCTCTCCTGTTACAGATTGCTCTGCCGAGACTGCTAGTGCTTCTGATAGTCTAGCAGCCTCACAAGCGTGCACATGTAGGCAAGGGGTGGGATTATATTACTGTGTGCCATCACCCTCAGCAGAGGCAGCGCACCCACTACAGCTCAGAGTGCCCCAGGAGCTGTGCACTGAGCACTGAAATAAGGAGGTGAGACAACCCCTTTAATAGTCTATCATCCTTGGGGAAAGGGGAGAACTTCAGGTTGCAACCTTCTTGCAGCCTGAAGGTAACAATTTGAATTTGAACAAATGAAGGTTGCAAGGAAGGCAACAATTTGGCAACTGTATATTACAATACTGCACTTATCCATTTACAGTTTAGGGAATTAGGGTTACAAATTTTACTCTTTATTTCAGTCAGCAAAAGGACAAGAAACTCTGCTTCAAAGTAAGTCTCATTAAAAGTGAAATTTAAAAATATAAATCAAAGTAAATAAAGTAAAACTATTTTGGTATCACAGTTTGTGCAATGAAAGGTTATATTCTGCTATTCTCTGCATAATTCCATATGCCCGTTTCCAATATGAACACGAGACTGTGTTAATTTTGACCAAGTAGAAGCTTGCATAAATCCTTACTAAATCTCACACACTATCTTTATTGGGGAAATATGAGAATTTGGCATCGGAGAGAAGGTGCAAAATCTCTAGTCAATCATGTTGGGCTACTGATGCAGCATTTGTGTTGATGATAATGGTGGCAAATGGCACTGGGTTGAAGTAGTGATGGTTGTTGGGTGGCTGGATTCCTAGTCATGTTTATCTGGCATGGTTGCTGAAATTCATTTCATACCCACGACTAGAAATGAGAAAAGTGAACAAAATTTGATTCTGATTTGATTTGCCCAAATCTGTCAACCAATTTGAATTGGGTCTGAATCAATTCTACCCTAGTTGAAAGTTCTCACATTGGCCTGAAAATGTGTGCATGACACTCCTAGGACTTAATTTTATATTGTTTTATTCTTATTTCTCTTTTGTCCTATCTCTGTCTCTAAAATTCAACAAATTGAATCACCAAAAATCTACCTATAAATGCAAAATTGGGGAATTTTTCATTTACTTACAAAGGTCCAAAAAAGGGACAATTCAACAGTTATTCCAGTCTTTAACAGCTTCAGTGTGTTTATCATTATTCAAACATGGCCTTGCTTGACAAATTGCTAGAGGCTAGAGTAGTATGATTGTATGTTATATACAGAAATTTGATACTTCCCCCTTCGTTGTCAATTGTAGCTACAGCTGGCATGTCTACTAGCAGTAAAGCTACAGTAGGATCAGGTTGTTGCTCTTCACATAGCTGTAGTAATAATGCCGTATGACATATCACTGATGAGGTGCCAGTGCCAGCATATGGAGGGTTACTGTTTTAGATGTCACAGGTGACCACACCTGGGACGAGATTGAGATTGAAAAATCATAGACAAACCTATGTTCCTTTCAACAGGGCTGTAGACATGGAGTCCAGTCTTTACTAAATGCCCCTATTGGCCATGTTTCTGTTATCAGGAGATAAATTGCCCTGAAGTATCTGGCAGTGGCGTCCTCCACTGCCAGGATCACTCCATGCCAAAAAGCAAGTGTGCACATAGGCTTAAAAAACAGCTTATATAGTAACATAGTTTATAAGGCTGAAAAAAACCAAAAACTGTCCATCTAGTTCAGTCTGTTATCCTGCAAATTGATCCAGAGGAAGGCAAAAAAAACCCTGTGAGGTACAAGCCAACTTTCCTCATTTTAGGAAAAAGTTCCTTCCCAACTCCAACCAGGCAATCAGAATAACTCCCTGGAACAACGACCCACCTCTAGTAACTATAACCTGTAATATTATTACACTCCAGAAATACATCCAGGCCCCTCTTGTACTCTTTTAGTGAATTCACCATCACCACCTCATAAGGCAGAAAGTTCCATAGTCTCACTGCTCTTACCGTAAAGAATCCTCTTCTATGTTTGTGTAGAAACCTTCTTTCCTCTAGATGCAGAGGATGCCCCCTCATCACAGTCACAGTCCTGGGTATAAATAGAAGATGGGAGAGATCTGTGTACTGACCCCTTACTGGTTTCTACAGCTTAGTTTTCTGTTCACTAAAATTCCTAGGTCCTTTTCCATGTCAGTGTTACCCAGTGTCTTACCATTTAGCATGTACTGGTGATGTGTTTTTCCTTCTCATGTGCATAACCTTACATTTGTCAGTTTTGAACCTCACCTGCCACTTATCTGCCCAAACCTCCAATCTATCCAGATCAATCTGTAGCAGTATATTGTTCTCTTCCCTGTTAAGATTTGTGTCATCTGCAAAAAGTGTTATTTACTGTGCAAGTCTTCTACAAGATCATTACAAAATATATTGAAGAGAATATGGCCCAATACTGCCCCCTGTGGTACTGTGCAAGTCTTCTACAAGATCATTACAAAATATATTGAAGAGAATATGGCCCAATACTGCCCCCTGTGGTACACTAGTGACCCTATCTGAGGTGGTACCACCTTCTGTTTTCTAACACTGAGCCAGTTACTTACCCACATACAGACATTTTCTCCCAGTCCAAGCATTCTCATTTTATATACTAACCTTTTATGCGGTACAGTGTCAAATGCTTTAGAGAAGTCCAGATATATGACATCCATTGATTGGTCAAGTCTAGAACTTACCTATTCATAGAAACTGATTAAGTTAGTTTGACATGACCGATCCCTCATGAAGCCATATGGCATTATTTGCTTATTTTCATTGAGGTACTCCAAGATAGCATCTCTTAGAAAACCTTCAAACAGTTTACCCAAGACAGATGTTAAACTTAACAGCCTATAGTTTCCAGGCTCTGTTTTTGGACCTTTTAAATATTGGCATCAATCTTTTTAAGAAACCATTGTACTTCTTCCTGGGTCAGACAGGGCACTTTTAATGGGGAGTTTACTTTTACAGTACATTCTGCATTTAATCTTCCAGTTTATTTTCCTCAGTGAATACAGTGGAGAAATAAATATTTAATAGCTTTGCTTTCTCCTTATCGCTCTCTGCAACTCGCAAGGGCCTCATCTTCAGATTTATACTTTTTAACATTTATATACCGTATTTTTCGGCCTTTAAGCCTTTAAGACGCACCGGCCCATAAGACGAACCTAGGTTTTAGAGGAGAACAATAAGAAAAAAATATTTTTCATTAAACCTCTGGTCAGACCACCAATCAGACCTAAGCTGACAGCCCCAATAAGACCCCCAATGTTAATAAGACCCCAATAAGACCTCAGATCAGACCCCCAATCAGACCCCAATGTGAATGACCCCCAATCAGACCTCAGATAAGAGCCCAATGCCTCATATCAGCCCCCATTGCCTCTCATCAGCCCCCATTGCCTCTCATTAGCCCCCATTGCCTCTCATTAGCCCCCATTGCCTCTCATCAGCCCCCAATTGCCTCTCATTAGCCCCCAGTGCCTCTCAATAGCCCCCAGCACCACTCATTAGCTCCCATTGCCTCTCATTAGCCCCCAAGCAGCCTTAAATTAGCCCCCAGCAGCATTATATGAGCCCCCCATTGCCTCTCACCAGCCCCCAGCCACTTTATATCAGCCCCCTTTGCAGGGGCCAGGGCCCCGAATCAAACTGCCACTGCCCCGAACCTCGGGACTGGTGGAGACTGGCTGGCAGCTGCGCAGTGCTGCACTGCGATATTACCTCTATCAAGCATGAGCTGAGCTTATGTTACATTGATTCTCCTGGGCTGGCTCAGCTTAGTTCACTTCACTCGCTGGGAAGGACCTCCGGACGTCCACACTATCATGTGACATATCTAGGTCACATGGGTCGGCAGCCGGCGCGCTCTGCAGTAGGAAGGTTATGGATGGCTGCTCAGCAGCCTCTGTAGCATTGAGAAGGGAGAGAGGATCTGTCTGCCTGAGAGGTAGATGTGAATCCTGTGGAGGGGCAGACAATTCTATGAGGTGGGATTGTATGATGGAGGAAGGGGGGGCAGCTGTGGGGGATTGTATGCTGGGGGACAACTGTGGGGGATTGTATACTGGGGGGCGTGGGGGTTCTGGGGGCAACTGTGGGGGATTGTATGCTGGGGGGCAATGGGGGATTGATGCTTGGGGGAAACTGTGGGCGATTGTATGCTTGGGGGGAAACTGTGGGGGATTTTATGCTTGGGGGGACAACTGTGGGGTATTGTATGCTGGGGGGACAACTGTGGGGGATTGTATGCTTGGGGGGACAACTGTGGGGTATTGTATGCTGGGGGACAACTGTGGGGGATTGTATGCTGGGGGGCAACTGTGGGGGATTGTATGCTGGGGGGGCAACTGTGGGGGATTGTATGCTGGGGGGACAACTGTGGGGGATTGTATGCTGGGGGGGCAACTGTGTGGGATTGTATGCTTGGGGGGACAACTGTGGGGGAGTGTATGTTTGGGGGGGACAACTGTGTGGGATTGTATGCTGGGGGGCAACTGTGGGGGATTGTATGCTTGGGGGGCAACTGTGTGGGATTGTATGCTTGGGGGGCAACTGTGTGGGATTGTATGCTTGGGGGGCAACTGTGGGGGATTGTATGCTTGGGGGGCAATGGTGGGGGATTGTATGATGGGGGCGACTGTGGGGGATTGTATGATGAGGGGGCGACTGTGGGCGATTGTATGCTGGGGGCGACTGTGGGCGATTGTATGATGAGGGGGCGACTGTGGGGGATTGTATGCTGGGGGGGCAACTGTGTGGGATTGTATGCTTGGGGGCAACTGTGGGGGATTGTATGCTTGGGGGGGCAACTGTGGGGGATTGTATGATGAGGGGCGACTGTGGGGGATTGTATGATGAGGGGGGCGACTGTGGGCGATTGTATGCTGGGGCGACTGTGGGCGATTGTATGATGAGGGGGCGACTGTGGGGATTGTATGCTGGGGGGCGACTGTGGGGGATTGCATGCTGGGGGCGACTGTGGGCGATTGTATGCTGGGGGGCGGACTGTGGGCGATTGTATGCTGGGGGGTGACTGTGGGCGATTGTATGATGAGGGGGCGACTGTGGGGGATTGTATGCTGGGGGGGGCGACTGTGGGGGATTGTATGGGGAGGGGGCGACTGTGGGGGATTGCATTCTGGGGGGCGACTGTGGGGGATTGCATGATGAGGGGGCGACTGTGTGGGATTGTATGATGAGGGGGCGACTGTGTGGGATTGTATGCTGGGGGGGCGACTGTGTGGGATTGTATGCTGGGGGGACGACTGTGTGGGATTGTATGCTGGGGGGGCGACTGTGGGGGATTGTATGCTGGGGAAACAACTATGTGGGATTGTATGGGGAGGGGGCGACTGTGTGGGATTGTATGGGGGAGGGGCAGCATTCTGTTTTGCATTCCATCATAATAGACGTCTATGCACATTTCAAAACAGTGGGCTTGTGCCCCGGATGTTTTCACACCCTAGCAACGCCCCTGCCCCTTTGCCTCCTGTTTTATAAAATAAATAATTTACTTCTCTTGCTCCTGGATGGCGCCACTCGCCGCTGACCGCTCTCTGCCTTCCTCCTGCACTGTGAACTGGCGCGCACAGTGTGAGGTCACAGAGCGCCCTCACGCTGTGCGCAGCCGACAGCCGTGCGGAGGGCCAGGAAGCGGTGAGTACTGACTCTTCACTGCTTCCTGGTCCTCCGGTGCTAATGAGCGCTCCCATAATGGAAGCGCTCATTAGTATTCGCCCTATAAGACGCAGGGGCATTTTTCTCCCACTTTTTTTGGGGGAAAAATGCGTCTTATGGGGCGAAAAATACGGTAATTTTAGGTTTCGTTTTACTCTCTTTGGCAATGAATCTCTCTGTCTCAAGTCTGACTGCTTTTATTTGACTTTTACAAATTCTATTATTTTCCTTATAGTTTTCCAATGCTTCCTCGCTACCCTCCTGTTTTAGTGATTTAAATGCTTTCTTTTTGTCATTTATTGCTTTCTTTACAATTCTATTTATCCACATTGGTTATTTCTTGTTCCTTACCTTTTTATTCCCATATGATATATACCTCTTACAATTAGATTTTAGGATGCTTTTAAAAGTATGCCATTTTGTGGCTGTGTTTTTATTTTTGAGGACTTTGTCCCAGTTAATTAGGCCAATGACCTCTCTTAGTTAGCTAAATTTTGTTTTTCTGAACTTTGGTATTTTTGTTTCTCCCTGAAGAAACACTCTTTTGAATGACAATTGGAAGGTTAATATATTATGGTCACTATTTCCCAGGTGTCCCCAACCTGCACATCTGTTGTTCTGTCAGGTCTATTGGTTAATATTAAGTCCAGTATGGCCGTCCCTCTAGTCGGATCATGAACAGGGGCTGGCTGGGCAGGGGGGCAGAGGGGCACATGCCCCCCGGGCCAGTTGATGTCCAGGGCCACTGTGGTCCTTCAACTCATTTGTATCTGCATCCACTAGACACGGATACAACTGAGCCTGCAGTAGCACCGGCAGGACAAGGTAACCATTGGTTCCCTGCCCGGCTGTTCCCACGACACATTGATGTGACATAGGCGGCGCGATGACGTCATCACGCCACCTGCGATGTTCCTCAGGAGCAGACCCACCAGAAGAGGCGGGGTCTGCATTGTGGGACCATGCCACCACTGGGACGGGTTAGTACAAACTGCCCTAATGGTAGTACTGGCCCCTGACTCCTAATACTAATATTGACCCCTAATACCGACCACTAGTACTGATGCCTAACACTACTAACCCCTATCCCTAATACTGGCCCCTAACTCTAATACTGGTCCCAATGCTAATTCTACACCATACTAACCCCTAACTCTAATACTGATACCTAATCCTAAGGCTACATACACACGACCATATGTGTGTTGCGGTCTGCAGATCCCCAAAACATGGATACTGGCTGTGTGCGTTTCACATTTTGTGGAACACATGGCCGGCCCTATGATAGAAATGTCTATTCTTGTCTGCCATTGTGGACAAGAATAGGACATGCTCTATCTTTTTTGTGGGGCGCGGAACAGAACTACGAATGTGGACAGCACATGGTGTCCTGTCCACATCTTTTGTGGCCCCTTTGAAATGAATGGAAATATGGTTGTGTGAATGTACCCTAATGTTGACCCTAACCCCAATATAGGCCCCTAACTAATACTGACCCTAATCCTAATGCTGGCCCTAAGGGTGCATTCAGACAACCGTATTTCTGGGTCCGCATCCATTCCGCAATTTAGCATTTCAATGGGGTCACAAAAGATGTGGACAGCTGTCCACATTCGTAGTTCTGCGGCCCCTTAAAAAAAGATAGAACATGTCCTATTCTTGTCTGCAAACGCGGACAGGAATAGGCATTTCTATATGGGGCTGGCCCTGTGCATTCCGCAAAATCCAGAATGCACAAGGCCAGTATACATATTTTGCAATTTGCGGACTGCAAAACACTTACGGTTGTCTGAATGTAGCCTTAGCTTAATACTACACCTAACTCTAATACTGACCCCTAACCCCAATACTGGCCCTAATGTAAATACCAATCCTAACCCTAAAACCATAACCTTAACTACAATCCCCAGTACCTCATACAGTGATCATAATATGACCGTCCACATATATCTGTACCCATTGCATCTTTTATACCTCTCACCTCACACATAGTATACACACAGAGTACTGATACATCAGGTACAAGGTATAATAGATGCTGTGTGTACGGATATATAGCATATAAAGCAGTGTACTCATATGTCAGCTACAAGGTATAATACATGCAGTGCAGGGGCGTAGCTAATACTGACTGGGCCCCACAGCAAATTTTTGTATGGGACCCTGCCAACTTAATGTACATACTCATACATGTGCTCACTGCATACATGGACAGACTCATACACACGTTCACCACGTACATGGATGC
This sequence comes from Rhinella marina, assembly GCA_900303285.1. Taxonomy (NCBI): domain Eukaryota; kingdom Metazoa; phylum Chordata; class Amphibia; order Anura; family Bufonidae; genus Rhinella; species Rhinella marina. The sequence goes on from ONZH01017481.1 coordinate 13,247, forward strand.
ACTGATACATGCACTCACCACATATGTACATAGACGCACTCATACACAGTCACCACAAACATAGACACACTCACCACATAGATGAATACACTCAAACACACACTCACCACTTACATGGATGCACTCATACATACACTCACCACATTCATAAACACACTTATACACACACTCACCACATTCATAGAAACACTTATACACGCACTCACCACATACATGGTTGCACTGATACACGCACGCAGTGGAGGGATTAATTAGTAAATTACTATGGGGGGGTCAGATAACAGGACATATGGGGAGGGGGGGACAGGCATCATACAACTCTGTGTTCAGAAGCAGCCAGCCTGCTCTACACTAGCTTCCTGCTGGTGGGTGGGGCCTGATCCCATGACATTCTACTATTGGCTGGCAGCAGATATCATAGAAAGCTGCCAGCCAATAGAAAACAAAAAGCAGTACTGGCAAGTCCTGTGCCAGTACTGCAGATCCCAGAGTGTGAGCAGCCATAGGAGGAGGATACAACAATTGTACTCTGTCCCCACTCATCAAGGACCTTCGGTGGGCGGAGCTCCAGCGCTGCTGCTGTAAGTGGCATCCTCTTCTATAAAGTACAGCAGTACACAGGGGAAGCCTGTAAATATAATAAAAAGATTCAATACTGCTTTGGGGCCCCTTCTGAGCTTGGGCCCTGAAGCAGTTGCTTCCCCTGCTTCCCTGATTGCTACATCACTGATGCAGTCTGTTCAGGTATACAGTATATAAAGCAGTGTACTCATGTGAGATACAAGATGTAATTTATACCTCGTACCACATATACGGTATCAGTACACTGCTGTATATACTATATATCTGTACGCAGTGCATCTATTATAACTCTTACCTCACATATCAGTACACTGCTGTATATACTATATATCTGTATACACTGCATCTATTATAACTCTTACCTCAACATATCAGTACACTGCTGTATATACTATATATCTGTACACACTGCATCTATTATAACTCTTACCTCACATATCAGTACACTGCTGTATATACTATATATCTGTACGCAGTGCATCTATTATAACTCTTACCTCACATATCAGTACACTGCTGTATATACTATATATCTGTACGCAGTGCATCTATTATAACTCTTACCTCACATATCAGTACACTGCTGTATATACTATATATCTGTACGCAGTGCATCTATTATAACTCTTACCTCACATATCAGTACACTGCTGTGTATACTATATCTGTATATACTGCATGTATTATAAAAGTATAATAGATGCAGTGGGTACAGATATATATTATACACAGCAGTGTACTGATATGTGAGGTATAATAGATGCGCTATGTACAGATATATAGTATATTCATGTGTACTCATATTTGGAATACAAGGTGTAATTTTTACCTAGTACCGCACATATCAGTACACTGCTGTATATACTATGTATCTGTACACACTGCATCTATTATACCTCTTACTACGTTACCATCAGCAACATGTGACTGGTGATGTCACACCTTCTGTTACCCACTGCATTCTAGCTTCTACTGAGTATTATTATACAGTTTGTATACACTGTACTCAGGGGCACATATAAGAGGCACTATACATAAATGGGGGGAAAAGAAGAGGCACCGTACATAAAGGGGCACATAGAAGAGGCACTGTACATAAAGGGGCACACATAAGAGGCACTGTACATAAAGGGGCACATAGAAGAGGCACTATACATAAAGGGGCACATATAAGAGGCACTGTACATAAAGGGGCACATAGAAGAGGCACTGTACATAAAGGGGCACATAGAGGAGGCACTGTACATAAAGGGGCACATAGAAGAGGCACTGTACATAAAGGGGCACATAGAAGAGGCACTGTACATAAAGGGGCACATAGAAGAGGCACTGTACATAAAGGGGCACATAGAAGAGGCACTGTACATAAAGGGGCACATAGAGGAGGCACTGTACATAAAGGGGCACATAGAGGAGGCACTGTACATAAAGGGGCACATAGAAGAGGCACTGTACATAAAGGGGCACATATAAGAGGCACTGTACATAAAGGGGCACATATAAGAGGCACTGTACATGAAGGGGCACATTTGACTTATTGGTTTGGTTCTGTTGCTATATTTGTTGTTGATTTTGTTGCTGTATTTGACATCTAGGCTTGGTTCTGGTGCTGTATTCATGCGATGAACTTGGTTTTGATGCTTTATTCATGCAGTGATCTTGGATAATGCTCTGTATTTGTTTGTTAAACATTCATCTGATGCTATACTCCGAACTCATACCAAATATTCACATTTGCTTTTGGGCCACTGTCACAGATTCTGTCAAAAAGACCGGACACAAGTCCTGCATGCAAACTTTTTTGTCCAGTAATGGAGCAGCATCCTGAGAAGACCCCATTATAGTCAATGGAGTCTCTTCTGCTCTGGAGGTGGTAAATCTTGTCCGTCTAATAATCAGGCTGTTGCTACGGGATTGCTCATGTACGTACAATCCCAACATGAAAACACAACCTGCTGCCGCCTTTTAATGATTTAAAGCCCAGTTACCTATACTGCCTTTATATGGTAGGTGGAGTTAAACAGGTTAAGGTGGGCTGCTACACATGGGCCAGTGCTGGGTGCTTGCCCCCCAGGCTAAAATTTGCCAGCCAGCCCCTGATCATGAACGAGTTGGGAAAGGTAATTGTCTTTGGTTATTGCCAAGAACCTGTTTCTTGAGATATACAGGTTTCAGTTTTCCAGTCTATATCTGGGTAGTTGAAGTCCCCCATGATAACAACCTCATTATGATTTGCCGCCTCGTCTATTTCATTTAGAAGTAGATTTTCTGTGGACTCTGGTATATTAGGTGGCTTATAATAAACTGCTATTAGTATTTTATTATTGTTTTTTCCTCCATGTATTTCTACTCAAAGTGACTCCACATGTTCATGTCCCTCCTATCTTTCCGGAGTGTGGGCTTTAGACAGGACATTACATAAAGGCAGACCCTCCCCCTCTCCGGTTTTGATGATCCTTTCTAAACAGACTGTAACCCTGTACGTTAACTGCCCAGTCATAGCTATCATCCAGCCATGTCTTAGTTATTCCTACTGTGTCCCACTTGTACCATTAAATGTATCTATTTGTATTCTAATTTGTATATAGTGTACACCTGGCTGGATTAATAAACTAACACTAATGGTCCCTTCACACATGACAGATTTTGTTGCGGAATAGTTTGCTAACAGAAAATCAGCTCCATTCATCTGTATGAGGCTTGCAGAAATCCATGTGCTTCCAGACAGAACAACTCCATTGTGTTGTCCCAACTAATTCATTATTATATTCTGTTATATCTGTTATCCGCCATGTTTACTGTGCTTTGCTTGGTTTTATGAAGTTTTCTATGTTGTCATTTCCAGGTTATTTATCCTGAAACTACTCCTCCTCTGAGCTCATATCCTATGTACTTCAGCCTTTTCCTGTTTGCCAGACATGCATCACAGAGCTGGAGAGAGCATTTTCCTTTGACCTGTATTATTATTTCTCAAGGTACATTTAATAAGGCATACCCATTGCATCTCCCTCACTGGAATTCTATATGCAGCTGGTGTTGCTAGGAGAATGATTACAGAGAGTTCTCTATTTTCCATTGCTTGTACAAATGATGCCACACACACATCAGAGAATTCCCTCATGTACATCAGCTTCCCTCATGTACATTTTTTTCATTGTACTGTATATAGTCTACATCTGCAGATTCCACTTCCAGTTCCAGTCTCTTCTGAGGTACAGTACCAGCTGCCAAGTCTGCCCTCGCAGATTTCCCTCAGATCTGGCAGGAGAATAAATCTTTACTGATCCAGGTGACTGCTCACATTAAGCAATCTGCAGATTGGAGACACAGGTCACCACTGCACTTTTCCCCTGGGGACAAAGTCTGGCTATCCCCCAGAAACATCCAGTTAAAGGTACCCTCCTACAAGTCTGCATCCCAATTCTTAGGTCCTTTTGAAGTCTTGAAACAAGTCAACCCTGTTACAAATTGCACCTTCCACTTTCTCTAGCTATTCTCCATTCCCTCTATACTTTACACTTCAAACTGTTGGTGCTCAACTATTACTCCAGATCTTCAATCTCTGCTCTCACTCCAGACATCCCTGAAGATAAGTTTGCAGTAAAGATTATGCATAACTTTAAGAAGGGTAGGAGAAGAGCTTTCTATTTGGCGGATTAAGGGATTTAGTCCTAAAGAAAGATCTTATTAACCTGCCGAGAATCAAGTAATCAGCTCTTCTTAGAAGATGTCTACTACAATCTGGACCATAGAAGAGAAGGCGTAAGAATGGCATTGTAACAGTGGTGGTATCCCGCATCTCCCTTCTCCTTCACTGTTAGCTCTGTCTACTTCACACTAGGCCTTTGTGGCCTCCTCGCATCTTATTTACACTTCTCTAGCCTCATTGGGTGCACACATGCATGCTGTCCTGCTTTTAAAGGTTTAACACGTGTCCTAATCAGTCCCCGGCTTATGCCTAGACTTCCTTAGGTATTTATGGTGCCTTCCTCTACAGGTGGGTGTCTCAACAGAAAGGTTCCTAGCTTGTCTAGTCCCTGCTAAAGTGTCATCTGAACTTTTCTGAATTGTTTCTGCCTGTATTGACTATGTTGAGCATGTTCTGCCCACCCTGACCTCTGCCTGCCTATTCTACTGACCCTATGACACCTGTGCCAGCCTTCGGCCTGTTTATCAGATTGAACAACTCTGCCTGCTCTAATCTCTGCTTGTGCACTGGGTACAATTCTGCCTGTCTCTTGACTCGCCTGTGTCAGCTTTCACTGAACAGAGACTACTCCAAGAGGTAGTGGCCTGATGATTCCATTGCAGACAAGAACAGATCCTTATATGAGGGAGACAGGGTGACAACTAGGGGCCACTTAGATAATACCCTTAGGAGGAGCCCTAAGCCAAATCCATTCAATGACACATTTGGGGGAGATTTATCAAGACTGGCACTTTCTGCACCTGTCTTGATATCCCCTGCACTGCCGGAGGATGCACCTAATTTATGACAAGGAGCATGCCACATCATAAATTAGGCGCATCCTCCTGCAGTCTGTTCTCCTAACCAGAAATCTACAGCTGCTCTGAGCTTCTGTAGATTTCTGGCTTCATTTACAACAGAAAACTGGCGTACATGAAGATACATTTATTGCGGCAGCTGGCCACACCCCTTCCCAGGCTTTTCGAAAAAGGGGAGATACGACAAGTTTATTAAAAAGTCGCACCTGCGACTTTTAAACTCCACTTTTCAGGCATAAAGGAAATGATACATCTTCCATACTGTGTCGGCATCCACTACGTATGTTACAGTTTTCTACCATGAAGGTCTGATTGATGCAACTTCACTGGATGGCTGATGTTGAGATGTCACTGATGCTTAAATTGAATGAAGCATTTACTTGGCCTCCAATTTGAGGGAGTGCAAATAGGCTTTACAGTACATTTATCTTGTGCAGCTCAGATAACTCTTAGAATGTCCTTCCTGTGACATCACTCATGAGAGCGTTTTTCATCATACCTAGCGGGGAGGCCGATACTGGTGATTTGTTGTACAAATACCGGAATGAACTACAGTTGGTGGCGATTAGAAGGTCTGTTATCTAAGTTTGTATCTCTATGTGTATTTATAACCAGAATGCATCTTTGTGCATGTTTATGACCATGTATTTGTGACTACATGCAAGTTTGCTATGCCATAAGCAACAATGGTCATCCATGTGATTCAACTGTATATTTATATTCATGTAATTATGCACTGAGATGTATATTTGATAAGTTGAATATTGCGGACTATAATGATGGGCACCATGACGTTAACTATTGGGCAACTTTAATGTGACTGATTGACATTGTTGATTACTGGTATTTTGATTTTATCCTGTGTCAGGGCAACTGTAGGGTACACCAAGAGGTTCCTGACAGATGATCTGCCTTATAGCGGCCATTCCATTTTTGTAGGTAGGGTTACCCAGATGGTAGGGTAAGATCCTTGCCTAGGCCAGTCCCACCTGCCTTATATCTAACTTTTTGAGTAGGTCATAAATTGAGATTTTATAATTATACTAATAAAGGTTACATTTTAAAGGCGGTGTTTCTATGATAATATTTGGTGATACCACTACCAATAATCTTACTTGCTGACTGGTTGGAGATGTGATGTGATGTGATAATTCTCTGTGGGAGACAACACAATATGAAAATCTCATGAGTTTGTCATATAGTAGCTCTGTGACATCATATAGCTCTGTGACATACACATACAGGAAAGCAAGTGCAAATGTTTGTAACCAAATATTATAATTGATTTTTTTTATTTTCAAGTGTGCTGCATATAAACTGAAGGTGTACACAGAACAATAATTCTATTTGTAGCTCTTTTATGTCATAGTAAAGTACTCCTTTGGTTCTGTTGTGATAAATATTTTCTTAAGTTATCCAATATATACTGGTTTAAGCCTTATAAAACCATAGTGTGCTACCCCTCTCCATATGCTCATTTTCTTCATTATAACAAAGCCACCTATGATATCACCAGTTGAAACTGGACCTTCTCACTGGTTAGAGGAATGAAGTGTAAAACACAACCCTCATGTTGTGCTGTGTTGTTTAGTAAGATATATCCTCTTCATTATACAAGTATCCCAAATTATCCAAATCTGAACTTCAGCCTATATCTGACAGGGCTGGTTTTCTTCTTTGGAGGAGGAACCATAGGCTTGGGTTTGACTGGATTTGACAGAGTCTTTTTCTTTTCAGGTGCTGTAACAGTGAATGAGAACTCGGGTGGATCTACATGTTTGATCCTAGGAAGAAAATGCGTTGATATGTGTTGCGGTTTCACTCGAGGGCTGGAACCTTTTTTGGCTTTGCCTCTTTTGTTCAAAGCCACATACCATCTTCTCCCTGTCTTTTCAGTTCTGTAGGTAGCTGAAGCATAAGTGTTATAGCTGTTTTCCTGATACCTCTCCATAAATTTGCAATCATCTGTAAATTTAGGCTGCAAAATAGGAAAAAACATTTATAGTTATAGTAAAAAAGAGAAGAATTAAATATATTGACCAAAAATGCTTCTACAATTGCCAAAATGTCCATAAATAACCCAGTTTTACTTTAAATTGGTTGTGCACTTTGGGCAGTTTTGGCAGAGCCCTCACCTCCTTCGGTAGACCTGCGAAGGGAAGCCTACTTAGGCTTTATTCACATCTGAGTCAAGGTGATCTGGCTGCCTGATTCAGCACAAATGCTAGCCGGACCAAAAAATGTTGCATTTTGTCTTTTTGTCCAGCTGAAACCTGGCATTTATGTTGGAAAACGGCTGAATCACTGCCGGACCTCATTACAGTCAATGGGGATCCGCTGGTGAACTGTAGAATCCAGAAATGCTGGCTCCACGCTCCTTCTATCCCTGGCTTTGGTTGCTCCGCTGCATTCCCAGGATATCAGCTTCCATTTTGACCCTGCTGCAGACAATTGCTGGTGGTAGCGGTAACCTGCTCCCTTTGCATCAAGTGAATATTTAACATGAAGCATAGGTCAAAATCAAAATGAAATTTGACACCTTGGGAGAGCAGCGGAGGGGAAAGAAGGAACGGAAAGCAGGTAAGTAGACTTCCCTCGCAGGTCTGCCCAAGATCTGCACAACCCCTTTACGGACCCAATACTGCTCTTACCACATATATATTTTTTACATTTTTAACCTGATGTAGTTGTATGTTTTCTGCAGGAACGTTTACTTTTTTCAGGTGCTTTTTAAAAAAAATCTAAGGTTAATTTATACTGTATTACTAGTAAGGCTGTCTAAAATTGCTATTTACAACTTAAACATGTAGTATGTCAGGGTCCAAAGATAACAAACATGACAGAAACAAAAATGTAACCTTTACTTAGTACATTAAAATTACAAAAACATAAAATGTCATAAATAACTGCAATAATAACCTTACAACCTTACCAACAGTAGAGGAACAGTAAATATGTCAGTAAATCGTGGATGTGTGCTGTCTGTGTTCTTCATGAACAGTGCATGTATCCATTGATTTTAATGTGTATATTCACACATGTTCTTCCATTGATCAAGCACCAGTGGAAAAACAAAAAAGACATGCATTACTTTGGTCCGTGATGCAGACCAAACATACCTATTGAAGTCTATGGGTCCGTGAAAACCATTTGCAGAACACAGATCATATCACATTAGTGGTTTTCACTGACCATTTCTAGGAGATACTTTTGAGATCCATTTTATTCCTAACAGTGCATGTGGAAATTGGATCACACACTGAGGGCAAAAAATCAAGTTACAGACCAAACATGGACCTTTCACGAACATTGTCACAAACGAAACACTGACTATGTAGTCACGGATGTTATCATGGACCAACTCTTTTTACTCATGATACATATAATTTTTTCTGTGTGTCCAAATTATAAGAGATTTTGGACATAGACCTACCCTGTTATTTTCCTGCTGGTTTCTCAGCCCATAAGCAGAACCACCACGCTGACAAGAGCACTCTTGTTTTTAGATGGATAAACCATTGATGCTAAACTATGGGGGTCATTAGGCATATTTCAGTCGCTCACGCCAGGTCTAAAATTATGGGTGTGGTGTGGGCGGCAGGCCCGTCTGATTTACCATTTTCTACCCCTGGATGCGCCAAAATTATGGAGATGTTTACATGTGACAGCAAGAGCATCTATACAAAATACAAAAACTGTCGATGGACCCACTGTGCCCATGCCGCTCCCCCTTTATTGCAAGTGACATACAGTTCAAGCACTTGTGACCACTGAAGCCAGTGAGTCCTACGAGGACCTGAAGTGGACAGGAATGAAGCAGTGGTGTGGCCATGACAGAAACATGGACAGGTGAGCATTTTTTTAAAATGATGTCCCCTTTCCATAATGGTTGTTTAGATATAGGGGATATATGGGGTATGGACACAAGGGGAAGGGCTTGAGGCTGTAGTGTGGTATGTGGTGGGTTTTTCATTTTACTTTTTAGGGCTTGTTCTTATCTGCGTTGGAGGCTCACAGATTTTGTGAAGAAAAACAAAAAAACATGCATTTAGGACTTTATTGTCTGGTAAATAAATAGGTTCCTAAACAGAACCTGGATGGACTCTATTCTAGTCAACGGAGTCCGTTTAGCTCCATGCATGTCAGTTATGTGCCATATTCCACTTCCATTGTTTTCATTGTTCTACTCTTATAACGGAGCAGAAAAAAATAGAAATTACTATCGATGATGAGAACTAACCCCTATTTCTTTTTCTTTCTTTCTTTCTTTCTTTCTTTCTTTCTTTCTTTCTTTCTTTTCTTTTCTTTCTTTCTTTCTTTCTTTCTTTCTTTCTTTCTTTCTTTCTTTCTTTCTTTCTTTCTTTCTTTCTTTCTTTCTTTCTTTCTTTCTTCTTTTAAACTTTGTGTCCCCTATAAAGTTATACAAGACCTTTGGGCGACATTTAAACATCACATTTTTTTTATTGCTGCTTTTTTCTGTAATGAGGCTGACATATTAGCCCCAGTTACAGGGGGAATACAGCTAGGGGCAGACTGTGAACCTAAAGTGGCCCTGTAAATAAAAACTAAAAGTGGTCCCATGTTGTAGCTGGGTCTAAATTGACTGAAAGTGGGGCAACACAAGTAGGCGGATCAGCAATACCATAGTCCTATCAGAACCATATACCAAACTGAAGCACAATTTACTGCCCAAAAGTTGTCCCTCTGTGGTGGCCATTAATAGATGCCATTTTCTGTCCTCCTCCACGTTGTCTTTGTTTAAGATACGAAGCAGGGGGCCTAGGAGGTGGGGCCAAAGCAGTTGAATTCAGGAGGGTATATGAGGTCGCTGGCTGGATACATGAGTGCCTGATTCCACCCCTGAATACAACCACCACAGTCTTTACAATGCTATAAAGCCTCACTGCAGGGCTCATCTGGGTTTGCTAAGACCCAGCAGCTTGTGCAAACACTCAGTACCCAACAATCACATGATTGCTACGATCAAAGCAGGAAGCAGCAGCATTGCCGCTTCCTGATCTGTATATACAGCACTTATTGAGCACTGTGTATACAGCAATCGAGAAAGCAGAGCCAGTAAAAGCTAATGGATGGTTCCCTGCTTCTGCAGCTACACAATTAGAGGTAAGATGTTTAAAGTGTGTAGACAGTCCAGCAACGGTTAAGCCAATTTCTTGCTCCATATATAGAGGGAACTCTTGCATAGGTTTTTTCCAATCAAAAGGGAATGGGACTAACCACAACTTGACCCCATCACTCAATGGTCCCTATAGAAATAACATGGGGTATGGTTCATATGCACTTTATAGTAATTTGGATTTGACCACTTTTATCTGCCTATTGGAGTCTTAGCATTAATAGACTGGCTGTCCATTAGTTATCCTACATGTGAAGATCAATTCTCACCAACTGCATTTGCCAAAACATGCCATATTAACAATTAGGTAATCTGATAAGATTTTCATGCTTATTATGCTACGGTTATATGGTGCTAATTCACACTAGCATTAACTTGTTTTTATTGAAAATACCAGGGCTTACACATTCTCTGAAGTGTAAGGAGATACTTTCCCTAATTTGTGATCATTAAATGAGAAAATACAGTGTGCTCTGCAGACTCATCTGTATCAGGTTTCAACTTTATGCATTTTTTGGCTTGCGGCCAAAAGACATCTGCCCTCCAGTTTTTGAGAAATGATAATGTTTGTGAGTGACAACCATCAGTTTTTTTCATGATAACCCATGTTATGTAAAGAGATCTCTTCATACCCGACATGTGTAAGAAATAGTAGAACTGTAAGGAAGCTAATGTGTGATTCTCATATTATTAACTAATCTGCCGCATAGGTATAGCAGTATTCACCATTGGAGTTCTTCACAGCAGACACTTTATCTTATGTTTGGTAGTTACCATTGCAAATCTATATGTATAAAATATCAAAGGTAAAAATGATAAAAAGCATTTTAATGAAATTCTTATCATAGTTTGTTCTGTCATAGGGAAATATCCTAAAATGTATTGTAGCATTGTATATTAGTGTTTTCTTCACCAGGAAGTAAGAATCAAAATAATTATCTAATACCATATTTTTGTATTTATTTCAATGCAGTTGCATATCTAAATGCATTTTTGCACAGTGAATAAAGCAATATAAAGCTGACTTTACACCAGTATTACTTGTTTATAACAAATATATTTATATATAGTATCTTATTCTTCAGGTGTGAACTGTTGTGAGTAGGTCCAGTAAGGATCCATTTTTGCACAGAACTCAAAGACTGTATGCCAAAACAGGATAAGGGCTCATGCACACAAATGTATTTTCTTTCCATGTCCGTTTTTTTTTTTTTTTTTTTTTGTGGACCGCATGTGAACCAATGAGTCCGGGAAAAAAAAAAAAAAAAAAAAAAGGAAACTACTCCACGTGCATTCCGTTTCTGTATGTCCGTTCTGCAAAAAAGTATAACATGTCTTATTACTGTCGGCATTATGGATAAGGATAGGACTGTTCTATTAGGGGCCTGCTTTTCCGTTCTGCAAAATACGGAATGCACGCGGACATCATCTGTATTTTTTGCGGATCCGTTTTTTGGCGACGGCAAAATACATATGGTTGTGTGCATGAACCTTGAAGAGGACCTTTCACCACTCCTGACATGCCTATTTTAATACCTTCATGCATTCCTCATGTAATAACAATTCTGGAGCATCTATTCTTATGTCTGTATGTTGTGGCATTCCTTTATTATTTGCACTAGAAGTTATGAATGAATTGCTATTTGCCTTCAGTAAGGGAACAGAGGGGAGGTGACCAGTTGGGGGGGGGTCTCCCTGCACAGACTCACTCTATCCAATCAGTGCTGTCATGTTCAGATTGTGCAGGTAAAAACCCCAACTTATTACCTCTCCTCTGTTCCTTTAATGAAGGCAAATAGCAATTCATTCATAACTTCTAGTGCAAATAATAAAAGAATGGTACAACATAGAGCCATAAGAATAGATGTTCCAGAATTGTTAGTACGTGGGGAATGCATGAAGCTATTAAAACAGTAATGTCAGGAACGGTGAAAGGTCCTCTCTAACACAGTGACCGATACAAACTAAGATCAGTTTATGGATCTGTTTCAGTGAGCAACAGAGTGGAAATTAAAAGGTTTTGATTTGCGTAATGGATAAGGATAGGACTGTTCTATTAGGGGCCTGCTTTTCCGTTCTGCAAAATACGGAATGCACACGGACATAATCTGTATTTTTTGCGGATCCATTTTTTGGCGACCGCAAAATACATATGGTTGTGTGCATGAGCCCTAACACAGTGACCAATACAAACTAAGATCAGTTTATGGATCTGTTTCAGTGGGCAACAGAGTGGAAATTAAAAGGTTTTGATTTGTGTTAGTTCTGCAGTGTTACTATATATTTGTCATCATTAATGTTATTGGATAAAGTGAACAGATCAGGAAAAATCATAAATGATCAGTTTTGCCTAATTTTTAATCCTACTGCCCCCATTAATATGCCCAGATATGCCCCAGTAATATGCCCAGCTGTCCCCCAGTAATATGCACTGTTATGTGCCCCCAGTAATATGCCCTGTTATGTGCCCCCATTAACATGCCCTGTTATGTGACCCCAGTGATATGCCCAGTTATGTGCCTCCAATAATATGCCCAGCTGTGCCCCCCTGTAATATGCCCACATTGTGCCCCCTGTAATATGCCCACATTGTGCCCCTCAGTAATATGCCCACATTGTGCCCCCAGTAATATGCCCATATTGTGCCCCCCTGGATCCAGGATGATTGGGAGGTACAGTGCCTTGCGAAAGGCCCCCTGGAACTTTTCAACCTTTTGCCACATTTCAGGCTTCAAACAAAAAGATACAACATTTTAAATTTTTGGTGAAGAATCAACAACAAGTGGGTCACAATTGTGAAGTGGAACGAAATTTATAGGATCATTTAAACTTTTTTTGTAATAATAAAACTGAAAAGTGGGGCGTGCAAAATTATTCGGCCCCCTTGCATTAATACTTTGTTGCGCCACCTTTTGCTGCGATTACAGCTGCAAGTCGCTTGGGGTATGTCTCTATCAGTTTTGCACATCTAGAGACTGAAATTCTTGCCCATTCTTCCTTGCAAAACAGCTCGAGCTCTTTGAGATTGGATGGAGAGCGTTTGTGAACAGCAGTTTTCAGCTCTTTCCACATATTCTCAATTGAATTCAGGTCTGGACTTTGACTTGGCCATTCTAAGACCTGGATAAATTTATTTTTGAACCATTCCATTGTAGATTTTGCTTTATGTTTGGGATCATTGTCTTGTTGGAAGATAAATCTCCATCCTAGCCTCAGGTCTTTTGCAGACTCCAACAGGTTTTCATCCAGAATGGTCCTGTATTTGGCTCCATCCATCTTCCCATCAATTTTAACCATCTTCCCTGTCCCTGCTGATGAAAAGCAGGCCCAAACCATGATGCTGCCACCACCATGTTTGACAGTGGGGATGGTGTGTTCAGGGTGATGAGCTGTGTTGCATTTACGACAAACATATTGTTTTGCATTGTTTCCAAAAAGTTGGATTTTGGTTTCATCTGACCAGAGCACCTTCTTCCACATGTTTGGTGTGTCTCCCAGGTGGCTTGTGGCAAACTGTAAACGAGACTTTTTATGGATATCTTTGAGAAATGCCTTTCTTCTTGCCACTCTTCCATAAAGGCCAGATTTGTGAAGTGTTCGACTAATTGTTGTCCTATGGACAGACTCTCCCACCTCAGCTGTAGATCTCTGCAGTTCATCCAGAGTGATCATGGGCCTCTTGGCTGCATCTCTGATCAGTCTTCTCCTTGTTTGAGATGAAAGTTTAGAGGGACGGCCGGGTCTTGGTAGATTTGCAGTGGTCTGATACTCCTTCCATTTCAATATGATCGCTTGCACAGTGCTCCTTGGGATGTTTAAAGCTTGGGAAATCTTTTGGTATCCAAATCCGGCTTTAAACTTCTCCATAACAGTATCACGGACCTGCCTGGTGTGTTCCTTGGTCTTCATGATGCAGAACCCTGAGACTATCACAGAGCAGGTGCATTTATACGGAGACTTGATTACACACAGGTGGATTCTATTTATCTTCATCAGTCATTTAGGACAACATTGGATCATTCAGAGATCCTCAATGAACTTCTGGAGTGAGTTTTCTGAACTGAAAGTAAATGGGCCGAATAATTTTGCACGCCCCACTTTTCAGTTTTATTATTACAAAAAAAGTTGAAATGATCCAATAAATTTCGTTCCACTTCACAATTGTGACCCACTTGTTGTTGATTCTTTACCAAAAATTTAAAATGTTATATCTTTTTGTTTGAAGCCTGAAATGTGGCAAAAGATTGAAAAGTTCCGAATACTTTCGCAAGGCACTGTATGTATCTTAATGGCTTTTTAGCTTAAGAGGACCTTTCACCACTTTGAAAAAATGAAACTGCACTATGTACCTGATAATGCGTCCCCCACTGATGCCAGCAGCATTGTTTTTTTTTCATATTGTCCCCCGGTGGCTTCACACGGGCCCCCCATTCTTCTGCCGGGCTTTATGCTAATTAGCAAGCATCAGAACAGGGAGGAGGAGACTCCCTGTTCCTCAATGGGTGTTGCTTCTGCCCTGCTGTGAGCGCTGTCCAATCAGAGCGGACTGCTCACAGCAGGGTTGAACTCCTTCGGCCCTGCTGTGAGCGGTCCGCTCTGATTGGACAGCACTCACAGCAGGGCAGAAGCAACGCCCATTGAGGAACAGGGAGTCTCCTCCTCCCTGTTCCGATGCTTGCTAATTAGCATAAAGCCCGGCAGAAGAACGGGGGGCCCGTGTGAAGCCACCGGGGGACAATATAAAAAAAAACAACGCTGCTCGCATCAGTGGGGGACGCACTCTAAGGGACATAGTGCAGTTTCATTTTTTCAAAGTGGTGAAAGGTCTTCTTTAAACTTGTGCAAAGCTTGTTACACTGTTCAGTTAACCAATTTATACTGTCCTTTAACGTGTTTAACCACTGATGTCGGAACTTACTAGATCTGTAAATAGCAATTACTGTATGTTATTTTATTTTACCTATCTCTGTATGTGCAGCCAGATTTGTATCTACTACAGTTAACCCCTTCGCGCCCAGCGCCGTACATGTACGGCGCTGGGGCGATGCGGGCACATGGCGCCCGCTCGCAAGTGTGGCAGGCGTCATGGCCGGCAAGTCTCTGCTGTTTCTAACAGCAGAGACTTGCCGCTACTTACCGCCATCGGCGGAGTCTTCCTGGGAGTTTAGATGCCGTGATCACACGTGATCACGGCATCTAGTTGCGTCTCAACCCGGAAGCATTCGCTTCCGGGTGGTGTACAGACACCCCGTGTGGCCAATCGGGGTGTCTGTACACCATATGAAAACTGTAATCCTCGCTAGTGAGGATTACAGTTTTCAAAGTGCAATTCTTATTCTGGCCACTAGATGGCAGGCCAGGATAAGAAATGAGCAATTCTTGGATTTCTGAGTCTATAAAATCCCTGATTGCTCATAAAGAAAAAAAAAAGCCACAATATATAAGCCCATATTTGAGCTTTCAAATAGTAAAAAAATTTTTTTTAAAAATATATAAAAAATAAAAAAGATGTAAAAGTTCAAATCACCCCCCTTTCCGTATAATTAAAAAATAAATACCTAAATAACAATAAATATAGACACCATGGGTATCACCGTGACCGAAAACGCCCGTACTTTTAAAATATAAAAAAAAAATTCCAATACGGCGAATTGTGTGGCGGAAAAAAGCGTCCAAATGGCGATTTGCCGTTTTTTGACGCTTTTTTTCTAAAAAAAATTAAATAAAAAGTGATCAAAAAGTCATACACACCCCAGAATGGTATCAATAAAAACTTCAGATCGTCCCGCAAAAAATGAGCCCCCATACAGCTCTGTACACATAAATACCAAAAAGTTATAGGGGTCAAGATTTGACAAGGAAAAAAAAAAGGGCAACTTTCTAATTATTTTATCACTATGAAAACGCAGGAAAAACTATACATATTAGGTATTGCCGGATTCGTACTGACTTGTAGAATGAAAGTAACGGATCAGTTTTAATGCACATCGAACGCTGTAAATAAGAAACCCGTAGAACTGTAGCGGAATAGCGTTTTCTTTGCAATTTCACCCGGTTTGGAATTTTTTTCCCGCTTCCCACTACACCATATGCAACATTAAATGGTGGCGTTGGAAAGTACAACTTGTCCCGCAAAAAACAAGCCCTCATACAGCTATGTGAACAGAAAAATAAAAGAGTTATGGCTGTTTGAAGGCAGGGAGCGCAAAACGAAAATGCATAACCGAAAAAACCTCCGGGCGCGAAAGGGTTAATATGCTTACTGCCCAACAACAGCTGTCTTCTTTATATGTCTGTACGCTTTTTAAATATATTGTCATTGGCATTTTGATCATGCATTTGTTATCCCCATTTTATAAATATTGAACATTGATTTTATATGTTACCTGACTACATACTGTAATAAAAAATATAAGTACAATGAAGTACAATGAGAGTTCCGTGTCCATTACCAGTGAATACAGACAGGGAGGGAGGAGACGTACGAATATTACTAGAGGCGGTTGGGGGACATTACTGTGGGCACTGTAGAAACATTACTGGGGCAATGGTGGGATATTACAGGAGAGCACTGTGGGGACATTATTATTACATTAACAGACGCTGGGAAATGGCAAACAGAACTAGGTTAGAATTCAGAATACAGATCAAGCAGACCGAATCTGAACATATAAAAATGGTACTTGTTCCACAACTGGGGCAGGACATTCAATTCAGAAAATATATAGCAGGTATAATTAACTCATTAGACAAACAGGTCCACACATAGAGAAAGAGTAGCAGTGCCAAACTTAAGAGCTATACAAAGCACAATGGCCACAATTCACACCCACAAGAAACCGATGCCAGGAAGTGGGAACAGTGAACCACCATTGAACACAATTGCCCAAATTTAAACACACAAGAAGCCGACACCTGCCCACACAGAACAATAGCAACAAGTGAAATGCCATTGTAACACTCATATAGAGTGTGACACACTTATATCATGACCTATTTAAAATTACAATACATATGTAACATCATTTGGAATAAAATGAATAAAAATGATGTTTTAACTTGTATGTCTAAAATACTGATGGTGTTGACAATATATCACTTGTAACATACGTTAGTCTGCAACTAGTTACCATTTGGTTACAAAGCATTAAGTGGTCTAGACAGCTGCAAGCCAAGTCACATAAATAGAAGTGACCTGGCACATATCTATTTCATTCTGCCAACACATAAGACAATATATTATGAACATACCGGTAACTTATGTATAATTGGCCTGCTTCTAGGATTCAAAAGGAGGATGTTTTGCTGGTATCTTCTAGGGGATAAATCTATGATATGTCATATTTAAGACTTTTGTATAAAAAATAAATGACAGAGGAAAAAAACACAACATTTAATAGATGTTAGGCTAAGTTCACACTTTAGTTAGGGTGAGTTCACATCACTGTTATGGATTGCATTATAACCATAAAAAAATAACGGAATCCATTAGACGGAAGTTAAAATGGAAGCCTTTAAGAGGCATTCCGTTTTGCTTTCTGTCAAAATAGAAGTCTGGACTGGACTCCTGCATAATGGAAACCAGACGGATCCGTTATGATTGCCCATAGACTTGTATTATGAAGGATCAAAAAGGAATGCCTCTTAAAGGCTTTCGTCTTGACTTCCGTCTTATGGATTCCGTTATTTTCCGTTATAACCATGTTATAACAAAAAAAACTAACGGAATCCATAACGGTAATGTGAACTCACCCTTTATTTGGTTAGTTGGGTTTGGCTCCCAATAACTGATGGAGCTTTGCCTTACACATTTGCACATCATTTATTTGTAAACCTGCCTGATGAAGATACCTCTGTGCTCCGAAGGCTTGCAAATATAATTTCTCGGTAATTAGAGTGTGGTGTTAGCTGTGTAACAAATGATGCCCTTGAGCCTGTGCCATCATTGCGGTGTAAGGCCCCATTCACACGACCGTATGTTCATTTCCGTATCTTATCCGCATTTTTGCGGATAAGATGCGGAACCATACGGACCCATTCATTTTTCCATAGGAGAAAAAAAATCCGTATCTCACGGAATTTCTCCCGCAAAAAAAATAAAACATGTCCTATACTTGGCCGCAAAACACATCCGTAGCCCCATTAAAAGTCAATGGGTCCGCAAAAATGCAGAACACTACGGAAGACATTCCGTATGTCTTCTGTTCCGTTTTTATACGGACACGGAATACATACGGTCGTGTGAATGGGGCCTAATAGTACAGCACTGAGCATTAACCACATTTGTGCCGTGATGTACTATTATGACACAGGTTGGGTTGTGGTTAAAGCACTCAAAAACCTTCAACAAGCCTTCTCCCACTCTGTGATTTTATAGGGAAACTAGCAGAAGGACCCGGCTTTGCCTGGGTATATTTCATCTATTTCATTTAATGTTTCTGTGTGTCGTTGCAGAGAGAAAGTCAATGCAGCTGACAGAAGTTGATTTTTAGCTTCATTTTTTCAATCCCCATTGGCTGCGGAGTGGGAGGGGGCGTTACCTGACCGGGTCGGGGGCGTGGTTTAGCGGGAACTGGGGGGGTGCTTTTAAGTCCTTCTTTTGAGGGTGGCCTGAATTACAGGTCGATGCCATGGTAATTTATGAGGACACGCAATGGTGGAAGAAAACATCTTTTATTACTACTGAACGGTCGTAGTCTAAAATTAGTGTATTTCATCTATTTCATTTAATGTTTCTGTGTGTCGTTGCACAGAGAAAGTCAATGCAGCTAACAGAAGTTGATTTTTACCTTCATTTTTTTCAATCCCCATTGGCTGCAGAGTGGGAGTGGGCGTGACCTGACCGGGGGCGTGGTTTAGCGGGACCTTGTTGGGGTTGCTTTTAAGTCCTTCTTTTGAGGGTGGTCTGAATTAAAGGTCGATACCATGGTAATTTATGAGGACACGCAATGGGTAGCAGTGGAAGAAAACATCTTTTATTACTACTGAACAGTCGTAGTCTAAAATTAATCTATTTCATCTAATGTTTCTGTGTGGCGTTGCAGAGAGAAATTCACCCTCCCACCCCTGCAGCTGACAAAAGTTGATTTTTACCGTCAGTTTTTCAATCCCTGTTGGCTGTAGAGTGGGAGGGGGCATTGCCTGACAGAGTCAAGGGCATGGCTTAGCGAGGCCTGGGGCGGGGATTTTAAGTCCTATTTTTGAGGGTGGCCTCAATTACAGGTCGATGCCATGGTAATGTATGAGGACACGCAATGGGTAGCAGTGGAAGAAAACATCGCTTTGAATGGGTGTATTTAATCTATTTCATTTAATGCTTCTGTGTGTCGTTGCAGAGAGAAAGTCAATGCAGCTGACAGAAGTTGATTTTTACCTTAATTTTTTCAATCCCTGTTGGCTGCTGAGTGGAAGGGGGCGTGGTCTAACTGAGTCGGGGGCTTGGCTTAGCGAGACCTGGGGCGGGGGTTTTAAGTCCTTCTTTTGAGGGTGGCCTCAATTACAGGTCGATGCCATGGTAATTTATGAGGACACGCAATGGGTATCAGTGGAAGAAAACATCTTTTATTACTACTGAACGGTCTTAGTCTAAAATTAGTCTAAAACATAAGTTATATTTATGGTAACAGGAATACCCCTTTAACAGTATCATCCACAGCGCTCTGCCCCTTTAAAGCAGTGAATAGAAATGGCTGGGTTGTTATTTAACTGAGCTCCTCAGCTGGCTGCTAATTGCCTGGCTGTCTTGTTATGGAAACCTGCCCTCCCTGTGTGTGTCTGTGCAGAGAATGGCAGTTGGGGTTTGAAACCAAAGCTCCCAGGCTAATATTGGCTAATGCAGGTTATATTTTGGGAATATCTCGGGAACGGTACGTCCTAGAGAGCTGAGAGCTGGTCTAAAACCTTCCCGGACACCTGATGTACCTGTGTGCCAAATTTGGTGAAAATCGGTCCATTAGTTTGGTCACGCATAGAGAACAGACAGAAAGACGGACAGACAGATAGAAACTAATTTTTATAATATTAAGAGAAGAGAAAACAAGTAAGAAAAGGTTCGAACAAGAAAATTATTAGGCTGGAAAGTGTGCAGCTGCTGCTGCTCGAACTACAAAAAAGAAAAATGTCACGCTTTCCTCTACGTACTCAGAGTAGAACATACACATGTGGATGTAACAAGACCTCTCAAAGGTGAAATAACCGCATACAAAACAAAGGGTGCTGGCACTTTATGTTTTTTTTAATGCTTTTTTTACATGTATCCAAAAAAAAACAGCCATGTGCTGCTTTTATTTTTGCTACTTTTTGTGGCATTTTTATCAAATGGTGCTTAGCATGAATTTTAATAGCCCTTTTTGCAAGCCAAGCATATCTTACAGGAGATATATACCCCCCCGATGTGATTTTCTCTGTGCATAAATATGAAAATAGTCATGGATTAAAAAACATAATTTAAAAATGGCATTAAAAAAACACATGGAAATGCAACTCAAGTGAAGGAAAATGCACTTTCAAAAAAATATATGTTTGTACTGCTTTTAATAATTTCCATAGACTTACAGCCAATATCTGGAGTTCTGAAAAAAACCTTAAAAAAACATTAAAATGCAAAAACAAAATTCAACAAAAAAATAAAAATTCCCAAAATATCTTCTTTTTCTAACAGTTACCTATAGCTTCTCTGAAGACCAAGAAATTTTAGGCTCTTAAGGCTGTTACACCTGCCAATTTTTCGGAAGATGATCGCTAACAAGTGTTTGTATGAGCGCTCGTTAACAATCATCTTGCAAAGTATTACTGCCGCCAATTGCCCGATGAACGAGCGCTTAAAAATCATCACTTGCTGGTGGAAGATCGTGCTGTCTGATTACGATCTGCTGCCGGCAAACTGCTAAACATCATACAAACTTGGTGTACCAGACACACTTTGCGCAAGCCATCACACTCTGAGCACCCTTGAGGGCCGGGGTACACTTCACCTGTCTCTACCAGGTGTCAGTAGCAGGGCGGCTGGTGGCTGGGCACACCGGCCGCAGTTGGGCAAAACGTAAATACCGTTAAAAGTAAATACCATGACACTATGCAATGGTCAATAGGGAAACACGAGAATGGTCAGTAAATGTAAGCCAGGGCACAAGAACCAGAAGACAACCAAAACCAAAGCTAGAGTCATTAATTAGAGAACCCACTAACCAGATAGCTTCAGATCCAGAAACAGGGAGGCAACTGAATAATCAGCCGTGAGTGAGGGAGAAGACCAGGTTTAAATATCCCTCCCCGGGCCCCCCGACCAGCGTCAGCGCTGGGAATCAAGGCGTCCTGTCTCCCAGCAGTACCAAGATCCGGAGTGGATCTCACAGAGTGACACACGTGTAAAGCACAAACCTTTACTATCTCCGCCCTCTGGGGCGACACCCTGCCTCTTGTGGCCAGCAAGGTGTAAGGGATGTCTTACTGGAGGGCCGGAGTCCACCTGGGAGAATGAGAGACACGTCTTTGTTGGTGACATGCTTCCGGTGAGACTGCGTCTGTCTCCCTGGCTGTATGACAAAAGCCTACAAAGAAGCTAAGTTCTGATGGTACAATGTCTATGATCTCATGTTTTAAGATTAACGCTTCTACTGCATCCAAGAGGTTTTTTCCTTGTTGACTTTGAGTTAAGATTAGAGATGAGCGAGCATGCTCGTCCGAGCTTAGTGCTTGTTCGAGCATTAGGGTACTCGTAAGTGCTCGATGCTCGGACGAGCATCTCGCATGCTCGAGGAAATGGCATCTCCCGCATTTTTATTTTTTGGCGCCTATAACTCAGCGAATCACTAGCCAGGAGACTCTGCGGTACCCCCCAGCATCACGTGGGGCCTTACATGTCGATAGCAAGGGTTGGCTGGCCAGATCAGGTGACCCTGGAATATACTAGTGACGTCCGGCAGTGCTCGTCTCAGAGGCTGTCTGGATGTCGTTAGGGACAGATTTGCTGCATTTCAGGGAGAGTGTTAGGGCCTGGATTTAGTTCTCTTTTAGGCAGGAGTGATCTCAAAAGAACCCAACAGCCCTTCTAAGGGCTACAAGGCACTTTTTTTTTGTCTCCTTCTGGCTGGGCTGGCTGGCACTAGTAGTGTAGCGATCGCCATATTTGCAGCAGTTTGCAGGGAGACTGCAAATAGGTTTTTTTTGCTCTCAGTGATATAGAAAAATCTGAATGCGACATTTTTCTGGGCTGCAGTGAAAATAGCCACAGTCAGCAGGGGCTGAGTTTGCTCTCTGATATATTCTGCACGTCACGTTAAAAAAAAAACACACAAAAAAAAAACTTAGTTTTTTTGTTGTTTTATCTCAGTGATACAAATCCATTTCATACAGCTGTGTGGAACCATTCTGTGTGTCACAGTTCAGCTGTCCAGTCACCACAAACCACAATCTGTATTTTCTGTCCAGGTGACCCATACTGCAAGCTAGGTTGATAAGCCGAGTGAAGACAGTACTTCTGAGGCGGAGGCGAGTGCTGCACCAGAACAGGTTGGAAGAGGCAGTGGTGTGGCCAGAGGGAGAAGCAGGGCCAGAGCTGGTGCATCAGCAGCAACTGTTTCACGTAGTGAAGCTCTCGTGGCGAGGCCTAGATGTTCGCAAGTCTGGAGGTTCTTTAAAGAAATTGAGGATGACCGACTTACTGTGGTGTGCAACCTGTGCCACACCAGGATCAGCAGGGGTGCCACCACTACTAGCCTAACCACCACCAGCATGCGCAGGCATATGAGTGCTAAACACCCCACTCAATGGAACCAAGGCTGTTCACCTCCTGCGGGTCCCACCACTGCTCCTTCCCCTGTGTCACTCGCTGCCTCTGCTAGTCAACCCCCTGCCCAGGACCCCGGCATGAGCGCCTCCCGCCGGAAAACCACACGTTCGCCTCCACGATCCTCCACAACCTCCACCAATGTGTCCCTGCGCAGCGTTCAGCTGTCTTTACAGCAGACGCTGGAGCGCAAGTGGAAATACAGTTCCAACCACCCACATGCCCAAGCCCTCAATGTCCACATCTCCAAATTGCTGAGCCTGGAGATGCTGCCCTATAGGCTGGTAGAGACCGAGGCCTTTCGCAACCTCATGGCGGTGACTGCCCCTCGGTATTCGGTCCCCAGCCGCCACTATTTTTCCCGATGTGCCGTCCCAGCCCTACACCAGCACGTGTCACAGAACATCATCCGTGCCCTGACCAACGCTGTTTCTGAGAAGGTCCACCTAACCACGGACACATGGACAAGTGCTTCCGGGCAGGGACACTATATATCACTGACGGCACATTGGGTTAAGTTGGTGGAGGCTGGGACCGAGTCTGACCCTGGGGCTGCTCATGTACTGCCCACACCGAGGATTGCGGGGCCTACCTCGGTCACGGTCTCTCAGACGTACTATGCCTCCTCCTCCGACCCCCCCTCCTCCGAATTACCATCTGTGGGCACGGCGCCTTCAGTCGGTAGCTCTAGGCGCAGCAGCAGTGCCGTGGCTAAGCGCCAGCAGGCGGTGCTCAAACTGCTGAGCTTAGGTGACAAAAGGCACACCGCCCAAGAACTATTACAGGGCATCACGGCGCAGACCAATCTGTGTCTGGCACCGCTGAACCTCAAGCCAGGCATGGTTGTGTGTGACAACGGGCGTAACCTGGTGGCGGCTCTGCAACTCGGTAGACTGACACATGTGCCATGCCTGGCCCACGTGTTCAATCTCATAGTTCAGGGGTTCCTCAAGACATACCCCAATCTGTCTGATTTGATCACCAAGGTGCGCCGCATCTGTGCACATTTCTGCAAGTCGACCACAGATGCTGCCACTCTCAGGGCAGCGCAGCGCCGCCTACAACTGCCCGCTCACCGACTGTTGTGCGACGTGCCCACAAGATGGAATTCGACATTAAACATGTTATCCAGAGTTTACCAGCAGCTCACAGCGATTGTAGACTGCCAGATGTCAACTTCCACCAGAACTGGTAGTCAGGTCAGTCAGATTCCTCAAGTCTACAATGAGGAGTGGACGTGGATGTCTGATATCTGCCAGGTGTTGAGCAACTTTGAGGAGTCAACACAGATGGTCAGCGGCGATGCCTCCATTATCAGCCTCACCATCCAGCTGCTTTGCCTGTTGAAAAACTCACTGCTCAGCATGAAGTCGGAAGCTTTGCGCTTGTCACAAGAGACGGTGGAGGAAGATACGTCGCTTGATAGCCAGAGCACCCTCCGGTCTGTTTCTCAGCGCATATCGGAGGAGGGAGATGAGGATGAGGAGGAAGAGGAGGAGAATGTCAGCGAGACAGAAGAGGGTACCAATGCAATGGAAATGGAGAGTCAGGACAGTGAGGAGAGGGAATTCTTGCGTGTTGGGACTCTGGCGCACATGGCAGACTTCATGTTAGGCTGCCTATCCTGTGACCCTCGTGTTAGATGCATTTTTTTCAAACACCGATTACTGGGTGTTCACTCTCCTGGACCCACGGTATAAGCAGAACCTTTCCACTCTCATCCCTGTAGATTAAAGGAGTATGAGAGTGAATCAATATCAACAGGCCCTGGTGCACAAGCTGAAACAATCCTTCCCATCTGACGCTGCTAGCGGCAGAGGGTGTGGTTCTGTGGGCCAAGTAGCGGGGGAGAGGAGGCGAGCAGGCAGCTTGTCTAGCACTGGCAGGGGAACGCTCTCCAAGGCCTTTGCCAGTTTTATGTCACCCCAGCAAGTCACCTGTCCCCAGTCTAGGCAGAGTAGGGGTGAGCTTTACAGAAAAATGGTGAGGGAGTACCTAGCTGACCATACCAACGTCCGGACCGATCACTCTGCTCCATACAACTACTGGGTTTCAAAGCTGGACACGTGGCCTGAACTGGCGCTGTACGCCTTTGAGGTGCTGGCCTGTCCTGCCGCTAGCGTGTTGTCAGAGTGGGTATTCAGTGCAGCTGGTGGCATCATCACCGATAAGCGTACACGCCTGTCAACTGACAGCGCTGACAGGCTGACGCTTATTAAAATGAACAAAGCCTGGATTTCACCGGAATTCAAATCTCCTCCGGGGGAAAGCAGCTAAAGATTAACATTACTTATGTATCCGATTCCTCTTCTCTACTCCTCCTACTCCTCCTCCTCCTTGTCGTCTTTGCCTAACGCTAACAATTTTTCCGGAAGGCCACCTACAGGCCCTCTCTCTAAACAATTTTTCCGGAGGGCCCCCTACAGGCCCTCTCTCCAAACAATTTTTCTGGAGGGCCACCTACAGGCCCTCTCTCTAAACAATTTTTCCAGAGGGCCACCTACAGGCCCTCTCTCTAAACAATTTTTCCAGAGGGCCCCCTACAGGCCCTCTCTCCAAACAATTTTTCCAGAGGGCCACTTACAGGCCCTCTCTCCAAACTATTTTTCCGCAGTGCCAACTACAGACACTGTAAAACAATGTTTCAGGAGCGTCAAACAGACAGTCCAAAACAATTTTTCAGGAGGCGCAAGTACCGACATTTAAAAAATTTTTTTTTTGCTGAGGGTCGACTTTATGTACTCCGAAAAGAAAAAAAGTTTTGGAGGCTCAACAAAAGCCATTTCACTGCATTCTCAGTCGGACAAAGTCATTGGTGGTGTAACCGCCATGCTGCGTCAGGCTATATTTTTGGGTGGCTCACCTGCTACCTCATCTAACTTGGTCACTTGTTGGTGTCACCGCCATGCTATGTCAGGCTTATGCCTGCATCGTGTGGCTGGGGATAGGAGAGCAGTGCCAGCATGGGCGATGGACCTTCGTTGCACCTAGCTGGGTGCTTCCCTAACATGTGATGGGCATGTGCCTCGCCTTTCTTGGTCTGGGTGAGCACAATTGCCATGAGGGTAACCACCAGGCTGTTGCAGGAGAATTTGGGGTAATGGTGGGATTAGGCAGCCTCAGAGGCATCCATGCATGCTGCCCCTGCTGTTTCCTGTCCATTTCCGTGGTGTTTCCATCATTTTCTGATGTTTCCAGGTTTTCACCCAGCCTTCCCTAGGCAGAGCCTTGGTCCCCTGCAAAAAATGCTCGAGTCTCCCATTGACTTCAATGGGGTTCGTTACTCGAAACGAGCACCCGAGCATCGGGAAAAGTTTGTCTCGAATAACGAGCACCCGAGCATTTTAGTGCTCGCTCATCTCTAGTTAAGATGAGTGAACTTCTTGAAATTTGTTTCTGGTCTGAATCTAACAATTTATTCAGCAGAACTGATGTATGCATAAATTCAACTCAAATTGAAAAGTGCTCAGAAAAAACTGTATCTTGTATACTTTATGAGGAAGATACTTGCCAATGTTTATACACACATGGTAGTATCAGAAAAAGTAATGACTTGTTCCGAAATTTCTCCCTTTTTAGAAAAAAATGCTCAACTGGAAAGAGTCCACTACAATGTATGGTAGCGAGAACAGAGGAACATATGTAAGTAGGTACACCAGTCTGTGCTAAGTCGAATTTATGTAAATTTATATAATACATTTTTGTTTTAAATAAATAATTGGACAATTCAAATTGGTCAAATAAAATATGTAATGAGTGATGCAAAATTGCAGTCAGGTACATACATTTGTCTGTAATTAATGAAATTGTAATAAAAATTAAAAAAAAAATGTTTTAGAACAAAATACACAATTGGAAAAACTTAGCAGAAAAAAAAATGTGCATGTCCATTCAGATTTGGTACAATTGGTCAGTGTCCAGTGCAATAATGATGTTTAAAAAATTTACATCAGCATGTGATTTTTTAGATATAAATTGAGCTACTTGCTGGCTCCTGCATATTAGAAAAAAGCAGTACTGTAGCTTTAAATAGCAATGCAAGCACTGGATTATCGGGGGTTGGCTTCAGCAAAGCAAAACCTATTACACTAAATGAGTCTTGTCCTGCTCTTAGCTAAAACCTCTCGCTCTCTATGAATTAATTAAATCAATCTATCTAACTGAATCCCGTAGTCTTTCCCTAAAAGACACTGGATTTGCAGTTGTGTGTCTAAAGATAACTGTCTTTCTTTGCTTTATATGTGGCAGAGACATCCTGCCTCATCAATGTACAGTACAAGCTCAGAATGACATATTTTCCTTGTTTGGGATCATAGGGACTATGACATGTCTGTTTCGTCCGGATTGGCTGAGGCAAGGCATTTTGGAAGTATCTACCCAGGGTCATGCGCTTCTAATAAGAGTATATTTTTTCCGTTGGAAGGACCTGGGGCTTTGCTCTCTGTCTTGAAGGTAATAACATTAAGAAGGACAGATCCTCTATGTAAACTCTTCCAGCTAGATCAAGTTAGGATTGTTAACGTTTTGCCTCTTTAATTTGACAAATTCTCTATCAGATCATTTAATAGGGAACAAAAAAATCCACAATGGCAGGAACTCCATGTTTTGGGATGTTTGTGGCACTATCCACTTGCTATTGTTTTAGCCACATGGCCATATGCCCAGCAGTGGAGAGGACAATAGATCTTGCTGCTAATTCTGCCGAGTGGTCTGTGGCATCAGAGACGAAATCCAAAGCTAGGGGCAAATATCCAAATGGTACCATCCTTGGAGCAAATGGCCACTTTGGCTAAAGCTATCCCTGTTGTATGGTCATGTTTGAAAGCCAGGTCCACTTTTCAGTACATAGCATCTTTCAACACCTACCTGGTGTTTTGAGGTAGCACTTAAGTGAATAGAATCAACCATTCACAACAGTTATACAGTTATATCACAGTTTATCTACTCTCTATTGACCCGTGCACAGGTCACGGAGCCTACCTAAAAAAAAAATTTCCTATAGAAGTCAATGGGGTTCCCTCTTATTTTTGTGTTTATGGCCCATGTGACTGCTTTGAAGAAGTCTTGATGTATTTAGGCCTATTGTGAAAACTGCATGATTTTAGAATTATTTTTTAAATATAGATAGGCTCATGGAACATAAAAACATTTTTAAAAATTGCCAAAATTTTTTTAAAAAAATATGCTTAACAATCTGATTTAAACCACAGGTCTTTTATTTAATGACTCATTCCCTTTAAGATACAGGCAACATTGTCTTCTAAGTCTCTAAAGTAACAGGGTTACAGTTTTACAGTAACAGTAAAATTACATATGCCAAAACAGCCACATGGTGTTGTTGGCCAAACCTAAGTTTCACAGACAAGCTTTTTTCCAGGGCTCAAATATTCAAATGATTAAAGATGTAGTGGAGTACACTCACCTCAAAAGAGCACCATATCCCCAAATGAGTGAGGTTCTTGCTCTGGATTGATATGCCAGGAAGAGGTGCTAGCTTAATTTATTAACTTTAAAGTAGAGATGAGCGAATCTATTCGCCGCTTCGTATATTCGTTACGAATCTTCCTTATTTCCTACTCCAAAGCGAAACGTATTTATTCAGATTCGCTTCGTACGATTCTTAAAGGTTCTTAAAATTTTGAACGGTAACGCTACGTACACATTCTTCTTGCCCCCCGGCCCCAAGAAGCAGAAAAATGATGATACGCCCGCTCAATAGCGGGAAAGTGAAGATACGCCCCCTCAGAAGCAGGAAAAACCAGCCCGACCCACCGGGAACTATCTATTTGCAAGTATAGGGAGTGAAGACTCATCCCTCATTACTCCGCCCTCCTCTCCAGTTCAAGCCAGCGGTGAACAAGACAGCATGGCGAAACAACTACGCCCAAAGTGGGGAGAGATGGTGTGGGGTAGCGACCCCGAACCACCAGAGAGGCCCGAGGAGATCACAGTGGCGCAAGTGATCCCGAGAATCGCATGGGCACCGGAGGTGTCCGCCGTGCCGGCTGGTGTGGCAGAGGCGGCTGGAGCATCCACTCTGCCGCCCAGGAGGAGAACACCTTCCATGTGGCAGAATCCCATCGTGCCTGCATCAGTGACGGCCCACGCCCAGACCCTATGGTACTATAAGAAATCTGTGGAGGACTGGGTCATCCAAGTGCTTGACCATCCGAGGCCAAGAGACCCTATGCTGGAACGGCGTAAAGGAGCCATCCTCAGGTTTTCAGTGGAGTGAGGCGGTGGCTTCCCTGCGGACAACGAGGACGGCAAGGAGTACTTCGCGGGCCACAGGTCTGTGAAACAGTCTTACCTGCCCCAAGCCCATCACAGCCTATACGTGGGGGATCAGGTAGAATATACCCCCATGGCATCCCTGAAAGGTCCCTTTGCTACCAGGGTAACGTTATTGTCAAAGCCCCTGGTACCTGCATCGCCAGCCGAGACCTGGCCGGATGATCCAGCAGCTGCAGGACGTGTGCACTGCATACAAGAGTCACCAGATGGCACCCTCCATTTTAGAGAGAAACCAGAGCCACAGCCGGAGCCTCTGATCCCTTGATTGCCACCACCACCACAGTCCTTTCACCTGGGTCAGCTAACTACATCATCCTTTACTTTCCAGCCCACGGTGATCCAGTACCAGCTACCATGGAAAATGAAGACAGCTGCAGCCAGGGGAGCTGGCGGTTCTTCCTTGGGTGCAGCCTTGCTGGAACCGCTGCAGCCAGAAGTCCTTACCCCTGCTGTCCCGACAGGAGTATCCGGAAAGGTGAAGGCTCAAGTGGCAGCAGCGCTCACCAGTATGACCACCACCCAGTCAAGTCCAAATTCAAATACGGCAGCCAGCGTGGCCTACAGGAGGCAGGAGCATCCTCTTATGTCTTTCAGCAGCAGTAGCAGCGAGGAGGACTTCAGGTCCCTCATCTGAGGAACCCTTCTACAACTGGCTGATTTAAAGGACACCTCATGGTCTGGACCTATGGGAGCCACAACATGGACTGCACCTGATGGGTGAGAGCTAGTTGGCACTTGTTTTTATCTTGTTTTTATTGCCCCCTGTTTGACTCTCACCCAGATGGACATGGCTTGTCAGGTCTCCCCCCCTCCATTCTCAAGAAAATTCCCAGTTGTGCCTAAGCACACCTATTTTCCTTTTTCCGCCCCTTCTCAGGTTATTTGGGAGCCAACTTTCCAAAAAGGGTTCTCTATTTGCTGCTATTTTATATTATCCATGTGGATTACATGTTACCTGTTCGGATTACAAACTTACCTCACGTGGATTACAATTGAATTTTGGACTATGTGTTCCAGTGTTTTATGCCAAGCAGCCATGCGGAGAGACTCAAACGTATATCTGAGTCTATTATGCTTGCAAATGTGAAATTGGTTGCACTCAAATGTTTGCATATTGTAATTATGTCTTTGCTGTATTTTAGCAATAATGTTTTTATAGGTTCAGCAACGTTCAAGCACTCTAGCCCATTGTGTGTATTCTTTTTCAGGTACTGCAATGTGTCCTATTATGCACTTATTGTATGGTGTGTTTGGTAAATTATGCACTTAGCCAGATAGCTAGCATCTTAGTTTTCTAGCTCATATGGACTGCCTCTGAGAACTGTACGCCGTGGCCTAGCATCGTGCGTGCGTATGGCGCAATCGCGAGTCAATAGTACACTAATGATTCATACGCACTTTGTACGCTAATGCTTACGTATTCAGTTCAGTAGCGTACTTTTAACAACGATTATGTTCATAATTTGTGCAGGAATGTTCGCAAAACAATGATTATTTTTTAACACAACTTCGACTGAACAAATTCGTATTTGATTATTTTTTAACACAACTTCGACTGAATAAATTCATATTAAGAACGAATCTTGTTATAAATTCATTGATTATTTGCCGAAGCAAATTTTTGAAGATTCGCTCATCTCTACTTTAAAGGAATTTAGTGGCAATATCCAGCCAGTAGATAGTAATCTTACACCACAAATAAGATCAGTGTTATTACACTAGATAATGCAAGGGGCTTACAAGGCAGGCCAAGCAAGAGGCTGGGGAGGAGTTATCTAAGAAGGCAGAGCGGCCGGGGCACTTACAGCCCGAACGCTGCCCCTGGGCACTTGCAGGCACTCATTTGCATACATGTACATTTAAGCTACAGCAGTATGTAAGCAGTGTATAATGTCCAATAGTGGTGACAGACTCCCTTTAACTCTTAATTCTAACACAAGGGGACTTTAACATACAATTTTTTTGGTGTCAGGAAACTGGCCTAATAGGCATACGCAGGCGACAAACCCTGGGGCCTTTATTAGACTACTATATAAAAACATCAAGACGCCATGATAGCATTCGCGTGGGAGCTGATGAGTGACAGAGGAAGGCTCCTCCCTCTAAAGTTACTTACCATCTAAGAGATTAAGTGTGGCTCTGCTGATTCTGGCCATTAGAACAGGAGCATGGCAGAGATCCTGCTCTTCCCTGCACAGGAGATCTGTGCAACACTTAGATTAGACTGCTATAAAAAGGCGGTGACCTAGCCTAAGCCCCGTTAGTGACTGGCATAAAATGGCTTATTGCTGGTCACTAAGGGACTAATTGTCCCACTTACAAACAGGAGAGAGTTAGTTGGTAGCAGCTGGCGATAATACAGTGTGTCATAAGAATGCTAACTTGAAATTCTGAAAGCCAATGTTTAGAGAATATAACTCAAAATAGAGACACTGTCAGGGGAAATAGGCACAATGAAGTTGTTCCAACTCCAAGCTAAATGACCTTTTCCTTTACCGATGTACTGACCCATATTTCTATAGCTTAAAGCCAACTGAATTATAACAACTCTGACTGAAGACCTCATTATGTCCATACACTAGAATGTACATCCCTCACTGTTATATGACCTATTAATAAGGTTGTAATTATGTAATCATTCACAGTCTAGCAGTGAGACCAGCAAGAAATTATTTGTAGATATCTGGACATTGATGAGTTGATGAGTGTACAAGCAAAAATATTCCTGTGAAGCATACCAGTGTTGAAAGGAGGTGCAAGTAAAGGCCCTGTGGAGATCAACTACTTAATCAGAAACTTATGAATCCTGTAGCAGGCATTGTCCAGAAGGAGAAAGGCTTCCAGCCCTGGACAAAACCTAAAGGCAGAATCTGGATATGCCTACCATACCATGTCTTGCAGAGGAGACCTGTGGTGACAAAATCTGTGCATCAACCTATAGAAAAGGTGCAGAGCTTAGTCTGAAGTTTGAGTCTGCCCCGTGGTTGTATTATACAAGAGAAAGTGTTGTGACCCTATTTCTTGATGCTTCTGCAGGTCACGTCAGGTAGAGAAGTGTAGTGTGAAAGGAGTAGCTTTAAGGAGGGCCTGATACCTCTCCCAACATGTCTATAGTAACTACATGCACTCCTCATGTAATAACAGTTTCTGGAACATCTATTCTTATTGATCTATGTTGTGCCATTCCTTTATTATTTCTACTAGAAGTTTATGAGTGAATTGTCAGCAGTTTGCAGTAAAGGTACAGATTGGTGTTACCAGTTGATTGGGGGGGGGGGAGGCTGCATAGTCTGACACCAGCAGCACTGATTGGATAGAGTCAGACACACCTGCCATCAGTAACACCCAGCAGCACCTTTACCATCAAGGGTACCCTGAACCACCAGCAGGTGATCCCAGACCAGGATGTGCCAGGAAAAAAAGAAAGGTGCAGCCTTCCCATCTTGCTACTTTCACTCCTATCCTCTCCTCTGCTCTCCTCTCCTGGGCATGCAGCACATATTAAAGCTTAAAAGAAACCCACACCTGTCTCAAGTCATAATTTCCACTGTAGCAGCAGCATATTATAGGATTTGTGGCAGTGAATTATTTTATTGTCCGTAAACTTCCTCTTAATACAGTTTTATCAGTATCAAATAGTCAGCAAATACCAAAATACTTATCTGGAATAGGCTCTGTAACCCGATAATAGAAATCTGGAAAGATCCTTTGAATTAGAGAAATATGATGTTATTTGAGAAGATGTAGATTTCAATGATCAAAAGAATTAACCTATCTGTTTTGTTGAACGGCTCAGCATTGCATTGCTACGCTGATCCCTGTGATGAACACAGATTACATCAGAGTTTCCAAAAAAAAAAGTTTTTCATGTTTAATAATTGTTTTACATGGATATACAGAAGTCAGTGTAACACAATACATCTGTTCCTCGTCGCAAAACTAATATGCAACCTGTTATAAATTATATGCATTATCAATGCCAATTATGAACAATGTGTTATATTAATTAGATTTGAATTATGGTAAGTATTCATCAATATGTTTTACATTTTTATTTGCTGAGATTCAGAAACTTGTAATGAAATGTGTAATCTATTCTCGGGGACAACTATGTGAAG
Source organism: Rhinella marina (assembly GCA_900303285.1). Lineage (NCBI taxonomy): Eukaryota > Metazoa > Chordata > Amphibia > Anura > Bufonidae > Rhinella > Rhinella marina. Next base: position 46,671 of record ONZH01017481.1, read on the forward strand.
GGAGATCTACACTCAATCTTCTTGTCTGTATAGATGTCAGGGCCGGTAAGAAAGTGGGGCTCTAGGCAATAAAGTAGCGTCCTCTGGCTTTCCATTTTAAACTACTTTTAAAAAACTACGTTTAAAAAATCTTTATTTAACCCGTTCACTACAAGGGGTGTCTGGACATTTTTCACCTCTGGTAATCAGGACAATTTTTACAGTTTTAACATGTACTGTACAAGGTACAAGTAAAACCTAAATTGCAAAATAAAAACAATCATTATAACTCCCCCATACACATGTATTTTCTGAAAGCAGACACTTGGCACATTGTCAAGAAGCTTTTCATCACTTGCACATGCACCTTCATGCAATTGTGCGTCAAAATGTCATTTTTCATAAAAATTGCATGCAAGTTGATATTAGTGGGTACAACTGTAACCCAAGCAGACATTTATATGGACCACAACTCCTAAAAGTAAAGGTTCAAACTGTGCAGCTGCGAATTTACAACTATCGCTTAGGCCTAAAGTTACATGTATGTATATTTATAAAATCACCAGAACTGGAAACATTTTTTAACATTCCCTTTTTTTGTGAAAGCAGACAACCTGATGATTGCATTTGCCTTGACTGACTGTTGACAACCAAGTCCACCTTCATGTAATTTTGTTGCAAACAGGAATAATTTTTTAAAGTGCATCAAAACAAAAATTTGAACCTTAAACTCATATCCAAGCAGAGGTTCACATAAAAACAATGTGAATGTAATATCTTAAGGTATGCAAATCTCATATATACCACAAGCATATACATCAACAAGAGCTGAAATATAGGCAATTCACAACTGGGCCGTCATGCAAAAATGTATTAAAAATGTATACTGTGAATGGCAACCAGCTGCCATGTTACCAAAATCTACATTTTTCTGAGCATGCAGCATTCTATATGCAAAAATGTTACCTAAAAATTATTACACAAAAACACCTCCATGCAACTTTGCAGCAGTGATTATAAAAACTGGATGGAAATTTAAATTTGCGACTGAAATGCATACTTTGTCAGAATCTTTGTGATAAATAAAATAGAGTTTGAAACATACATACCACACGTCTACATTCAATGCTGCATGTGTGAAAAGCAGAAACTGCAAAAATGATAAATTCCTAAACCTATTATAATGGGTTAACTTTCAGATGGTATTAATGGAAAAAATATACACGATATAAAATGTGCGGATGTCCAAGGCTACATCTAGAAATTCACGGGGAAAAATGCACTATAACAATAGATGCAAACACAACATATGGACTAAACCCTCACTCTATTGATAAAATCTGTAGGTTTAGCGTAGGACCTGATCAACTAGTTCTCAGATGAGTAGATTTACGTACTCCCTCTCGTACCTGTACTCTCTAAATAATGTTAACTGCCTGACTGAACGGACGTTAAAATAACCACTTTATTATCAATTCATTATAAAATAATCCTACACTTTTAATCAATTTCAGGCTGGATACGGGTGGTTGAGGATCAGTTTTAAATAGATACACTGTACACAGACAGCCCGGATTCCACTAATAACATATTATGTCTCAAGGTGGTGGTGGTGGTTTTATAATATCACAAGACTCCTCTCTACCACTACAGAGACTCAATGTGGGTGTATGTGAGCTTAAGGTAAGGTAAGGGTGTAAGGTAGCCTCTGATGGCGTGCGTGCAGCAGATAAGCCTTACGGCCATTCTAGTGCCAGAGGCTCATCTGCTGCATGCACGCCATCAGAGACGTGCAGCGTCCTACAGCTTAGCTCTCTTTTCCTAGTAGCTAATGCTCCTGATGACAAGCTAGGCTACCTTCCAGCTTAGAAACACGTCGAGCAGCAATACAATAGGCAGGGAGCAATACTTTAACAGCTAATGTATTTGATAGAACCGTTATCTCTGGTGTGGAGGTGCATGCTTGAGTGAAATACTTGTGGTGGATGTCTGATGTAGCGGTGATACCCTGTAAGATAAGGGTTGTATAGCTGTATTACTACAAGTAACCATCATTAGTTTTGCCACTTTTAGATCTATGTGCATGCCTGAGTGGAATATCTGTGGTGGATGTTTGATGCAGCAGCCTACACCCTGTGAGATAGGGGTTATATAGCTGCATTGCCACGAGCAACCATCATTATTTTTACCACTCCAATAGATCCACGCTGGAGGGGGTGGAGAAGCTTGTGTGAATGGGGCAGGTGCAGTAGATGTGTGGTAAACCAGTGGTATACCCTGGAACATAAGGGCGATGAAACCAGACTATCCGCACAAATAAGCACTTATCCACGCTTACATACACCCACATTGAGTCTCTCTAGTGGTAGAGTGGAGTCTTGTGATATTATAAAACCACCACCACCACCTTGAGACAAAATATGTTATTAGTGGAATCCGGGCTGTTTGTGGACAGTGTATCTACAGTATTTAAAACTGATCCTCAACTACCTGTATCCAGCCTGAAATTGATTAAAAGAGAAGGATTATTTTATAGTGAATTGATAATAAAGTGGTTATTTTAACGTACGTTCAGTTAGGCGGTTAACTTTTTTTAGCGTAGGACCTGCCTGAACTGAGACCACCGTGGCGCTGGGTAGGTGGGCACAGATGTATTTTGATCAAAATGTATTGGCTAAGAGTCTCAGATTTTATCAATAGAGTGAGGGCTTAGTCCATATGTTGTGTTTGCATCTATTGTTATAGTGCATTTTTTTCCATGAATAACTTTCAGATGGGTATAATATGGGTACTTTATAGCTCTCGTATTATAGATACTGTATAACACCTAAACTTCCTGTAGATCTTCTGAAAATGAGTTAAGAGAGCCATATCGTTTGTTCTGACGAACTGTACAAGGTCCAGGTGTGGCATTCAGAAATGTATTAGACTCCTCTCGTTATTGTCATTATCACTATTACGGTAGCTTGTAATGGGTATCACTACAGCAGCGGTCTTCATATTTTATTTTAAAGTTTGAGTATGGACAGGATAGGGACAGTGTAAAATGTAAACTTTATTGATATTTCTGTGTTTGTAGTGTGTTTAGTGAGACTTATTTGGAGCTGTGATCTGGACACTGGTAAATGTCAGAGTCATAACGTCAATAAACAGTTTTAGTTAGGGCAAGAGGGGTTATGAGATGAACAAGCACTCACCTACTCCTTTTCTGGAAAAAGACCTTCCTTATGTGACAATTAGAGAGTAAGTATGATGTCTGTCTTTCTTCTCCCCCTGTCAGCATGTCCACCACTGCTCCCCTCCTCTGTGCTGGCTGAAATCACGGTTAGCTGAAGGGAGGGCTGCTTTATCCTGCAATAGTGCTCTGTATCAACAGATACAACCTTTAGAAATTGAGAGTGAGAGCTGCAGGTATATGCAGTTCACAATTGGACCCATTTCTAACAGCTGTAACTTGCAATGTATCAGCTTCAAAACAAACCTTGCTGATATATCTAGCTGCAATACAGCCTGAGATACAGCGATCTGTAGCAAGGATGTATGAAATATGTCTTTGACTACTGACATGCCAACTTGCAAGTACAGTGGGGAAAAAAAGTATTTAGTCAGCCACCAATTGTGCAAGTTCACTCGCTTAAAAAGATGAGAGAGGCCTGTAATTGACATCATAGGTAGACCTCAACTATGAGAGACAAAATGAGAAAACAAATCCAGAAAATCACAGTGTGTACAGAATGTATTTGCAAATTATGGAGGAAAATAAGTATTTGGTCAATAACAAAAGTTCATCTCAATACGTTGTTATATATCCTTTGTTGGCAATGACAGAGGTCAAACGTTTTCTGTAAGTCTTCACAAGGTTGGCACACACTGTTGCTGGTATGCTGGCCCATTCCTCCATGCAGATCTCCTCTAGAGCAGTGATGTTTTGCGGCTGTCACTAGACTGTCACATGGACTTTCAACTCCCTCCAAAAGTTTTCTATGGGGTTGAGATCTGGAGACTGGCTAGGCCACTCCAGGACCTCGAAATGCTTCTTACAAAGCCACTCCTTCGTTGCCCTGGCGGTGTGCTTTGATCATTGTCATGCTGAAAGACCCAGCCACATTTCATCTTCAATGCCCTTGCTGATTGAAGGAGGTTTGCACTCAAAATCTCACGATACATGGCCCCATTCATTCTTTCATGTACATGGATCAGTCATCCTGGTACCTTTGCAGAGAAACAGCCCCAAAGCATGGTGTTGACACCCCATGCTTCACAGTAGGTATGGTGTTCTTTGGATGCAACTCAGAATTTACTCTCCTCCAAACATGACGATAGTGGTCTTGTATGTCTTCCATTTTCTAATTATTGCTCCCACAGTTGATTTCTTCACTCCAAGCTGCTTGCCTATTGCAGATTCAGTCTTCCCAGCCTGGTTCACATCTACAATTTTGTTTCTGGTGTCCTTTGACAGCTCTTTGGTCTTCACCATAGTGGAGTTTGGAGTGTGACTGTTTGAGGTTGTGTTTATACTGATAACAAGTTCAAACAGGTACCATTACTACAGGTAATGAGTGGAGGACAGAGGGGCCTCTTAAAGAAGAAGTTACAGGTCTGTGAGAGCCAGAAATCTTGCTTGTTTGTAGGTGACCAAATACTTATTTTCCACCATAATTTGCAAATAAAGTCTTTAAAAATCAGACAATGTGATTTTCTGGATTTTTCTTATTTTGTCTCTCATGGTTGAGGTCTACCTATGATGTAAATTACAGGCCTCTCTCATCTTTTTAAGTGGGAGAACTTGCACAATTGATGGCCAACTAAATACTTTTTTTTCCCCACTGTATATATGAAAAATGTCCTGGCACTAACAGCTGAGTGGACCTCCTTGACATGGGCCACAAAAAGTTGCCTGGTTTGCCATTCTCTTTAAAATTAAGGAATAGAAAGGGGAAGGAGGAGGACAAGAATACTTTTCTATGGTAGTATTGTTATAATGCTGAGGTGATGATCAAACTCATATAAATGAATGCAGCTCACCAGGTTTGTTTGTTCAATGGTATTTGGCACAACTTAATAGTAGGCATATCGAGTCAGTTGGACTTTGAGATGGTGAGGACTTTCATCTCCAGAAATCAGACAACATCCACATTCCTCCTTCACAGGTATGATGTCTAAACAAAAGATGACCATCAATCGAAAAAAAAATTTCTGAACACTGCTGTATGCATCCTCCATAAAAAATGACTGATACCAGATTAAAGAATGTGGCTGTGACACCAACTGGTTTGCTGGAGTTCCTGTGAGTTCAGTGGTCGATGATCTGGGCAGTACTTAGTGGTAAAATAAGACTAAAACATTCACATGAAGAATAATCCATGGAACATCACCACTCATTAGCAATCCTTTATTTAAATATCAGTGCAAACAGGAAGAATCAAACATTGTTAGATGCTTCCTCAAGGTCTCATGAGATTCAGTATAGTGATGCTTAAATTCCCTGCCCAGTGTATTCACTGTATGAATTTGGTCAGGATCAGGGCCGGTTTTAGACAAAATGTGGCCCTGGGCAAAATCAAAAGTGGGGCCCCAAATTTTGTAATAATGTGCTAACAACACAGTTACTGTATTTTTCACTTTATAAGACGCACCACAGATTTTAGAGTAGGAAAATAAGAAAAAAAATATTTTTCATCAGACCCCCATATCAGCCCTCCATGTGAGACCCCCATCAGACCTCAGATCACCCTTTCCGACCCCATCAAACCTCAGATCAGCCCACTCAGAGTCAGCCCCCATATCAGCCCACTCAGCCCCCATATGCAGCGTCAGATCATAGTGCACGCACTACATCCTGACGCTGTACAAGGTCAGGACAGTGCAGCGCCGACAGGAGAAGACAAGAGAGCGCTGGACCCGGAGCGGAGCTGCAGCGCAGGAGGGTGAGCATGTTTCCCCGCTCCGGGCACCTAATACATACTAGTGAACACTTCCATAATGGAACTGTTCACTAGTATTCGCTTTTTAAGACGCACGGCAATTTTCACCCTACATTTGGGGGAAAAAAGTGCGTCTTATAGAGCGAAAAATACGGTACATTCTGTTGATTCCAGCCCTTCCTCACAGATTTACACCCCATAAAGCTCCTTACACGGCATCTGAGAGTGTTAAAAACCGGAAGCATGGGATTTCTCTCCAGGCGCACTTTCCCCCAGCAAAGATTGGTGAAAGCACCCGGTTCTATAAATAAGCCGCAGCCTGTACTAGGCTTCCAGGATCATTGTTAGTATATCCCAGTTCAGGCCACTAGGTGGCAGCACTGAACTGTGATATAGTGATTTCTATACAGAATAATGTAGCAATTTACATCTGATGATTGTAAGTTGTGGTCCACTTAGGGGACTTAAGAAAAAGTAAAAAAATTTAAAAAGTTTTGAAAATATAAAAAAACGTAAAAATCATCCCCATTCCCCCCCCCAAAAAAGAACAAAATGGCATTATAGGCATTTCTGCATGCAAAAACGCCCATACTATTAAAATATTTTAAAAAAAGCCCAATGAATGGTGTAACAGAAAAGAATTTAAAAAAGGCAGATTTGCGCTTTTTTCATCACTTTATCTCCCAAGAAAATTGAATAAAAAGTAATAACACACCCCAAAATAACACCCTTGGGTATTTAAGTTTTATTTAGCCTTTATTTTTAAAATCTTCCTGTGGGGATTTGAACTCACAATCTTTCACGTTCATAACACTGACTCCATATATGGACATAGCCATATATGGAGTCAAAGCAGGGACTCCTAAGCTGGGAAATTCCCCACTCTGGAGTCCCGACTGAAGCAGGGGGGCCCCTTAGAGGATCGGGGCCCTGGGCAATTGCCCAGTTTGCCCCCCCCCAACGCCGGCCCTGGTCAGGATGGTCTTATAGAGATACAGTCAAGAGTATGAACAAGTGAAGTGTGACCTTGAAAATGCAAATGCTAAGTTAGTCCTCTTTCACATGTCAGTGAATCGCAGACTTGTGCTTTGGGTGGTATCCATGGACAGCTCACATATCTATTGACCTTAATGTGTGTATTCACATATGAGTGGTTTTCCACAGACCTTGGGTCCATGGCCACACCACAGAAGCATGTCCTACTTTTGTCCATGATTATGGTTCCCTCACGTACATTATAGACTATGGATCAGTGAAAACTGTGGACACAACACGGATGTCATCTGTGTTTGGTCTGCGGTTTTCACAGATCATATGCTAGGATATGCTCTGAAAATAAATATTCAGCCTAGGGCAAAAAATGGACTCATGGACCAAACATGGATCCTTCAAAGACATCATGGATGATCACTTTACATCTTGTGACGGATGTTGACATGGACGTGTGACAGAGGCCTAACAAACACAACTAACAGATATTCATCTTCTGGCATTTCAGTAGAAAGGAGAATATATAAGGAAGACAAACATAAATTTAATCCTGAAAGTATGGATTCTCTTGAGGGTGCCATTCAGCATGTACACCGGTTGAAAATATTTCATGTGAAAATAGGCACGCATTGACAGACCCGATCTGATGTAGATATCAGAGAATTTCTTTCGGGAGGTGTTAAGTCCCCTGTGTTCCCTTACTTGTCTGCTCTTTCTCTGACTGATTATATCAAGGCATTGATTTATCTCTTGTAATATCACGGATATGGAAGGAAGTGCTTTGTAGTGGTTGAACTATCAAAAGCAGTTGGTCATAAAGCCTGCAGACAAGGGAGTGAACAGGGTAGTAATGAATAGGAAATTTTATGAAAACAGACCTTATGACAATTAGAGGCTGATTTGACATACATGAGGTTGGCTGGTGACCTCACGTCTTCTATTCAACACAAATTGTGGCCAGGCTTACGGAAACTGTCTAGTGGGCCAGCGCTCTGCTGTTTACGTAACTCCCAATTAAGTGAATGGGAGCTATGCAAACAGTGTAGCAGAACATGTTACACTGCATCTGTAAGTCCTATTTGCATAGTTCCCATTCTCTACAATGCAAGTTATGGAAATAGCAGAGCTCCGGCCTGCATGGCTCTTTCTCTAAGCTCAGCCACCTAGGGTCAAAGCTTAGTCTCATCTCACTATTGAATCAGCCAGATGGGACATCCCATTTAAAGGGTTTCTGTCACCATTTTTTTTTGCGTATGAATCAGGCTGACATTAGAGATGTGCTAATGTCACCTGATTCTAACTATGTATATATTTTATTCATTAGTGCCCCCGTTTTTCTACAATTTTAACTTTTATGCTTATAAGCCTCTAGGAGCGGGGGGGGGGGGGATGGGGGGCGTTACCCCTGCTCCTAGAGGCTCTGTTCGCCCACCTTTAGAAACGCCCCCTTCTTCTTGAGTGACAGGGCCAGGCAGCTTTCTTCTCCTCCTGCCAGCCCTGTCCTCTGTGTATATCGCGCGCCTGCGCCGTCGCCTTCAGTACTCAGCACAGGCACAGTGAGTGAAGGGCGCTCGCCGGCTCCCGACTTCCTCACTGCGTCTGCGCTATGCTTGACTGTGACGTATTCGGCGCAGGCGCAGTGAGGAAGCCGGGAGCACCCTAAGTATTAAGTATTAGAGTGCCACATGCAAAAAAAATGCATGCCTTGGTATGCGATCAGTCATGTTATTAATGGTTGTCTGAGGAATGTTCTGTCATCCTGATTGCACTTGGACACACAAACACACTAGTGACGTCCCAGATGTGCTTGATAGTAGACAAGCCTGGCGATGTTGCAGTCACAGTAGCACCTGCAGTCTGGTGTTGTCCTGTTGAAAAACTGCTCCTTGGACACTTTGGAGAAATGGCTGTACCACTGGTTTCACAACCAAATCAATGTAGCGCTGAGATGTTATTGTACCTGAAATGAAGAATAAAAGGATCGAGCTACCGTACATTATGATGCCTCACACCATTGGCACGGAAGTAAGTCCGGTATGACATTTACTTGTTAAGGCTTCTTCATGGTGTTGCTCACATGTTTGGGACTCATCATTGAAGTGGACTGACCTCCATTCCAGCCTACATTGCAGTCTTGCTGTGTACCTTTGAGACCGGTGGCATGAGGTCAATGGAACACCTGTAGCTAGACGTCTGGCTCGTAGCCCAATGTTGTGCAAACACCTTCTGATGGTTTGTGTAGAAACTATTTTCCGCCGTAGGCTTGGGATGTGAGATCCAGTTTCACTTGCAGTACAAAATGGATCACTATGCTTCATTCTTTCAATGCTGTCATTCCAGTTCATCACTGTTCTTCCAACCACCAGGACACGCAATGTTGAACAGTACTGACATGTCAGCCTAGGTGCATTGCGATCTGCTGGAGTGATACACCAAGCTCTCTCAGTTCAATGATTATGTCCCTCTCAGTTTGTGACATGTGGCAATAAATGGTCGTCGACTAACAAGAGGCATCACCGAATCAACCCACATGAGTTGGTTCAATTTTTGAGGCTTGATAAAAACTTTGCTTTCAGTCTGTCTTTTATGCGTCTCTCACATGCCCCAGATTGGAGCTAGGTGCTTGAAAATGTGATCATCTGCAGAGCGACACCTGCTACTTCCTTGATATGCATAACCTTACCAGCCATCCTTCATGTTGTAATTTCAATGTTTGGGTGTACGAGTGTGTGTGCGTATATATATATATATATATATATATATATATATATACAGTACAGACCAAAAGTTTGGACACACCTTCTCATTCAAAGAGTTTTCTGTATTTTCATGACTATGAAAATTGTAGATTCACACTGAAGGCATCAAAACTATGAATTAACACATGTGGAATTATATACTTAACAATAAAGTGTGAAACGACTGAAAATATGTCTTATATTCTATGTTCTTCAAAGTAGCCACCTTTTGCTTTGATTACTGCTTTGCATACTCTTGGCATTCTCTTGATGAGCTTCAAGAGGTAGTCACCTGAAATGGTTTTCACTTCACAGGTGTACTCTGTCATGTTTAATAAGTGGGATTTCTTGCCTTATAAATGGGGTTGGGACCATGAGTTGTGTTGGGCAGAAGTCAGGTGGATACACAGCTGATAGTCCTACTGAATAGACTGTTAGAATTTGTATTATGGCAAGAAAAAAGCAACTAAGTAAAGAAAAACGAGTGGCCATCATTACTTTAAGAAATGAAGGTCAGTCAGTCCGAAAAATTGGGAAAACTTTGAAAGTGTCCCTAAGTGCAGTCGCAAAAACCATCAAGCGCTACAAAGAAACTGGCTCACATGAGGACCGCCCCAGGAAAGGAAGACCAAGAGTCACCTCTGCTGCGGAGGATAAGTTCATCCGAGTCCCCAGCCTCAGAAATCGCAGGTTAACAGCACCTCAGATTAGAGACCAGGTCAATGCCACACAAAGTTCTAGCAGCAGACACATCTCTACAACAACTGTTAAGAGGAGACTGTGTGCAGCAGGCCTTCATGGTAAAAAAGCTGCTAGGAAACCACTGCTAAGGACAGGCAACAAGCAGAAGAGACTTGTTTGGGCTAAAGAACACAAGGAATGGACATTAGACCAGTGGAAATCTGTGCTTTGGTCTGATGAGTCCAAATTTGAGATCTTTGGTTCCAACCAGCGTGTCTTTGTGCGACACAGAAAAGGTGAACGGATGGACTCTACATGCCTGGTTCCCACCGTGAAGCATGGAGGAGGAGGTGTGATGGTGTGGGGGTGCTTTGCTGGTGACACTGTTGGGGATTTATTCAAAATTGAAGGCATACTGAACCAGCATGGCTACCACAGCATCTTGCAGCGGCATGCTATTCCATCCAGTTTGCGTTTAGTTGGACCATCATTTATTTATCAACAGGACAATGACCCCAAACACACCTCCAGGCTGTGTAAGGGCTATTTGACCAAGAAGAAGAGTGATGGACTGCTACGCCAGATGACCTGGCCTCCACAGTCACCAGATCTGAACTCAATCGAGATGGTTTGGGGTGAGCTGGACCGCAGAGTGAAGGCAAAAGGGCCAACAAGTGCTAAGCATCTCTGGGAACTCCTTCAAGACTGTTGGAATACCATTTCAGGTGACTACCTCTTGAAGCTCATCAAGAGAATGCCAAGAGTATGCAAAGCAGTAATCAAAGCAAAAGGTGGCTACTTTGAAGAACCTAGAATATAAGACATATTTTCAGTTGTTTCACACTTTTTTGTTAAGTATATAATTCCACATGTGTTAATTCATAGTTTTGATGCCTTCAGTGTGAATCTACAGTTTTCATAGTCATGAAAATACAGAAAACTCTTTGAATGAGAAGGTGTGTCCAAACTTTTGGTCTGTACTGTATATATTTACACTGTATTTTATATGTACGATTGTACACTTAGCCATTTTACCTCACTTCCTCTAGTGAAGAAGTGTTATACCGATATACCGATGTAAGCAAAGCAGACCTGTCACCTCCTTGTCGATATAATGATGTGACCATATAATGTACACACGTCACCACTATGTCCACTGCATCTGGCCAGTGCTAAACTTTAACTATCCACATCTGGCAAAGATGCACAAATTTATGAAGAGCTTACAAAACTTATATGTGATTTCAGCCAAGTACAATAAATATATAGTAAAAGTCTATACTGCATGAAGTTGGAGCTGAATGAAGATGAATTAGGAAGTCACATGACTACTTATTATAGTCTCTTTTAGAGAATGTGCTGGCACCATGGACTGGTCAAGATTAAACATCTACAATAAGATTTGTTCTTACAAAGTCTACTACAGCTTTGTCGCAATGTAAGCACCATTTAAAGAGGACCTGCTATCACTCCTAACATCTGTTTCAGTAAATACTATTATTCTTCATAAAATAATTTTATAATGTCTTTTCTTATAATTTTGTTTTGTGGAGTTCTGTTATTTATGAATACATTAACCCTTTCGCTCCCGGAGCTTTTTTCGGTTATGCATTTTCGTTTTGCACTCCCTACCTTCAAACAGCCATAACTCTTTTGCGGGACAAGTTGTACTTTCCAACGCCACCATTTAATATTGCATACGGTGTAGTGGGAAGTGGGAAAAAAATTCCAAACCGGGTGAAATTGCAAAGAAAACGCTATTCCGCTACAGTTCTACGGGTTTCTTATTTACAGCGTTCGATGTGCATTAAAACTGATCCGTTACTTTCATTCTACAAGTCAGTACGAATCCGGCAATACCTAATATGTATAGTTTTTCCTGCGTTTTCATAGTGATAAAATAATTAGAAAGTTGCCCTTTTTTTTTTCCTTGTCAAATCTTGACCCCTATAACTTTTTGGTATTTATGTGTACAGAGCTGTATGGGGGCTCATTTTTTGCGGGACGATCTGAAGTTTTTATTGATACCATTCTGGGGTGTGTATGACTTTTTGATCACTTTTTATTTAATTTTTTTTAGAAAAAAAAAGCGACAAAAAACGGCAAATCGCCATTTGTACGCTTTTTTCCGCCACACAATTCGCCGTATTGGAATTTTTTTTTTATATTTTAAAAGTACGGGCGTTTTCGGTCACGGTGATACCCATGATGTCTATATTTATTGTTATTTAGGTATTTATTTTTTACTTATACGGAAAGGGGGGTGATTTGAACTTTTACATCTTTTTTATTTTTTATATATTTTTTAACATTTTTTTTTATTTTTTTTTTACTATTGGAAAGCTCAAATATGGGCTTATATATTGTGGCTTTTTTTTCTTTATGAGCAATTATGGATTTTATAGACTCAGAAATCCATGAATTGCTCATTTCTTATCCTGGCCTGCCATCTAGTGGCCAGAATAAGAATTGCACTTTGAAAACTGTAATCCTCACCAGCGAGGATTACAGTTTTCATATGGTGTACAGACACCCCGATTGGCCACACGGGGTGTCTGTACACCACCCGGAAGCGAATGCTTCCGGGTTGAGACGCAACTAGATGCCGTGATCACGTGTGGCATCTAATCTCCGAGGAAGACGCCGCCGATGGCGGTAAGTAGCGGCAAGTCTCTGCTGTTAGAAACAGCAGAGACTTGCCGGCCATGACGCCCGCCGCACCCGCGAGCAGGCGCCATGTGCCCGCATCGCCCCAGCGCCGTACATGTACGGCGCTGGGCGCGAAGGGGTTAATGAATAAATAGAGAATGCCTGGGTGTTACCATTCCCGTTTTGAAAGGGGGGTGTAACTACACAATCTCACACTGGCTGGACAGTGTCAGAGTGTGCAGACAGGTCCCCAACTGGTAACCCCAAGGTGCTTATTTATTCATAGATTTTCAGGAGGAATAACAGAGAAACGGTATAATGCAGAGTTATTACAAACAATACTCTCAAATTCTTGTGTTATGAAAAATAAAACAATTTAACAAAGCAAATATATCAGAAGAGCTGACAGATCCTCATTAACCCCTTGAAGGGAATCAGTCACCAGTGACAAATTGTCCCACTCTTAAAGGGGTTATGCAGTGCTACAATATTGATGACGTATCCTCAGGATAGGTCATCAATATCAGATCGGCAGGGGGTCTGACTCCTGCTGATCTTGTGTTGATGACCTGTCCTGAAGATAAGTCATCTATATTGCAGCACTGCACATCTACTGTATATGGTGACAGGCAATGCACATCTCTCTCTCTCTGTTTTTCCGATGTTGACTAGTTCAGACCATCATACCTTTGCTACTGGAATGATATAAAGCTTGTTCTTAAAAAAAGTTCACATAGTCCTATTAAAACTCTGCACGAAACTCCTGCAATGAGCTTTTGTAAAGCACTTAGCTGTTTAGAATAATTAGACCACAAAATAAGTTGCTGCCAAACCAAAAGAAAGAGCAGATGTCATTTTTTTTTTTATACTATTGTTTGGTTCTACAATCGTTAAACATTTGGGTCAAGTTTCTCCATTATTTGTGTTGTTTCTGATGAGCTGAGGAATTGCACTTCTTAACCTTGGAGTGTAACCTGTCTAATTGGATGCCACTTCCAGCATTCTGCTCACTGTGATAATTAACCAGAAGGTGGATGGTTTAATTTAATTTTACTTAGTGTCCTTGAAATAAATCATTCTGCAAAAGGAATAATTAAGTCTGTAAATGGACCCGCTGTAGATCACTAGCAAATTAGCAAGGTATCATTTGTTACTATAATGCACTCCTCACTTCTTCTAAAAGGGAACGTGAAAGCTTTTGCTTCGGGGAAAAATCTGTTTAGGACTGCATTCCGTGCCTCCATTTGACAGCAGCATTGTCTCCACTCAGAGATGTAAAATTACATTCAGATGAGCCAAGAAGCCATTCAGCAGATTCACAGAAACAAGACTGGAATTTTCTGAAGAGATGGAATATAGTTCAACTTATTTGGGGTCCATGCACATGACAAAACAGTGTAAAGAGACCCTGTACGGCAGCAAATGGTGGATCCATGGGTCCATATTACAGATTTCTAGGTTTCAGTATATGGTGTGTCCATCAGCCATCTTATTTTTACTTAAATGTATATGGTTGCTGACTGTACTATGCATCCTTTTAACATTAATCTATAATATAATTATGTGTATGGCCCGCAGAACATCAGCTATACAGAAAAATGTGGATGGTCTGTTCGAATATTTAATTGAAGGAACCTGTTACTATGAAAATACAGTGCAGTCTGCAGGCAGCATGTTATAGAGCAGGAGGAACTGAGCAGATGGGTGTCTGTGAGTGCCACCGTGCAGGGCAAACTTTGAAGAGGACACAGCGCTAAATCAGTGCTGCATCTCCTTCAATCTCTGGATCGGTAGGGTCCAAGTAGTCATACCCACTGATTATAATGTGATGATATATCGTAGTGAGGTACCAACACTTAAAGGGGTTGTCTTACAAAAGTTGGTGGCTGCTGCTCAACCTCAACACACACTAGGGCCAATTTCGTAGAAGGCCAATTTGCCCATCTGTATGTTTTTTTTGACTGTGGGAGAAAACCTACACAAACACAGGGAGAACATACAAACTCCATGCAGATAGGTGCAGGTCCCACTACTGGGCCCCATTCTTATCTAGAGAACAGGGCCCCTGAAGTAAAGGAGAGCACACCACACATGCGCATCATGCATACCATTGCTATCATTGCTATGGGACTGCCAGAAATAGTCCAGTCAGCGCTCAACTATTTTTGGAACTCCCATAGTGGTGATCAGAGAACAGGAACTTCAGAGGTCCCTTTCTGAAGGCTGGAGTGGGTCCCAGAGTTGGAACTTGCACCTATTTGACATTGATGGCACATCCTAGCAATATGCCATCAATGTCCTAGATGGGAATACCCCTTTAATCTTCCTGTTATGATATGGATTATATCATTAGACAAGTTTATTGGGACTACATACGCTTAAAGAAGCACTCCCGCAAAAAATGTTATTCTCTGACCTGTTAGAAAGGTACATGATGTAATCTGTAGTGAATGTAGTCTTCCCCTCCATTCTGCCTCTCAGCTGTGTCATGTGACCAGCACTCAGACTTTCCAAATAACACAGCATCTTATGTGTGGACAGGAAGCCAGTTTCTCTATGTATTCCTATGGGAGCCTCAATGTCAGTCTTATAGGAATGAATAGAGAAGTAACTGACTTCCTGTCCTATGTCAGTTGGAGATCAGAGAGTTAGTCACATGACACAGCTGGGAATCAGAAGAGAGGGGATAACTCATGATCACTGATGTGAAAATTACATGCACTACTGATTACATCATGTACCTTTTTAGCAGATCAGCGAATACAAATTTTTTGAGAATACAATTTTTTTTTTAAGTGCTTCTTTAATATACTGAAAAACATGGCTCTTTGAAATACAAACACTGTTTTTATACTTCTGCTTAATGCATAGGTTAATTTGGAATTCACGCTACCAATATTGTTTCTGCGCAGTACAGAATATGAAACTGTAGACCGATGATGAAACTAAGCCATGTTTACAATGGGATCAAGAATTTTGCAGAGTACTCTATTAACAGCAGGAAAAGCATTTAGGCATTTGCTGATTTCATCCCAGTTAAATCCTCCATATATTCTATATCACTTTTTGTCACTATAAATCATATATTTATTTTCTTAAGGCAACTGTCATGCAGCGAGTTTCCGTCTGCAGATTCTGCAGCCACCTGTCCATTACTAATCCTACCCATGAGGGTTACACATTCACAGTAAAATGATGAGAAGCAGCAATATTTACGGCCTGCCTTATGTTGTGCGATGAAGCCAGCGGAAGACACAACATGTGATATGAGCCTTTTAATTATTCTTTGATCACAGTGCAGGCTGCAACAGTATGTCTAATTAATTGGGCATGACATCGTTACTACAAAGAGATCCAGTTCTAGATAGGAAACGTCAATTGATGTTGCAGATCATCAAGTTGCCAGGTATATTTTCCACATTACATCCTTCCAATGCCTTCCAATTTAAAAATAATGACCTAAATTTATTATTGATTTATACATAAAACATGCTTGAGACATGGAATTACCCATGCACATGACCGTCTTGTAGATCCGTCTTGTCTGGATGTGTGCTTCTGTTTTTTTTTATAACTTATACTTCATTGATTTTTCAGTTTTCCAATACAAGAATATAGAAGGCATACACATCATCCAATAAGGTGACTTGAGTACAACATGAATCAGAAGATATCAATTGCACAAATGCTATGATTACTCCATATGTTACATATATCCTAAGATTTCAGGTTAACATAATACATCTGTCCATAAAATATGTATGCACAAATAAAACATGGCAACACGTAAAATAAAAATACAACCAAAGATTCACTGCGTCTGGATTATTAATTATTGAGGTCTGTTAAGTGTGGAGAATTGGCTCACCTCGTCAATATAATATACTATGACTTATTTCTAATCATAAAGATCAATGTTTCCTTGATCTAAAGTGTTTCCATTTCTCCCAGAGTGAGGAAAATGCTGTTTTAATGGTGGCACATATACAATCTGTATACCGAAAGTATAACGCACACATGTTCTATCAGGCAACTCCATAATAAGGCTACAGCTACATGTCGTGTGTCAGCAAGTTGTAGAAAAGTGATGTGACTTGCCTGCAACTGGCTGTCACGCAACTATGTTAGAACTGAGATTTGGCTGTGCAAAGGCAGCCATGTTGCATGTGACTTGAAGTCAATGAAGTGAATCTTGAGCGCGACATGCGACTTGAGACACAAAATCCAGCGCATGCCACATGTTGCATGTCACGTGTCGCACTGCGACACCATTGACACACACACATATCGCACAATGTGACCCATGAATTGCAAAAAATGCAACTCTGATGGATTTTTTTGCGATTAAGGGGGTTCTCAGTTGTGACACATGTGTGACTCGTGCTGTAACCCATTTATTTCTATGGGATCACCACTAAACTGCACTGCCCCTGTGTTCCTGGCCTCTACCAGTGTAGCCATACCCTCAAAGGCACCATGTTGTTAAATGAAGAAATATAGCAGTCCACTTAACCATCCAGCAGCATTCATAGGAGACGTCTGTTTTGTTGTAACTACACCCAAAATATAGGGAAATATTTAGACGATTGGCGTTTCTTAGATGAACATGTCATCACCTCTAGACTTACATACCCATGTGAGTGCAACAGTTTTCACAAGTGTATGTCTTTATTTTGCTTCAGCCCATAATTTACATATGCACATTTGTCAGATCTCTTTCCTTTTTAAGGGATTCAGACTAATGCTATAATCTTTTCAGTTAAAGGGGTTGTCTCTTTGAAAAATATTCTACATTTTTAAAACCATCATCTAAATCTGAATACTTTTGTAACTGCATGTAATTAAAAATTTAGTATAGCCACTGAGTTATTTAATAAAATTTATCTGAACAGTGCCACCTGCTGTTTGTTCTTTTCCTCATCACATCTGAGTTGGAGGTTCCGTCAGGGTTGCCAAACAGAATTTTTCCTTTTTTCTGGATTTTCCCAAAATCACAGACAGCTGGTATTTTTTACGGACATTTGGAAAACCGCATTGAATGATAAAGATTATAATAAATACATAGCTCGACATACTTCTATAGCTTGACACACTGAAGCACCAGGATTTACTGTGAACTGTAAAATGATGGTAATCACCAACAAAGTAATCTAGTCAGGTATCACCAGCCCCAAAAAATCATGGACACAGGAAAAACTTGCCTATTTTAACAGACTGTCCAGAAATTTCTGGTTGGTTGTCAACTCTGAGTTGCATTCAGGGCATCCTTTGGATATCCTGACAAAAAGAGTAGACAAAAAGTCTTGCAAGCAAGACTTATTTTTTCCATCAAAAAAGTGGGCACCTGAAAAGAAACTGAACAGACTCCATTATAGCCAATGGATCTGTTCAACTCCATCTATGTCTGTTATTTGCTGAAACTTCCATTATTTTCATTGTTCTGCTCATTGTTCTGCTCATCCATTGTTCTAGGAGAACAATGGAAATAAGTAGCGATGATGTGAATGTGCCCATAGATGTTAGCATAACTGGTGTCAGATTGGGGTTCCTTGGGCTCACCAGAGAAAGCTATTCTCAATTCCCAACCTCAATATCATCTTTAAAGTCTAACAGGTTTTGATTCAAAGAAATAAAACCTGGTGGCAAGCGATTGTCTCCAAAGGTAACTCCATATGTTCTTTTTTTCTTCTAAAACTTAGGGGCCAAATATAGAGTGAGAGCTTTGGCCCACAGAAGGGGGCTCACAGTAGTTCCAACACTGAGCACAGCCTAGCAAATAGAGTAGAGAGGTCCAGGCTGGTCATGTTAGTCTTCAGTGCCTACCTGACTGCTCCACTCTAAAACAGGGGCTGTGCCCACCTCTCCAACCCGAGTTCTCCAGCCCTACAAGTGGTAGCCCTTCTTCTGCCATCTGCTTTTCAACATCATCTAATATCGATGAAAATGTCATCAGGAACATGCAGTTCCTCCTCTCTCTGCATCTTGCTGACTTTTCTAGGACATGGAGACTTTGAAGGATGATTTGGAAGAAGTAAAGCCAGCAAAATATGAGGATGGTCATCATTAAGACCTGGTCCCACTAAGAGGTGCAGACTGGATGGTATTCACTGAATTTCCACAAGGAATCTGCAGCAAAATCCAAATGTTACATATGAATTTTGTAACAGATTTCCCCCAGATTTCACCCTTTGCATTGACACGAGTGAAATCCACAGTGAAAATCCATAGAAAGTATTGGTATCCTTCGGATTTCAAAATCTGCACTGCAGGTAAATTTATGTGTTAGGAAATTTCTGCAACAGGTAAATGATATTTCTTCACAATTTCCTCTTCTTAGCTGATACTGTATGACTCTCATATTTATTTTTCCATTGCGTTATATCTTTCACGTTTCCATGGTTACGACCACCCTAAAATTCAGCTGCAGTGGCCAGACTTGTATACTATCGCCAGCCTATAAGCAATCCTGTGGTCCTGAGCACCTGAGAGGCCAGTGCCTTTTTCTACAGAATGCAAGCACGGCCACCGTTGCTAGATTGCAGGGTGGTTGTAACCATGGATACGATCAGTGTATAATGTGATAGAAAAATGAATCCAGCCAGCAAAAGGGGCAATATGGACAATCACAATACATTAATAGATGCCTTGCATTAACTTTCTCTACATGATAAAAGCCATTTGCGGAAGTGACACAACCCCTTTAATATTTACATGATTTATGCTAATTACAATATCTTATGTAATTAAAACAACAATAATTTGTTACTTACTGTTGCATGAAGTTTTCCCTTTTTTGACATGGCCAGAAATAAGTTGCTGAAAACTCCTCTTATTCCCACAATCCCTTGAGACACAGCAAATATTTCCAAAATACCTAAAATGACAGAAATCCCAAAATAAAGCATTGCTCATGGCTCTTGGAAAGAGAGGTGGGGAGAAGAATAACAACTCTCATGTTCAATAGCTGTGTGTATCTATCTTTCATGAAGCCTGTGTAAATCCATCACCCCTTTTATTAGCGCTCACTTGAAACTGAAGACTGCTTAGATGTCTGGGGATATGCCTGGGAGTTTTCTCAGAGGCATCAACTGTAGCTGCTTAAGCCGCTGCCATTTGTTGAAATGCCCACACCAAATGGATGATGTGTAGAGCTCCCAGAATTCAAATCTCAGAAACGGTAATGCTTCTAAAATGGCACACTCCAAGGAATCCATGCTGCTGTTTTCTTAGTATTGTACTGTAGATCGTAATTCACTTCAGCTTCATAAATGTTGAACTGACCATTATAATGACATCACAAGTTGCAAGTGACCCTTTGTTTTGACTGCGAGTAGAGAAGTGGATTTAAAGGAGTATTCCGTTAATTTAAAGTTATCCCCAGCAGTAGGACTCCACCAATCTGTGGATCTGCTAGCAGAATGTTTTAGAACAGGAGGGACTTTTAGAGTTTTGTAGGAATAGATTCAGCAAGACTTGCAATTTAAACATTTTAGTTGCTGTTTTTTCTTCTCAGTTGTACACGGAGGTGTCTTATCAGTGACTGACAGCTATCTATGTATACACACTTACACAGAGAATGCTATCAATCACTGATAACACCTCCCCTGTGTACAACTATCAGTGACTGACAGCTTTCTATATATACACATCTACACAGAGAATGCTATCAATCACTGATAACACCTCCCCTGTGCACAGCAATCAGTGACTGTCAGCTATGTATGCACACTTATACAGAAAATACTATCAATTATTAAGGGTGCATATATTTGTTCAAAATGTGAGCAAATTACCCGTTTTTGAATCGCACATCGTGTATCTAACTGGGCGGATTTCAACACTGAGAAGCGCTGACAATTCGGAAAAGAGTTTCCTGCTCACCGAGCAAGCACTCTATGGGGGTAGATGTGGGGGAGGGTGGTAGTGAGGAGGCTCAGGAAAGTGAGGTAGGTAGCTGGGTAACAGTTAGAAAGCGGGGTAGAGGGAAAAGTGCCAGGGAGGCTAGCCCTGATCTGACACACCCCAACAAGTTTGCAAGTTTGGCAGATGAGGGGAATGCCACTTCAGGGAGAGCGCTGCTGCAGCCGGACACTTCCTCTGTCAGTCAGGGGAATGTCAGCTCCAGTAAGCAGAGGACCAGGAGAGCAGGGCAGGCCAGACAGGTGCTGGTAGTGGGAGATTCAATTATTAGGGGTACAGAGAGGGCAATTTGTCACAAAGACAGGGATCGTCGAATGGTGTGTTGCCTTCTTGGCGCTCGAGTTTGGCACATTGCAGATCGGGTTGACAGATTACTGGGAGGGGCTGGAGAAGATCCAGCAGTCATGGTCCATATCGGAACCAATGACAAAGTTAGAGGTAGGTGGAGCGTCCTTAAAAATGATTTTAGGGATCTAGGGCATAAGCTTAGGGCAAGGACCTCAAAGGTAGTGTTTTCCGAAATACTGCGTGTACCACGAGCCACACAAGAAAGGCAGCGGGAGATTAGGGAGGTAAACCAGTGGCTCAAGAACTGGTGTAGGAAGGAGGGATTTGGGTTCTTGGAGAACTGGGCCGACTTCTCTGTCGGCTACAGGCTCTACCGTAGGGATGCACCTCAATAGAAGGCTGGAGGAGTGTTTAAGCTAGGGACTGGGGGGAGGGTAACTACATTATAGATGGGGAAGATAGTGCAGATAGAGACCTGGGGCAAGGTAATGGAACTGGGGGAGGAATGGAAGGAGGAACTAGAACAGTGCAGAAGGAAAGGTGTAGGGGAAAAAATATATATAAACCTTTTAACTGTATGTACACTAATGCCATAAGCCAAACTAATAAAACTGGTGAACTGGAATTAGTCATGTGTGAGGAGGACTATGACATAGTGGGAATAACTGAGACATGGCTGGATGATACCTATGACTGGGCAGTTAACGTACAGGGTTACAGTCTGTTTAGAAAGGATCGCCAAAACCGTAGAGGGGGAGGTGTCTTCCTTTACGTAAAGTCCTGTCTAAAGCCCACACTCCGGGAAGATATAAGTGAGGGACATGAACATGTGGAATCACTGTGGGTAGAAATAAATAAAAAAAAATAAAACCAAAAACAATAATAAAATACTAATATGACTTTATTATAAACCACCTAATATACCAGAGTCCACAGAAAATCTACTTCTAAATGAAATAGACGAGGTGGCAAAACATAATGAGGTCGTTATTATGGGGGATTTCAACTGCCCAGATATAGACTGGGAAACTGAAACCTGTATATCTCATAAAGGAAACAGGTTCTTGGAAATAACCAAAGACAATTACCTTTCCCAACTGGTTCAGGACCTGACTAGAGGGACGACCATACTGGACTTAGTATTAACCAATAGACCTGACAGAACAACAGATGTGCAGGTTGGGGGACACCTGGGAAATAGTGACCATAACATAATAACATTCCAACTGTCGTTCAAAAGAGCGTTTCTTCAGGGAGGAACAAAAATACCAAACTTCAAAAAAGCTAAATTTAGCCAACTAAGAGAGGCCATAGGCCTAACTAACTCGGACAAAGTCCTCAAAAATAAAAATACAGCCACAAAATGGGATATTTTTCAAAGCATCCTAATATCTAATTGTGAGAGGTAAATACTAGTGATGAGCGAATCGAAGCGGCAATATTCGTGATTCGCACGAATATTGCCCGCTTCGGCTCGGCTCGGCATCCCGAGGCAGCGCGGACTTGTGATTATTCGTGCGTCACTGCAAGTTTGAAATGCCCATTTTTTTCAGCCAATCAGCATCAAAGGGAAGCCTGTGGGAACGCCTGCTGTGATGTAACAGCCCCTATACCTCCCCAGCAGTGATTGGCTGGCAGTGACACGTGACCTAAATTTATATAAGGTAGGGACCTGCAGCATCAGCCTCATTGTGCTTTGGGAAGGAGAAGAGACAGACAGTGTTAACTAGTGTAGTGTGTGCAGCAAGCAGTTAGTTAGGAGTTAGGTTAGGAAGCCCCAACAGTCTTTTTAAAGACTATACTCTGAAGAACAGTATACAGTATACACTGTAAGCCTGTATTCTGTGTAGGAATAGGGAAGGCCCCAACATTCTTTTTAAAGACTAATTGATTCTGTGAAGAAAACTATACAGTATATGCTGTAAGCCTGTATTCTGTGCAGAGCTGTGCCCTGGTACACCTTGTCCAGCCACATAGCTCAAACTATACATCTGTAAACAGATATATTCCTGTGCATGACTGTGCAGTGACTAGGGTATACATTTCATCAGCCTGCTATATACCTCACAGTCTATAGATACCGTATTGATCTGTAGATTCTAGTTTTATTTGCGCAAACTGCGTACATTTTTTTTTGGATAGTTCTGAAAATAATTTTACCTGCATATCTATCTATATTGTCCGTTGAATTTTACTGCTCTGTTATACACGGTGCAGTGAGTTGGGAAAAAAAATTTCAATCAGCCTGCTATATACCTCACAGTCTATAGATACCGTATTTGATCTGT
Source organism: Rhinella marina (assembly GCA_900303285.1). Taxonomy (NCBI): domain Eukaryota; kingdom Metazoa; phylum Chordata; class Amphibia; order Anura; family Bufonidae; genus Rhinella; species Rhinella marina. The sequence continues at coordinate 70,128 of ONZH01017481.1, forward strand.
AGATTCCAGTTTTATTTGCGCAAACTGCGTACATCTTTTTTTGGATAGGTCTGAAATAATTTACCTGCATATCTATATTGTCTGTTGAATTTTCACTGATCTGTAATACACGGCGCAGTGAGTTGGGAAAAAAATTTCATCAGCCTTGCCTACTATACCTCACAGTCTATAGATACCGTTTACTGATCTGTAGATTCCAGTTTTATCTTGCCGCAAACTGTGTAAATTTTTTTGGGATAGGTCTGTGAAAATAATATTTCCTGCGTATCTATATTGTCCATTGAATTTTCACTGATCTGTAATACACGGTGCAGTGAGTTGGGAAAAAATGTCATTCAGCCTGCTATATACCTCACAGTCTATAGATTACCGTATTGATCTGTACGATACCAGTTTTATTTGCCGCAAACTGCGTAATTTTTTTTTTTTGGGATAGGTGTGAAAATAATATACCTGCGTATCTATATTGTCCGTTGAATTTCACTGATCTGTAATACACGGTGCAGTGAGTTGGGAAAAAAATGTCATCAGCCTGCTATATACCTCACAGTCTAGTAGATACCTTATTGATCTGTAGATTCCAGTTTATTTGCGCAAACTGCGGTAAATTTTTTTTTTGGATAGGTGTGAAAATAATATTACCTGCGTATCTATATTGTCCGTTGAATTTCACTGATCTGTAATACACGGTGCAGTGAGTTGGGAAAAAATGTCATCAGCCTGCTATATATACCTCACAGTCTATAGATACCGTATTGATCTGTAGATTCCAGTTTTATTTGCGCAAACTGCGTAAATTTTTTTTTTGGGATAGGTGTGAAAAATAATTTTACCTGCGTATCTATATTGTCCGTTGAATTTCACTGATCTGTAATACACGGTGCAGTGAGTTGGGAAAAAAATTTCATCAGCCTGCTATTACCTCACAGTCTGTAGATACCGTATTGAATCTTTTCAATTATAATAATATAATACTGCTACTGTGTACATGGAGAAGCCCAGGGTCAGGGGAGAGGGGAAGAGCTGGAGAGGTGGAAGAAGTGGTCGTGGAGGGAGAGGTGGGAATCGTGGTGTGGTGCTGTGGTCAGCGTGATGACCGTGGTGTGCATGGTGACACAGTGCCGGCTGCTGTGG